>JAKWIY010003052.1:23426325-23455054 GCA_027704805.1 Solanum corneliomulleri
TTCATCCCATGAGAACTCACGAAAGGGCCCATAAAGTCAATACCCCATACATCAAATAACTCAATCACAAGAATGGGGTTTTAGAGGGAGCTCTTGCTTTCTTGAAATACCACCATCTCGTTGACATTTGTCACATGATTTAGCAACCCATGAGCATCTTGATGAAGAGTTGGCCAATAGTAACCACATTGCAATATCTTGTGAGCGGCTTCGGATACCACTGTGATGTCCGCCAACAGGTGAAGAATGGCATGCCTCCAATACACTCAACATTTCACATTCTGGCACACAACGCCGAATAAGCCCGTCGGCACAAACTCCTATACAAGTATGGTTCATCCCAAAAGAACTTCTTCACATCGTACATGAACTTTTTCCTTTGATGAAAGGACAAGTCTGATGGAACAATATCACTAGCCAGATAGTTCGCAAAAACTGCGAACCATGGAATCAAGTCTTGTGAAGCAGCCAATACATGTTCATCGGGGAAAGTATCATCAATGTCAGTCTTAACCCCTAAATCTCTCATAGCTTCATCCTCTAGACGGGACAAATGATCAACAACTTGATTTTCAGTCCCTTTTCTATCCAGCACTTCAAAGTCAAATTCTTGCAGCAGTAATACCCAACGAATCAGCCTTGGTTTCGCATCCTTTTTCGCCATCAAATATCTCAGTGCTGAATGGTCAGTATGCACTATGACTCTAGTACCTAGCAAATAGGAGCGAAATTCCTCAAAAGCAAAGACTACTGCGAGGAGTTCTTGCTCAGTCACTGTGTAGTTCTTCTGGGCTTCATTTAGGGCTTTACTAGCATAGTAAATTGGGTGAAGGATTTTGTTTCTTCTCTGTCCCTATACTACACCAAGAGCCACCCCACTAGCATCGCACATTACCTCAAATGGACTGTTCCAATCCGGAGAAATAATAATAGGTGCAGACACTAACTTCTCTTTTAACTCACTGAATGCTTTAAGACAGGACTCATCAAAACAAAATTTACATTCTTTCTCCAGTAATTTGCACAATGGGTGTGCAATCTTTGAAAAGTCTTTGATGAATCTCCGATAAAAACCTGCATGCCCAAGAAAGCTTCTCACACCTTTCACAGAGATCGGCGGGGGAAGTCTCTCTATTACCTCAACTTTATCTCGATCAACCTCTATGCCCTTTCTGAAATGCGATGACCAACACAATACCCTCTTTCACCATGAAATGACACTTTTCCCAGTTTAGTACTAAATTGCAGTCTTCACATCTCTTAAGGACCTCAGATAAATTGGACAAACATCGCTCGAATGAATCACCAACCACAGAAAAATCATCCATAAAAAACTTCTATAGTATCCTCCACCATGTCAGAAAATATTGACATCATACATCTCTGAAAGGTTGCGGGTGCATTGCACAACCCAAACGGCATTCTTCTGAACGCAAAGGTCCCATATGGACAAGTGAAAGTGGTTTCTCTTGATCTTCTGGTGCGAATAGAAATCTGATTATACCCCGAATACCCATCAAGAAAACAATACCACCCTTTTCCGGCAAGTCTATCCAACATCTGATCCATGAAGGGCATAGGGAAATGGTCTTTTTCAGTCCATGAGTTCAGTTTATGGTAATCCATACACACCCTCCATCCAGTAACCGGTCTCATTGGAACAAGTTCATTCTTTTCGTTGGGGACCACAGTCATTCCCCCTTTCTTAGGTACACACTGAACCGGACATACCCAACTACTATCAGCGATTGGATATATGACTCCGGCATCCAACCACTTGATGATTTCCTTCTTCACAACCTCTTGCATAGGAGGGTTCAAGCGTCTCTGGTGCTCAACACTTGGCTTATGATCAGGCATGAGTTGGATTTTATGAGAGCAAATACCGGGGGGGATCCCAATAATGTCCGCAATAGTCCACCCAATAGCTCTTTTGAACCTTTTTAGTACCGTCACCAAACTCTGAACCTGTTGTGCATCCAAGTCTGACGCAATGATTACCGGCAAAGTGTCACCCTTTCCTAAGAATTCATACGTGAGATGAGGTGGGAGAGCTTTTAGTTCTAATTTTGGAGCTTCCTCTATAGATGGTTTCGCGGGTGGGGACTCGCGATTCTTCATATCAAGCTCAAATTTCTTTGGTTTAAACCGAACATCACCTCGGTCAAGAGCAGTGACAAATGACTCATACTCTTCAATGCAATCGCTATCAAAGTTCATTAAAACTGCGGCTAATGCTTCGACACCTAGACGTTCTTCTATTTGTGTCTCAAATGTCTCACCCATGTTGTAGGATATCGTAGATGCCGATTGGAGCTCACCACTCTGCTTCATGGACCTACAAATATTAAAGGTTACTTCCTCATTGTTCAACCGAAATTTCATCTGCCCCTTTTCCATGTCTACTAAGGCTCTTCCCGTAGCAAGGAATGGCCTCCCAAGAATAATGGGCACTTCAAAATCGACTTCACAATCAAGAATAACAAAATCTGCTGGAAATATGAACGACTCCACTTTTACCAACACATCGTGGAGTATCCCTATAGGCCGTTTTACTGTTCGATCGGCCATCAGTAGTCGCATCGCAGTGGGTTTTGGGTCACCCAAACCCAACTTCTTGTAAATTGAGAGGGGCATGAGATTTATGCTTGCCCCCAGATCACATAATGCTTTCGCAAATGTAATAGTCCGATTGTACAAGGAATGGTGAACGCACCCGGATCTTCTTTCTTTTGGACCAGAGATCTTGTAGCAATAGCACTACAATGCTGCATTTATCATCATCCTCAAAAGTAACCGATCTTTTCTTTGTGACCAGATCTTTCATAAACTTGGCGTAACCGGGCATTTGTTCTAAAGCTTCTACCAAAGGGACATTGATAGAAAGTTGCTTCAACATTGTTATAAAACGCCGGTATTTACCATCCTCGGTCTTTTTCACTAATCTCTGAGGAAATGGGGGTGGTGGCCTAGGCATAGGAGTTACCTTTTTAGGCACTTCAGCATCTTGCAGTGTATCCTCTAATTCAGCATCAACTTCTACCACTTTATCAGATTCTGTTGTCACCTTATTCTCATCAGATGGCATAGGTGGATCAATGGTTTGCTTGCCACCGCGAGTAGTAATTGCCATACAATGTCCATCATTTTTTGGATTTTGGACAGTGTTGCTAGGAAGGGTGCCCGGTTGCCGTGTGTTCACAGTTGCAGATAATTGGGCCAATTGTAACTCAAGTTGCTTAATCGATATTGCATGTGTATCAACTTTTTGCCCAATACCCGCTAAATCATTCCTCAACTCTTTATTGTGCTCATCACTAGCATCGAACCTCCCATCATCTTATGCAACATATCCTCAACTCGCGACATACTACCTCCACCATCCCTGGGAGTAACTTCACGATTTTGAGGAGGAACATAGGGTCCATTCCTGTCGTTTCTGTTACCATAGCTACCCCTGTTGAAGTTGTTGTCGCGATTGTAGTTTCCATCTCGGACATAATGACCCTCACGATTGTAGTTACCATAGTTCCGACCTTGGTTCCCTTGACTTTGGCGCCAATTTTCCTGATTAGAGCCTTGGGCACTTGGTCGGAAACCCCCCATCTGTTCATTTACTGCATAGGAATCCTCCTCATAATAACACTCATCGTTTGGATGGAGGTGGTGGTTTAGCCAAGTAGTTGACTGCATTAATCTTTCTGCACCCCCAACGACATGTTTTAGTACGAACCCAAGCTCAGTTCTCATCTGAGTCATTTCTTCACGAATATCATCTGTGGCTGGGTTGTGAGTGGACTGCACTGCGAAGGTGTTTCTCCCTGTATCGGACTTCCTAGTACTCCAAGCTTTGTTGTTACGGGAGATTTCCTCTAATTTCTCAGCAATCTCAGCATAAGGGCATTCTCCATAAGATCCACCTGCTATAGTGTCCAACACTGCTTTATTGTTATCATCCTGTCCCCGATAGAAGTATTCTTTCAGTGACTCATCATCAATGCTGTGATTTGGAACACTTCTCAAGAATGAGGTGAATCGATCCCAAGAACTACTAACTGACTCTCCTGGTAGTGCCACAAAGTTGTTCACCCTGTCTTTGTGGTTTAATTTCTTGGAGACCGGATAGTAGCGTGCTAAGAAGACATCCCGTAGTTGATTCCAAGTGAAGATGGAGTTGTATGGGAGCTCAGTGAACCACATAGCAGCCTCTCCCGTCAGTGAGAGAGGAAACACTTTGAGCCCTATCACATCTAGATCCAAATCAGGCCTCCCCACATAACTTTTACACACTGCCCTTACCTTAGCTATATGGGCATGTGGATCCTCAGAAGGTAGCCCTGAAAACAAACCTCTGGCAGTGAGCATTTGCATCAGACTACTAGTTACCACAAAAGTGTGGCCTGTGGGTAGAGGAGGCAAAACCAGTGGCCCATCCGAATGCTATGATATGTATCATACTGCCTCTGTAATATGCTTCGTGGAGCGGGATTCTGTCCCCTCTGTTGATGTTCACCCGGAGCATCGGGTAACATCTGACCATGAACATCAGCGGGAGCTGGGATGTTCTGGTTTGGGTCCTCATCATTGATTCCCAAATTACGATTCATGTTTCGCAGTGTACGCTCTAGCTCGTGATCATAGGGAAACAACGGTTCTCTTCCTCTCCGTGTATTTGGCATACAAGGAGGATAGTTCTGAAAAGAAATCAAAAACAATAAAACAAAGTAAAATCAAGAAAATATCAACTAAACTATAGTAAGAAATTCAAGTTAATCTAAAAGTTAAACTCCCCGGCAGCGGCGCCAAAATTTGATACGCTCACTTACTTCTCAAATGAGAAGTAAAGCGGTCGTGTCAAGTAAATAACCCAACTAGTGAGGTTGGGATCGTTCCCACGAGGAAAATAGTCTAGACTTAACTTTAACCTAGTATTACTATCGTTTGGTCGATAACTTTCTTGGAAAGTAAAAAATATAAAAAAGGGGGGGTTTGTATTACTATAATGAGTAAAAATAACTAATGTAATTGAAAGAGACACTTGACAGCTTTTAATTTTGGGTTTTAATCAATGAATTAAAGTAACTAGGGCTTACGTGTTCCCCACAGGTTCGTAACTTGATAATTCTAACTATAACAATTCTTTCCTAGTATCTTGCATGCAAAGTGATAAGTTATGTATTTCTAAATCCTTGGTCCAGCATCTAGAAAATCTCACTCCGCACCTTGGTCCGGCTACGTGTGTTGCTTTCCTAACCCTTATCTTTACCTCATATTAAGCATCGTATTCGATATTTGACTAAGTTATTACCTCGTACCAATCAATACTAGCCTATTAGATAGTATACACTAAATCTATGTTAATAATTCTTTTCCTATTATCTACCTCCTTGGTCCGGCAAGTAGCATTAAGGCGAGTTCTAACGTTGATCATCCGTTAAAAAGATTTCTAAGCGAAAGAATTATTAATACATGCAAGACACTATTCTAGAATTGTTATGTTAGTTAGGGTTTATCTCATTATTTGCCTATGGTTCCCAGAACCCTAGTTATGGAGTTTAGTTCCTCATAGCCATAAACACAATATTCAAATATGTTAAACAAGAATTCATGTACTTTAATGAGAAAGAATAAAGTCCGAAAATTTGCTTGATTAATCACCAAAAGTTACTTGTATCAATCTCCAACAATCAAACACTCAAAACACAAAGTCTAATAATCACAAAATCTAACTATATGGAATTTGGTCATCAAAGAGTCTAACTTCAAAAACGAGGTTTTTCGAACTATTTATAAAAAATAAAAACCTAATTTGATAAGGATTCTAATTTCTTGAAATCTGCCAAAACACGGCTGGGTCGACGGACCTCGCGACGGACCGTCGTGGTCACGACGGACCGTCATGGGCTCCGTCGTCCCATACTTGTCCAATTTCTTCTGCTGCTTTCTTCATTCCCCTCGACGGCAAGTGTGACGGACCGTCATAGGCACGACGGTCCGTCGAGGGTCTTCGTTCAAAATACTTCAACTCTTGGAATCTGGGTACTGGATCACTTCTCTGATCTTCACGACGGACCTGCAGGACGGACCGTCATGGCCATGACGGACCGTCATAAGCTTCGTAATCCCACACTTGGTCAGACTTCCCCATCTTCCTTCAGTAGCTTCTCTACGCTGCCACCTACGGACCGTCGCAGGCACGACGGACCGTCATAAGCTCCGTAGGTGGTCTCTTCTGCATTTTTCGCTCAAAATCTCCGCATTCAGCTTTAGACAGATTTCCTGCAAAACAAAGAAAAACTTATATCAAAATTAGCACAAAAAGGCTTTCGGACACACTAAACTTAAGGAAAAAGTATTAATTATACCGTGAAACCACGGTATATCAGGTGTCTAGATTGCAGAGGGCGTGGGTTCTGGGGAACCGGACCCACCAGCTTGCTGATCGACGGCGCTTGCGCCACAGGTTTTCTTCACCTACCACTCTAGTATTTAAATTTTTTATGCATTGGGGACAATTGCATGTTTTTTTGTTAGGGTGAAGTCTGAGTAGCCCAATTCACTATCCTCTTTTGGGGTTTTCTTGCCTGTGTTCTTTTTCACCAAAAGATTGATTACTTTTTCTGTTGAACCGGCATGTCTATATCTTTTGTACATAGTTAAATTCTGGACCATTATGGCTAAAATGATATCCTGATAAATTGGAAAATGATGCACGACTAGGCATAGTAACTGATAAATGTGTGGCTATAAGCATGACATAGAGGTACACCATTGCATTACCCTAAGTCTAAAATTCGAACTAGGTGTCTAACAATCTGGTACAGTGATGAGATGTCAAGTGAGTGTGAGGAAGATTTGAATAGTCCACTATTTGTACTGAGCTAGAACTTGCCTGGTTAGTCCTGCTAAAAGTAAGCTGTAATAGACAATTAGGAAAGGATCATAGGCCCTTATTCAATATAGCCCATTTTTAGCCTAAATAAAAGAAAACCAAATGAAATTTATCCTTCTTTGATCCAAATGATCTGAGCTTAAATTAGACCTTTCTTTTTCACCCCAACTGATCTTTTCATGGAATAATGTGTTGGCCCTGGTCCCTCCTTGGACATGTGCACCTCAGCTTATGCCAAAAGCATAAGTTGAGGGTGGCTAATGCAGTAAACAACCTTCGTTATGGCCCTGACCCAACTTTGGGTATTGTGTACCTTGACTCATGGCAAAGCCATGAGTTGAGGGTGGCTATTATGAGGAATGCTCTAGAAAGTGGGGTTAAAAAAACAAAGAGAGAGAAAGAACAAAAGTAAAGTGACTCAAGAATTAGTTGAAAGAAAAGTAAACAAAAATAAAAATATAAAAGAAATACAAGTAACAAAAGAAAAGAGTCACTTACACAAATGAAGAAAGAAGAGAAAATAGCAAGGTGAAAGAATATGAGAAACTGGGCGACATAAAATGATAGAAAGTGGTAGGTTTAGCCGATATGTCAAGGAGGGCAAAAAGTCACTAAAGTATACCTAAATATACCCTACCTGACCCTGAGCCTATGTTACAAGCTAAGAAAGTCCTATCGTGATCCTAAGGGTTGTATAGCGAACTTAAGGTAGTGAAAATAATGGCAAGCTTATGGCAATAGGTATGAATGAGTGTGACTTTGTTCTGAGAGTGAGTGTTGAAACGTAATCCTTATACTCAAAGTGAAATCATTGTGTGAAAAGTGAGGATTTTGTTTCAAAGTGAGGACACTAGTTGCAATACCGGAAATATTAGCATCTCGGTGAGAAATTGAAGATGATAGGTGTTCGTGCATGGTGAGTCTGTGTCATGTTCTGATCCCACATAATTCAAGCCTAATAGTGATAGCATGCATAGATATGATGAGATTAATCAGGATTGATAGCCAAATGATTGCAAAGTATAAAACATGGATACTATTAAACAAAGATTTTGTATTGAGTCATAGTGTGTCGCATGAGGACAAACAACGAATTTAAGTTGAGGGTGTTGATATAGCGTAGTTTCACGGTATTATTAATACTTTTTCCTTCAGTTTAGTGTGTCCAAAAGCCTTTTTGTGCTAATTTTTATATAAGTTTCTCTTTATTTGCAGGAAATCTGTCCAAGGATTAATGCAGATATTTTGAGCGAAGAAATGCAGAAGAGACCACCTACGGAGCTTGTGACGGTCCGTAGGTGGCAGCGTAGTGCAGCTGCTGAAGGAAGATGGGGAAGTCTGACCAAGTGTGGGGTTACGGAGTCCATGACGATCCGTTGTGTCTATGACGTTCCGTCCTGCAGGTTCATCATGAAGTTCAGAGAAGAAGTCCCAGTACCCATATTCCAAGAGTTTAAGTGTTTTGAAACGAAGACCCTCGACGGACTGTTGTGCCTATGACGGTCTTTCATACTTGCCGTCGAGGGTAATGAAGAGAGCAGAATAAGAAATTGCAAAAGTTTGGGACGACGGAGTCCATGACAGTCCGTCGTGACCACGACGATCTGTCGCGAGGTCCATCGACCCAGTGCATTTTGACAGATTTCCAGGAAATAGATTCCTTGTTTAGTTAGGTTTTTATTTTCTATAAATAGTTCAAAAAACCTCGGCTTTGAGGTTAGACTCCGTATTATTAGACACCTTATTACTAGACACTGTATTGTTAGACTTTTGATTATCATTATACTTTTTGTGAGATTCTTGATTACTTTGAGATTCTTGCAAGTGATTATTGGTGATTTTTGGTAATTAATTAAGCAAACTTTCGGATTTTACTCTTTCTCATTGAAGTAAGTACATGAATTCTTATATAATATATTTGAATATTGTGATTATGACTATGGGTAACTAAACTCCATAACTAGGGTGGTGGGAACCATAGGCAAATAATGAGGTAAAACCTAACTAAAATAACAATTCTAGAATAGTGTCTTGCATGTATTAATAATTCTTTCGCTTAGAAGTCTTTTTAATGGATGGCCAACGTTAGAACTCGCCTTAGTGCTACTTGCCGGACCAAGGAAGTAGATAATAGGAAAAGAATTATCAACATAGATTTAGTGTATACTATCTAATAGGCTAGTATTGATTGGTACGAGGTAATAACTTAGTCAAATATCGAATACGATGTTTAATATGAGGTAAAGATAAGGGTTAGGAAAGCAACACACGTAGCCGGACCAAGGTACGGGGTGAAATTTTCTAGATGCCGGACCAAAGATTTAGAAATACATAACTTATCACTTTGCATGCAAGATACTAGGAAAGAATTGTTATAGTTAGAATTATCAAGTTATGAACCTGTGGGGAACACGTAAACCCTAGTTACTTTGATTAATTGATTAAACTCCAACATTCAAAGCTATTAAGTGTCTCTTTCAATTTCGTTATTTATTTTCATTCATTGAGAAATAGAAACCCCCCTTTTATTGTTTTTGCTTTCTAAAGAAGTAATTGACCGAATAATAGTAATAATAGGTTAAAGTCAAGTCTAAACTATTTTTCCTCGTGGGAACGATCCCAACCTCACTAGTTGGATTATTTACTTGACACGAACGCTTTACTTCTTATTTGAGAATTAAGTTTGCGTGTATCAGTATACATCATCATAAATCAATAAATAACATTATAACATGGCTAGGAGAATCACTACATCACAATTCAATACTAGATATAGCTTAAGATAAGATACTTAGCTCAATTCACTTCCTAACCTAGATCATCTTCTCAACAACTAGCATGAAATACTACAAATCACTCTAATATGTTCATGATTATGTAAAAACATCATTAAATATCAACTCAACCAATAACTAAGTAAATTGAACCAATTATAACCTAATTCATGTCAATATCCATCTTAGGGTTAAGGGTTAAGGGTAATCATCTACAAACTAGACAAAACCATAAATATATAGCATAATTAAGTTAAAATACATGTTAATATATTCATATTATCCAATATAAAAAATAAACAAACTAATTCATAATATAGTTTTTGAGATTGAGAAGAACCCACATGAAAACCCAACTCTTGATAATACTTTGAAGGAACCCTTTGAGGAAACATGTCTAAGTTAATCAGATCTAATACCTCAACATTTGATGAAGATTTTATTGTGAAATAATCCCTTACCAACCCCCAAATCCCTCCCCTATCCAGTCTTAAATGGTATCCTCCAATAGAGGGACAAAGAAGAAAGAAGGAAGAGTGTTTGTTTTGAGAGTTGTAATTAGTCTAATGGGGTTGGGTTACTTATATGGGGGTTAATTAAGTTAATTAGGATTCCCAAATATAATAACTAACCACAAAACCACTTACATAATTTTCTAGGACTTAACTTAAAACGTGCAGGAAATTGCAGTACCATCAACGACACCATGATGGATGGATTGTGGGTCAGTCGACGGCCCAGGCCCCCTCTGTACTACACATCCATCATCCTAGTCAGATATAGTGCAGTTGAGGGACTCAAACAAAATGGTTAAGTTTTGGTCAATGGTTGGCATCGATTTCCCTTTTGTGGGTGCACAGTGCCCAGGCAGTGTTGACACCAACGTGCAAGGGTCCTCATCAAGGGCCCTTGGTTTGTCTTTGGAGAGTTTTACATGGATTTTTTTACCATGAATTAACTTCAACACATGTTAGCTATCCTTTCACCAATTTTCATGTATTTCTGACATCTAAAAACTAGTCAAATAGGCTTAGGCACGCTAGTACCTCCTAGAACTAGCTTCCCGACGTCATGGATGTTCATAGACGTTTTGGTGCCTAGACATCCTAAATGACTTAGAAACATAAGAATAGGCCATAAAAAGTCTCTAGATCTTGTGACATTTGTGTTAGTCTTAAAGACACGCCTTCAATTTTCAAATTGTTACATATCACATAAAGCCACGCATGTACAATACATAGACAAGGTCACATAGCCTTGCCCATGCTAGTACACCTACCAAGTAATCCTATTTAATCGCATACATAACATGCTTCACATACATATAAATTACATGCATTTTACACTACACCATTTTAGGCCTACAGTTACACTAAATCTAAGCAACGCTTGAAAAGTGTTGCCAAAAATACTTTTGGGAACACTTTTTAAATGTAGCCTATTTTTTAACTTTTGGCAACGATAATATTGGCAACACTTATAAAGTGTACCCTTTAATAATATATACTATACTTTATAAGCGTTGTCATAGTATGAAATAAATGGCAACAATTATGTATATATATGGCCACACTTTTAAAGGGTCCTATTTTTGTTATTGTAAAAACAACACTTTAGAAGTGTGGCCTAAAATTTTTCACTAAAACATTACGTTCCCTCCAACATTTTTAACTCTACCTCACATTATTTTTGGCCAAAAAAATTAATAAAACATTATTAAGATCTTTTCTATATTGGAATTGGAAACAAATTGGGGTTTAGAACACAACGCTGAAGAGTAAAACACAACATAGGTTCTTTCCTATATGAAAAAGCACACAATTTCTCTTCTCCAAAACTTCAAATCAAAAAGTAGAAGCTGAATATCGAAGAGAGGAAGATGATGACTAAAGAGAAGATCTAACAATTGAAAGAGATGAGTTGATTCTCTACTCCAAAATTGGAATAGCTTAGTTGAGCTGATCTGATGCTGACGAACTAGGGATCGATCGAGGAACTAAAGCTGAAAACAAATTTCGTCAAACGTAAGTACCAATTTTGTACAGCTAAACTCCTTTTCACTCTCCTCTAATGATCTAGTAATAAAAATAGTCAATTAATTGAATTTTTGTTTTGTGTTTAGAAGTAATTGATTAGTTTGGGGTTGTTATTTCTGAAATTTCAAATTAGTGGAAGAGATTGAAAAAAATCAAAACGTCAAAATTAGCCCTAGGAATATTGAGCTGAACATATATTTTTTTCTTTAGAGATACAAGTAAATGAAGACATTATTATAAACATGGGTAAACCTTCAGAAGATTGAACATAACTTCTGAACGTACCTTTCTTTGCTAATGTGTTACAGTGTGTGATTATTTTTAAAAAATTATTTAGATATTTGTAGTCTTGTTAATCGATTATCAATCCTTTTCTGCCTAATTTTTGACTTGTTGCTGCTAGTTTGCGGAGATGGCGAAAGCTATAAGCCTCAAAAAGATAAAAAATGAGATTGTTGATCTTGAGAAAATCCCCATTGAAGAAGTGTTTGAACAACTGAAATGTTCGCGAGAGGATCTAACTTCAGACGAAGGAGCGACAGATTTCAAATCTTCGGACCGAACAAGTTGGAAGAGAAAAAAGAAAGCAAAATACTGAAGTTCCTTGGGTTTATGTGGAATCATCTGTCATGGATTATGGAGATGGCGGCTATCATGGACATTGCACTGGCTACTAGAGATGGAAAGCCCGCAGATTGGAAAGATTTTGTTAGTATTGTTTTCTAGTGGTGATCAATTTTACTATCATATTTATTGAAGAAAACAATGTTGGAAGTGTCGTCGCAACTCTTATGGCTGGACTTGCTCCCAAAATGAAGGTTCTTAGAGATAGGCACTGGAGTGAACAACAAGTTGCTATTCTAGTTCCTAGTGATATTAAAGGTGTCAAGTTGGGAGACATTGTTCCTGCTGATGATCTCCTTCTTGAAGGTGATCCTTTAAATATTGATCAATCTGCCTTACAGGAGAATCTCTTACCTTGACAAGGAATCCTCGAGATGAAGTTTTATCTGGATCAACCTCCAAACAAGTTAAACTTTAAGTTGTAGTCATTGCCACAGGAGTTCACTTTTTCATTGATAGGACAGCACACCTTGTTGACAGTACAAACAATGTTGGTCATTTCCAGAATGTGCTAATAGCCAAAGGAAACTTTTGCATCTGCTTTATTGCTATAGGTATGCTGGTTGAGATTATTGTCATGTATCCAAGCCATCACAGGAAGTACATGGATGGAATTTACAATCTCTTGGTGCTCCTTATTGGTGGTATTCCCATTGCTATGCCTAATGTGCTGTCATAAACTATGGTTGTTGGATCCCATAGGCTCTCCCAGCAGGGTGCCATCACCAAGAGAATGAGTGTTATTAAAGAAATGGCTAGAATGGATGTGTTGTGCAGTGACAATACTGGTACCTTGACTCTTACAAGTTGAGTGTCGATAGAAGCTTGGTCGAGGAGTTTTTTCAAGGAGTAGATAAAGAATATGTGATCCTCCTCGTTAGTGTTTATGTTGTCTTGGTTTCTTCTGTCACTGCATGTTGCTTACAAGTATTTGTTGCTCGTATAATTCCTTCACAACGACTATTTAAGATAATGGTTTTTGCTGCATTATTACAGGTTTTCCTTGTAGGTTGAAGGGACTGGTGGCTATTCTTAACTTTCAGCGACGACTATACATTGCCATATGAAAGAAGAATCCCATAAGAAATCTCTTTTGCAGTTCTAGATGGATCCAAGTGAATTTATAGGTAATAAAAAGTTCATTCATATCCCTTTACAAATAGGTATCTCATTTACTTATATCATACTGCGATTTGGGGTTCAATGTTAATCTTTCATAGCTTTGCATCTATGGAAATACAAAGAGCAGTACTTCTTTTTAATTTGAAAGCAAAAATATGCTACAATATGTAAGTCTATGTTATAGTCATTAGGTTTCTAGCTATTGAAGTTGTCAAAGGGAAAAAAAGTAGTATTGAAGTGTTTTTGTTACACTACCCCTAAAATACTAAATGTTTCTATCATAGCTTGTGGAACTCCATGCACATTTTAAAGTAGTTCTACCTTTAGGTATCTCCATCAATTCAAGATAATATTCATTTAAAAGGGGTTGTGATTTCATAGTTCTATATATCTGATCTATGTAACATATTTTTTATATTCTTCAGTTCAATCAGATATCTTCAGGTTTTACTTTCTTACTCTTTTATTCTATAGCCAAGTTAGTTTTTTCATGTGTATCTGTTATCTTTTCTGTTCTGTTGATATACTGTACTTACTCTTAATTATTTATGAGTGAAGGACTATACTATATCTGCAAGTTATATGACTTTGACGTTAGATATTACATCTATGAGATTTAAAAAAGATAATATTATTCCATTCACAAGCGTATCAATTGATCAGTGTTTATGGAAATAAAGGGAGCACAGATCCACATGCGTAAGTTTAAATTGTACTTTTCACTCGTCCCTAAAGAAAAAGTAAACAAGAAAATAAAAATATAGAGGTTGGTTCCTTTGAAGCTCGTGTAAGTATATGTTGAAACTCTATTTTGAATAATCCCTTTTTGGGATAAGAGTTTGTTTGTTTTTACCATTGTTATTATTCTGGTAGATTAAATGACATGAGTATAGAAATTGAGCTGGAGAAGATTCATCTATGTTGTATTCACTTCAATGTTAATCTCTTTGAAGCTCATTGTGAAATCATTTTTTGTGTGTGTGAGAAATTTAACTCTATTATGACAATTTCTTTTTGGGATGTGGGTTTTTTTTCTTATGAAATTCTTAGTTGTTCTGTTGTTAGTTTAGTCGCATAGGTATAGGATTTGAGCTAGAATGAGTTCATGTATCTAATATTCACTTCAGGGAAAATCTCTTCAAAGTTTATTATGACAATTCCTTATTTGGATTTGGTTTTCTCTATTCTTTTTTTGTCCTTCTGTTAGTTTAAATTACATAGATTTAGAATTTGAGCATGAATAGGTCTTTTTGCTTTTACCATTTTTGATTTTCTGATAACTTCAATGACATACTTATAGAATTTGAGCAGGAAAAGCTTCGTATATTCAACATTACCTTTAATGTTAATCTCTTCAAAGTTCACTGTGAAAATCCAGTTTGGGATGTGGGTCTTCTAGATTTTACAATTCTTTTGCTTTTCTGTTAGCTTAAGTGGCATAGGTATAAAATTTGAGCTCGAATAAGCTCATGTTCTGATGTAGAAATTCAATTGGCAGTGGATGTCTTTAGTAGAGTATTGACGTTTGTCTTTTTAATATCTATGATTTGATTCCTTTTATTTGTTGATTCGTGTATTTTTTTCAGTTTAAATCACATCAAACTTTACTATGAAAATCTCTTTAGGGATGTGGCCTTTTTTTTGCTTCTTATTTCTTGTTGTTCTATTAACTTAAATGACATGTGTACAATTAATTTCAAATAGGTTCATATATTCACTTTAGTGTTAATCTCTTCTTGCTTCACCGTGAAATTACATTTAGGGATGTAGTTTTTAAATATTTTCCCCCATGTCTTTCCATTCCACAAACTTAAACAACAATGTATAGAATTTGAGTTTGAATAGATTCATGTGTTGGCATTCACTTCATTGTAAATTAATTTAAACTTCCTTGTGAAGATTCCTTTTTCGTATGTATTTTTATTGATCTTTGCTCTTTCTTGTTGTTTTGTTAGCTTAAACTACATGATATATTGTTCATGACTCATTAAAGTTTGCCTTTATAAGCTTGCTGCCAGGCTTTCTCATTATGTTTTATTTGCCTCTGTTTATGTGTGAATAAGTCAAAATAAGAATAAGTTTATTTCGAAACTAATCCTAATTGGTTTAAGATCTCTTGGTTGTCTTTTTCTTGTCTTCTTAGTCTCTACATGAATTCCTATAACTTTGTTTTCTTCCTCACTCATGATGACGTCAAAAAGAGAAGTTTGTTGATGCTAAATGTGATCCTCTTTCACACACTGTGATGTGTCTACTAAGGTATTTGAGGCAGTGCTACCAGAGTCAATTGAGTCTAATTTGATTCAGATACAACATTCTTCAGAAAGTACACATTAAGACGATTTATTTTTCCGAGTTTCTGAAATGCCCCTTTTATATTCCCATCTTCTGTTTCGTCTGCTTGCTGCTCTTTAGCTAATCAATAGAACTCTCATTTTTCTTTATTCTCTTGCTCGTTCGTTCTTATTTTTCTGTTCCCAGAAAGCAACCGCAATCCATTACTCTCGTACTAATGGGTTGTAGCTTATATTTGTCTAATGTTGGTTATCGTATTTTCTTTGGAATGTTGGTGTATATGCTTTTCTCTCTAGTACTCTAATAGGTATAGCAAGGATCTGGATGCGTATCTCACCATGCTCTTGGCTAATTTATGATATGAACCTTCGTCTTTTTAACCATTTTCCTAATTTGCATGCGTCGTTGTCTTACTCGAGTACTTTTTGCTTCACTCATGCTAATTTTACGTGATTATTAGTGTGTTTTGTTTTTAAAAAACAAATAGAAGTGTATCATCATTGGTATTTGCTATTTTAAGCGGTTTTTGAACTGCAAAAGACAAAATCAGAAAGATATAATAATGCTTTAGTTTGTGATTAGTCACAGCTAACAATCATATTCGAAGGACAACTTTAAATGATCTCCTCTTTGATTCGATCAACATCACTATAATATTGTTATTCAAAGACAGAATCCTGAAGACATCCCCTCCAGTTAACATTTGTTATGTTCTTTGACATTTAAACATGGGAGGAGGGAGACCTATGACATCATTAAAACGACAATCACAGTTGTCTTCAAACCATAATCATAACAGTGCAACCTTGAACTCACACTCATCTCCCCAGTCAGTGACTTGCTTTCATTGATAAGTATGCTTCTTATTTGTCTTGATGTTTTGGCTTATAATTCTATTCCTAACTCTTCAAGTACAATAAATCTACCATCACCTATGGAGAATCATAGTTTCATACATATGATAACATTGGCTAAGAATGCACCGTAGATGATGAGAAGCAGAGGAATTTTTTGTTAAGAAATTGTCACCTTCACAATTCGTAGTTTTGTCTTGCTTGATTTTGATAATTGCGTTTCTTAGTACTCTGCTTCTGTCATCTACCATCCAGAGGATTAACTAGCACAATCTTCACTCAGTTTTTTAGCCTATTATTTGAGGCAGAGCTATCTTTCCCTAGATATCATGTGGGCAAGATAGCTATATAAAGTTTGACTCTTCTGAGAGATGTATAAGCTCATGAATTTAATTGTAGATGGAGAACTACTCTGATATCTTGAAATTTATTTTGATAAACAAGGTTTTGAACACCTTCTGGCTGTTACTTCAGAATTTTGACATATTTATTTAGCAATAAAATAGAAATATTGACGTTATGAATCCATCCTTTATTCAATTAGTGTAAAAATTACATCTCAGTAGTTTGATTTTCTTTGAACAATACAGTATGTAGTTTCCAAGTTCCTTAGTAGTAAGTACACTTTGCAAATTGAGCAATATTACCTCTAAACATTAAATTGAGAATAACAAGAGTAGTAACCTAGAGCAAGTAGTGAATAACAAATATTTAAAGCATGAATGATTATATAAACTACTGCAATCTAGACTTCTTGCCTCTTCAATAAATGTTGCAATATGGAACTTCTTGCCTATTCTATAACCATCGCAATCTGATTTGTGTAGGGGAATGGAGGTGAACAAATTTGAAGTGGATGATGAAGAGTTTTTGAACTATTGTAAAAGATTGAGCATATTATATTTGATTTTGTGAAATATATTTATTGGTGGAATATATAGAACTATTGTGTACACATTTAGAATATTGCTTTATAAGTATGTGTATGTACACAACACATATTATGTTTTGAACTTTATGGAAAATATATAAATTTGAATTACTTATTAGCTAAAGCTTTAGATTATTTATTGCATAACAATTATTGGTGTATTTTAGTTACAAATTATGGCATATTAATTGTGTATGCATATGGGCAAAGACTACACTTCAAAGTGTTGTCATATATTAGATATTAAAGGCAACACTTCATAATTGTGGGAAATATGGTAGCAAAGGCCACGCTCAAAAGCGTGGACTTTTTGCCTTTTGGCAACGCTTTTAAGCGCATCTGCTAAACTCTAAGGTTACGGGGCTTTCAGCCACCCCTAAAAAAGTGTGGCTTAAAGTCAAAAAGTGTGACCTTTTATCAAAGGCCACACTTTTTCATAGTTTATTCCACACTTTTCTAGGGTGGTTGTAGACATAAAAGGTTCTAGTGGTAGAAAACATTTGGTTAATATAATCTCAACCATTCATTAGACACCATGAGCCTTTACTACATTGTAAGCATGCATAATGTGTGAGTGTGTGTGTACAATAGTAAACATGATCACACAATGCCTATCAACAACACATCAAGGTGTACAACACATGATCACACAATGCCTATCAACAACACATCGAGGCATCCACCCTCTTAAAACCACAATGCCCAATGAAGCATAGACCACACAACACAATTTATCATAGGAGGCAAGCTAACTTCATATTACACTTTAAGACTCCTAACATTAGCTATTCACGCATTCAAATAGGGGTACATAGGTAAGGGATTATTAACCATTATAACTCATCAATAGCAGAACCTATTCTTTACCTGAAAATATATATATACACATGATTATACAATAGTCATACAACCTAAATCACAATTAGAATAGGAGAGTAGGCATAAGCTTAACATAGTGTGATCATCATTACCACGCACTATATATTCATAAATTTTCTTTCAAGGCCCTAGTCAACACATTTATAATGACAATAAAGTAAAAACCTCCACCATAAGTTGACCATACCACACAATGCCATACAACCTTCATCAACTATTATAATATATAAAAGTAGAGGAAATAGTCATTCCTACCAATTCATCAATCTCTGATCACCATTGATTAATACAAGCCTTTAATCCAAAATTAACGTATAAGGATATATCTAAACATACATTAACTTAAACAAAACCATACTCGAATCCCTACAAGATCATGATACCAACATAGGCACTAAACTAGAAATTCAATAGAGAGTAGAGGAAGTAGGCAATCTTACCAGTTTCCCAAAGCCTTGATCATCAATCATATTTAATCAATAATGTTTATGTTATAGATAAATAAATCATTACTCAAAAGGAATCATGCTTCATATAACCAAAAATCGAGATCACATCACATGCATAGCATTTATCGATCAATAGACTAGACGAACCTATATCAATTCATACCAAGCCTTCTTTACTTTGGTCATACAAGATTTATAACAAAAATTCAACCATGATATTAACCTAAGCAATAGCTACAATCATCTTGACCAAATCGAATCCCACGTTTATGCATTATAAACTCAATGTTACAGTGAACAAATAGAGACATAGCCTAGTCTTGTTCAAATCTTCATATATTGATCCACGTGTATCATTAATCAACAATTCATCATTAATATACATAATAAACAGTATACATAAGCAATTCAACGTAATAAAATCAGAAATCCACCAATAACAAGCCACGATCACAATGCCCACGCATACACTAAATCGAGTATTGGAAGGGACATGGGTTCACAATGCCATTGGATTGAAATTCATGTTACAATAAATACATTATCATAAATTCATCATGATTAAGCATTTGAAAACCTTTTTAGAAAGAACTCATGGCTTTATTGAAGAAGAAGAAGTTTGGTCATTAAATCTCTTTTGAAAACTTTGAGAAGAACTCTCTAGATGGAAGATTAACTAGAGATGAAGGATTATCATATCTTAATATAGAATAAAACCTCTAAAAATTTATGAATAATCCATGGGAATCCAAGATCCAGGGTGTTCTTCAGCGTCACTTTCAATGGAGGTTTCTAGAGAGAATATTTTTGGAGTGAAAGTCTAATATTTCTGAAGAATGGATTGGGAATGGGGTTTTAGACTTAGGAAAGGACCTAAAAATATTTAATTTAATGTATAAACCATTTAAGATCAATCCTTATTAATAAATAATGGAATGGAATTTATTTTGAAAACCAATCTTTACCAGCCCACCAAGGACCACGGCCACCTTCACAAATCGTGAAGGTAGTTATTGACCCTTATGATGGTCCTTGATCCTTGTGACAGTGTCTCTGATACCCTCAAACTTAGTTGTCAAATAAGAAGTAAAGTGGTCGTATCAAGTAAAGAACCCAACTAATGAGGTTGTGGTCGATCCCACGAGGAAAAAATAGTTCAGACTTAACTTTATTCTATTATTACTATTATTTAGTCAACTTTTTCCCTAGAAAGTAAAAGAAAAAAGGGGAGGTTTTATTTCTAAATTAATGAAAATAATTAACTAAATTAAAGTAAACAACTCACAAATTCAAATCTCGGAGATTATTCAATTAATAAAAGTAACTAGGGCTTAAGTGTTCCCCACAGGTTCCTAACTTGATAATTCTAACTATAACAATTCTTTCCTAGTATCTTGCATGTAAAATGATAAGTTATGTATCTCTAAATCCTTGGTTCGGCATCTAGAAAATTTCACTCCGCACCTTGGTCTGGCTACGTGCGTTTCTATACTAATCCTTACATTTACCTCATTATTAAGCATTGTATTAGATATTTCACTACTAGTTATTACCAAAATACAACCAACCGACACTAGCCATTAGATAGTGTACCACTAAAAATCTATGTTTATAAATTCTTTCCTATTATCTACCTCCTTGGTCCAACAAGTAGAATTAAGGCAAAATATAATGTTGGTCATCCGTTAAAAAGACTTCTAAATGAAAGAATTATCAATACATGCAAGACACTATTCTATAATTTCTATTTTAGTTAGATTTTACCTCATTATTCACCATGGTTCCCACAATCCTAGTTATGGAGTTTAGTTACTCATAGTCATAATCACACTATTCAAATATTTAATATAAGAATTCATGCACTTATTTCAATGAGAAAGAATAAAATCCAAAAATTCACTTAATGAATCAACAAAAGCATCAAAAATCAATTCCAGAAAAATTTATCAATTACTGAAATTAATCCTTCAATACTTGAACAAGAGAACTAAAGATTATCGAAAAGTCTAAACAAAAGTCTCCCCAAAAGTCTAACCCCAAAAATGAGATTTTTCGAACTATTTATAATAAAAACAAAAACATAATAAAAGAAGGATTCTAATTATTGAAAATTTGTCCAAAGACGTCTGAGTCGACGGACCTCGTGATGGAATGTAGTGGTCACGACGGGCCGTCATGGCCTCCTCGTCCCATACTTCACAAACTCTTCTGCTGCTTTCTTCATTACCCTCAATGAATAGGTATGACGTACCATTCCAAGCAAAATGGTCCGTCGAGGGTCTCCGTTCCATAATACTTTAACTTTTTGGAATTTAGGTACTGGACTACTCTCTGATCATTACGACGAACCAGCAGGACAGACCATCGTGGCTATGAGGGTCCGTCATGGACTTCTGTAATCTCACACTAGATCAGACTTTCCCATCTTCCTTCAGCAGCTTCTCTCCTCACTACGATGCCACATACGGACAGGGACAGACTTGACGGACCGTCATAAGCTCCGTAGGTGGTCTCTTTTACATTTCTCGCTCAAAAACTTCCGCATTCATCTTTGGACAGATTTCCTGCAAATAAGGAGAAACATAGATAAAAATCAATACAAAAAGGTTTATTGACACACACTAAACTTAAGGAAAAAGCATTAAAAGTACCGTAAAACCACGGTACATCAACACCCTCAACTTAAATTCGTTGTTTGTCCTCAAGCGACGACCTATGACTCACTACAAAATCTTTGTACAAGAGTACCCATATTTTATATTTCGCAATCATTTGGCTATCAATCCCGATCATTCTCATCATGTTTATGCATGTTATCATTATTAGGGTTGAATTATGTGGAACCAGACCATGACACAGACTTACCACGCACTGACACCTATCCTCTTCAATTTCTCACCGGGGTGCTAATATTTCTGGCATTGCAACTAGTGTCCTCACTTCAAAACAACATCCTAATTTTTCACAAAATGATTTCAGTTTGAGAATAAGGATTACATTTCAACACTCACTCTCAGAACAAATTCACAACTCATTCATACATATTGCCATAAGCTTTCCCTTATTTTCACTACTTTAAGTTCGCCATACAACTCTTAGGATCACGATAGGACTTTCTTAGCTTGTAACATAGGCTCAGGGTGAGGTAGGGTAGATTTAGGTATACTTTAGTGACTTGTTACCCTCGTTGACATATCGGCTAAACGTACCACCTTTTTATCATTTTATTTCGCCAATTTCTCAAAAAAAATTTATCTTGTTGTTTTCCCTTTCTTATCCGTATATGTAAGTGACTTTTTTTTAATCACTTCTGTTTTGTTCTTTCTTTCTCTTTATTCTTTCAACCCCACTTTCTGGATTATTCCTTATAACAGCCACCCTCAACTCACGACTTTGCCATGAGTCAAGGTTCACAATGCCCACGGTTGGGTCAGGGCCACGACAAGGTTGTTTTCTGCATTAGCCACCCTTAACTTATGCTTTTGGCATAAACTGAGATGCACATGTCCAAGGAGGGACCACGGACAACACATTATTCCCAGAGAAGATCAGTTAGGGTGAAAAAGAAAGATCTCTATTTAGGCTCAAATCATTTGGATCAATAGGGATCAAGATTGACTATTTCGAACAAAGGCCTATTATCCTTTTCTAATTGTTTATTTTGGCTTACTTTTAGCAAGACTAACCAGGCAAGTTCTAGCTCTGTCTAAATGGTGGATCCTTCGAATTTTCCTTACACTCACTTGACATTCATTACATTCCCATATTATTAGACACCTAGTTCGAGTCTTAGATTCAAGGTCATGCAATAGTGTATCTCTATGTCATGTTTAGAGCCACACAATTATCAATTACTATGCCTAGTTGCATCATTTTCATATCGGAATATGTATTTGTTTTAGCCATCATGCTTCAGAGTTATACTATGTACACAGGATATAACATGCTGGTTCAACAATTAAAGTAATCAGTCTTTTGGGGGGGAAAGAACACAGGCAAGAAAACCCCAAAATAGGATTGTGAATTGGGCTACTCAGACTTCACCCTAGCACTCACTTTCCATTTACCCCACCCCCAACAAAAAGATATGCAATTGCCCCCAATGCATAAAAAATTGAAGTACGAGAGTGGAAGGTGAAGCGAACCTGAGGCGCAAAGTGCCAGCAATCAGCAAGTTGGTGGGTCCAGTTCCCTGGAACCCACTACCTTTGTAGTCTGGACACCCTCAGTAGTGTCCTCATCAACAATAACACTATCAGTCGTTCCTCCCATTATGTCCACATCTCTGCAGTAGCAGTGAAACACGACAGACGAGGTGATGGATCGTCGTGAGTATGACGGACCGTCATGGGTTCCTTCATGTCTTACTTCAACAATGTTTATTTGGAGACCCTCAAAAGGAAAGTCTCTGACAGGTATGACGGATAAGCAGGATGGACCGTCGTGATAATGACGGTCCATTGTCGATGTCTGTCGTGGGGCACCTAGAAAAACTATGGAGACCCTTAGAAGAGAGGTCTCTGACCGTCATGAAGGTTGTCCAGGATGGACCGCCGAGTGTGTGACGGTCCATCGTAGATGTCAGTTAGCGGACACTTTAGAAAAAAATAGAGACCCTTAGGACAAGGGTCTCTGACAACCATGACGGTTGTACAGGACGGACCGTCGTGGGTACGACGGTCCGTCGTAGATGTCCGTCAAAGGGTACTTAGAAATAAATGAAAAAACGTACCTGGCATGACAGATTCATGCGACGGTCTGTCGCAAGCATGACGGTTCGTCGATGTATCCATCAGTGAATGTTGCTGAGTGATTTTCTGCAGAATTTCCTGGTGATGTGCTGCCTGCAAATTTAAAACCCATTAGTAGAAAATGCCACCATTACTAGAAATAAAACTAAAGTTGGGTTGGAGGATACGTATTGGGTTGCCTCCCAACCAGCGCCTGATTTAACATCGCAGTACGACTTAAGACACTTGATTACTCAGACTTCATCAAGAAAACAGTACCACCCTTTTCCAGCAAGTCTATCCAACATCCGATCCATGAAGGGCATAGAAAAATGGTCTTTTTCGGCCCATGCATTTAATTTATGATAATCCATACACACACTCTATCCAGTAACCGGTCTCACAGGAACAAGTTCATTTTTCTCATTTGGGACCACAGTCATTCCCCCTTTATTAGGTACATATTGAACAGGGCATACCCAACTACTATCGGCGATCGGATATATTACTCCGGCATCCAACCATTTAATGATTTTCTTCTTCACGACCTCTTGCATAGGTAGATTTAACCATCTCTGGTGCTCAATACTTGGCTTATGATAGGGCATGAGTTGGATTTTATGAGAACAAATACCAGGAGGGATTCTAATAATGTCCGCAATAGTCCACCCAGTAGATCTTTTGAACCTTTTTCGCATTTTCACCAAACTCTCAACTTGTTGTTCATTCAGGTCTGATGCAATGATTACATGCAAAGTGTCACCATTTCCTAAAAATTCATACCTAAGATGAGGTGGAAGAGCTTTTAGTTCTAACTTTGGAGCCTCCTCTATAGATGGTTTCATGGGTGGAGACTCGCGATTCTTCATGTTTAACTCATACTTCTTTGGTTTAAACCGAACATCACCACGATCAAGAGCCGCTAATGCTTCTACACCTAGACGTTTTTCTATTTGTGTCTTGGATGACTTACCAACTTTGTAGGATATAGGGATACCGATTGGAGCTCACCACTCTGCCTCAAGGACCTACAAATGTTGAAGGTGACTTCTTCATTGTTCAATCGAAATTTCATCAGCCCTTTTCCATATCAACTAAGTCTCTACCCGTAGCAAGTAATGGCCTCCCAAGAATGATAGCCACTTCAAAATCGACTTCACAATCAAGAATAACAAAATTTTCCAGAAATATGAACGACTCCACTTTTACTAGCACATCGTGGAGTATCCTTATAGGCCTTTTTATTGTTCGATCGGCCATCAGTAGCCACATCGCAGTGGGCTTTGGATCACCCAAACCCAACTTTTTGTAAATCGAGAGGGGCATGAGATTTATGCTTGCCCCTAGATCACATAATGCTTTCGCAAAATGTAATGACCCGATTGTACAAGGAATAGTGAACGCACCCGGATCTTCTTTCTTTCGTACTAGAGATCTTGCAGCAATAGCACTATAATGTTGCATTCTCTCATCATCCTCAAAAGTGACCGATCTTTTCTTTGTAACCAGATCTTTCATAAACTTGGCATAACCGGGCATTTATTCTAGAGCTTCTACCAAAGGGGGACTGATAGAAAGCTGCTTCAACATGGTTATAAAATGCTGATATTTACCATCCTCGGTCTTTTTCACTAATATTTGAGGAAAAGGGGGGTCTAGGCATGGGAGTTACCTTTTTAGGTACTTCAGCATCTTTTCCAGTCTTATCTTCTACTTCACTACTAACCTCTACCACTTTATCATTATCTTTTATTATCTTTTCCTCATTAGACGGCATAGGTGGGTCAATGGTTTGCTTACCACCCCGAGTAGTGATTGCCATACAGTGTCCATCATTTTTTGGATTTTGGGGGACAGTGTTGCTAGGAAGAGTGCCCGGTTGCTGTGTGTTCACAGTTGCAGATAATTGGGCCATTTGCAACTCAAGCTACTTAATCCATATTGCATGTGTATCGACTTTATACCCAATACCCACTAATTCACTCCTTAACTCTTTAATATGCTCATCAATAGCATCGAAACCCCTCATCATTTTGTGCAACATATCCTCAACTCGCGCCATACTACCTCCACCATCTCTAGGAGCAACTTCACAATTTTGAGAAGAACATAGGGCTCATTCCTATCATTTTTTGTTGCCATTGTTACCCCTGTTGAAGTTGTTGTCGCGGTTGTAATTTCCATATCGGACATAATTACCCTCACGGTTATAGTTACCATAGTTCCGACCTTGGTTTCCTTGACCTTGGCGCCAATTCTACTGAATTGAGCCTTGGGCATTCGGTCGGAACCCCCCCCCCCCCGTCTGCTCATTTACCGCATAGGAATCCTCCTCATAATAATATTTATCATTTGGTGGTGGTGGTTTAGACAAGTATTTCACTTCATTTATCTTTTCTGCACCCCAGTGACATGTTTTAATACCAACCCAAGCTTAGTTTTCATTTGAGTCATCTCTTCACGAATCTCTTCTGTGTCTGGGTTTTGTGTGGATTGCACTGCGAAGATATTTCTTCAAGTATCTGACTTCCTAGTACTCCAAGATTTTTTCTAACATTTCGGCATCTCTGTATAAGGACACTCCCCATAAGAACCACCCGCTATATATCCAATACCACTTTATTATTATCATCCGTCCCCGATAAAAGTATTCCTTCAGTGACTCATCATCTATGCGGTGATGGGGACACTTCTCAAAAATGAAGTGAATCTATCCCAGAACTGCTAACTGACTCTCTGGTAGTGCACAAAAGTTGTTCACTCTGTCTTTGTGATTTAGTTTCTTGGATACCGGGTAGTAACGTGCTAAGAAAACGTCCTTAGTTGGTTCAAAGTAAAAATTGAGTTATAAGGGAGATTAGTGAACCAAATAGTAGCCTGTCCTATTAGTGAGAGAGGAAATACTCTTATCCCTATTACATCCAAATCCAAATCAGGTCTCCTACACAGCTTTTACACACTGCCCTTACCTTAGCTATATGGGAATGTGGGTCCTCAGAAGGTACCCCTGAAAACAAACCTCTAGCAGTGAGCATTTGCATCAGACTACTAGTTACTACAAAGGTGTGGCCTTGTGGTAGAGGGGGCAAGACAAGTGTCCCATCAGAGTCTGCAATGTTATCACAACCTCTGTAGTATTCTTGAGAGCGTGGAGCGGGATTTTCTCCCCTTTGTTGATTTTCACAAAGATCATCGGGTAATAACTAACCATGAACATCAACTGGAGCTGGGATGTTCTGGTATGGATCATCATCGTTAATACCCAAGTTTTGATTCATATTGCGTAGTGTACGCTCTAATTCGTGGTCATAGGGAAACTAGAGTTCTCTTCCTCTCCGTGTATTTGGCATACAAGCAAGTTAGTTCTGCAAGAAGTAAAGCGGTCGTATCAAGTAAAGAACCTAACTAATAAGGTATAGATCGTTTCAACGAGGAAAATACTTTAGACTTAACTTTATTTAATTATAACTATTATTTAGTCAATTGTTTTCCTAGAAAACAAAAGACAATAAAGGGAGGGCTTATTTCTAAATTAATGGAAATAATTAACTAAATTAAAGTAAACAACTAACAGATTCAGATCTTGGAGCTTAATTAATTAATAAAAGTAACTAGGGCTTAAGTGTTCCCCACAGGTTCCTAAATTGATAATTCTAACTATAAAAATTCTTTTTTAGTATCTTGCATGTAAAGTGATAAGTTATGTATCTCTAAATCCTTGGTCCGGCATCTACAAAATTTCACTCCGCACCTTGGTCTGGCTACGTGTGTTGTTATACTAACCCTTACATTTACCTCATATTAAGCAGTGTATTCGATATTTGACTAATTTATTACCTCGTACCAATCGACACTAGCCTATTAGATAGTGTACACTAAATCTAAGTTGATAATTCTTTTCCTATTATCTACCTCCTTGATCCGTCAAGTAGTATTAAGGCGAGTTCTAACGTTGGTCATCCGTTAAGAAGACTTCTAAATGAATGAATTATCAATACATACAAGACACTATTCTAGAATTACTATTTTAGTTAGATTTTACCTCATTATTTACCCATGGTTCCCACAACCCTAGTTATGGAGTTTAGTTACCCATAGTCATAATCACACTATTCATATATTTAATATAAGAATTCATGCAACTTACTTTAATGAGAAAGAATAAAATCCAGAAATTCACATGATTAATCAACAAAAGAACCAACAATCAATTCCAGAAAAAGTGTATCAATTACTAAAATTAATCCTTCAATACATGAACAAGAGAACTAAAGATTATCAAAAAGTCCCACTCTCCAAAAGTCTAACCTCAAAAACGAGGTTTTTTGAACTATTTATAATAAAAACAAAAACCTAATAAAAGAAGGATTCTAATTACTGAAAATCTATCAAAACGCGTCTCAGTCGACGGACCTCATGATTGACCGTCGTAGTCACGACGGGCCATCATGGCCTCCGTCGTCCTATACTTCACAAATTCTTCTGCTGCTTTCTTCATTACCCTAAACGAACAGGTATGATGAAACGTTCCAAGCACGACGGTCGTCAAGGGTCTCCAATACATAATACTTTAACTTCTTGGAAATTGGATACTGGACTACTCTCTGATCATTACGACGAACCAGCAAGACGGACCGTCGTGGCTATGACGGTCCGTCATGGACTTCTGTAATCCCACACTAGGTCAGACTTCCCTATCTTCCTTCAGTAGCTTCTTTTCTTACTATGATGTCACCTAAGGATCGTCACAGGCTCGACAAACCGTCATAAGCTCCGTAGGTGGTCTCTTTTGCATTTCTCGCTCAAAAACTTCCGCGTTCATCTTTGGACAGATGTCCTGCAAATAAGGAGAAACTTACAAAAAAATCAATAGGAAAAGGCTTTTGGACACACACTAAACTTAAGGAAAAAGCATTAAAAGTACCGTAAAACCACGGTACTTCAATTTACCGTAGTGTTCATGACGGGTCGTCATGGCCTCTGTCGTCCTATACTTCACAAACTCTTTTGTTGCTTTCTTTATTACCCTCAACGAACAGGCATGACGGAATGCTCCAAGCACGACGGTCCGTCGAGAGTCTCTGCTCCATTAAACTTTAACTTCTTGGAATTCGGATACTGGACTACTCTCTGATCATTACGA
>JAKWIY010003052.1:23455154-23527974 GCA_027704805.1 Solanum corneliomulleri
ATAGAGGAGTAGAGAAGTAGAGAAGTGGAGCAATTCTTACCATCCTTTAGCCTTTGGCCGTCATAACCATTACTATTATTTCATCAACAATTTAAGTATAAGACATTAGTTCATGTACAATAATCATATATGAAGTCATGCATAAGCTACTAGAAGGTCATGCTACAAACTAGTACAACATGTAACCAACATACTAGATTGTAGAAGAACATAGAGCATTAAACAATTTCTCTTACATGGATCATCAATAATATTCCAACAATAGTATCAATCTAGGGAAGTAGATAAAGACCTAATAACCAAGTCTAACTCATGATTTATCTACCCTAGAATTAAGATAACATAATGTATACTACAATATTCAATTTACAGGCTAGAAGAACCTAGAAAAATTCATGACAAGACTCATTTACTTTGATCGTCAAGGATTCATACCCACAACTCTTCCATTATATAAACCTAAGGCAATAGGTACGATGATCTTTACATAATCAAAATATTACCACAATTGTCATAAAGTCAAAATTACAGTGAGTATGCTATCCATGGAAGATAGAAGAACATAGGCTAATCAGACTTTGATCAACATGAATCCCTTATCTACAATACATGAATGACATATGAGTAAGGTAGTAGCTACAATTATCCATACACAATTGAATCCCACATTATGCATAATAGAGGCATGGTTACAGTGAACACATAGAGACATAGGCTAGACTTATTCAAATCTTCATATATTGATTCACATGGATCATTCATCAACAACTTACCATCAATATACATAATAAATACTATACATAATAAATTCAATGTAATAGAATCACAATTCAATCAATAACAAGCCACAATCACAATGCCCATACAAAGGCTAAATTGAGTTTGGGAAAGGGACATGGGTTCACAATGTTATTGGATTAAAATTCACGTTAAAACCAATACATTATTATCAATTCATCATGATTGAACCCTTAAAAATGTTTTTTAAAAAAGAAATCATGGCTAGATTGAAGAATGAGAAGTTTGATCATGAAATCTCGTTTGAACACTTTGAGATTAACTCTCTAGATGGAAGGATAAATAGAGATGATCACCATATCTTATTCTAGAATAAATCTCTAAAACTTGATGAAGAATCCATGGGAATCCAAAATCCAAGTTGTGCGTCACCTTCAATGGAGGTTCTAGAGAGAATATTTTTGGAGGCAAAGTCTAATTTGAATGAATTGGATTGGCAAATGGTTGATCACATTTTTGATAACTTATATACACCAAAAAATCACCAAATAAACCATGTATGGGCAGTTTAGCACGTGGGGTGAATATTTCATTCACCTCTTTAATGAAAAACTGTGCAATTATCCTGTTACAGCCTGCACCAACGGCCACCATCGATGCCCAATAGGTCCATCGACGGACCGTCTGTGGTTTCCGTTGATTGGATCCTGGGCGGTTATTTGTCTGAGCCATGTCCAGGCTAAGTTTCCATCGACAAAAACTCAATTGACAGGATGTTTGTCAATAAACGGGGCGTCGTTTGGTTCAGCTGATTGACACTGCCAAGGCAGTGTCTTGACAGCCTCTGGGTCCTTTTTGTGGACCCTTTTGCGAAGCCCTTGGGAAGTCGTACAGGGATGTTACAATGTGAATATACACCTTAACTTGTTGAATATATTCCATGCAAGTTTCAACAGAAATGAATACGTAAAACACATCCAAACATGCAAGCCATACTCAAGACACACATAAATGTCTCAAGGGCTAACTTTCGAACGTCTTAGACATTCTTGGAGGTTTGACAAACTTCATAAAACTCCATATACTACCTATAAACATCATTATTACTAATTTTAAGACTCAATATGCTAATGAAATACAAATATAAGCATGTATAGATACATGAGACACATAGGTGACTAGTCATAAACGTCTTGATCGTCTCTTGACGTTTGACTTCCAAATTATCTCAAACTTTACAAACTGCCTCAATACCATATTAGGAACCAATTTAGGATATTATACCCTTATGACAAACATTTTAGGCTCTTGAAACCCTAAATCATTTTGGGGGTCTTACAACCTTGATGTTAGCTTATGAAGGAGACTCGGTAAGTCTTGTGATCTCAACTCTTTACTTCAATGGTGGTTACTTGAGATTAAGTGATTATGTTGCATTGTAATTATACCTTATTTAAGATTATAGGGTTGGGTTTATGATGTTGAATGAAATGTCTTACTATATATATATATATATATATATATATATATATATATATATATATATATTATATATAGATCTATATATATATATATGTATGTATATATATATGTATATATATATATGGTTTATATATATAGGTATATATAATATATATATATTATATATATATATATATATATATATATATATGTATGTATGTATATAATATGTATATATATACGTACATATATAGATATACATACATATATATATATACATTATCTGTAGTATATATATAGATATATGTACATACATATATATACATAGATCATAACATATATATATACATATATATCTATTACATACATACATATATATATATATATATATATCTATATATATCTAATATATATATATTATATATATATATATATATCTTAATTGTAATGAAATGAAAAGTACTCATTCTATTCTTATTAAGCTAAGATGATGATGATTATAAAAGGGATAAACCATATGACCTGAACTAAGCTATGATTGTTAATAAAGGCTTAAATACATTTCAAAAGTGACTTATCTTAGTACCAAGTAAACTTGACAATGGGAGGTTTTGACTTTCCATAGAGGAAGATTCACCGTATAGTTCCACAAGAGGTGTTGACTCCCCTATGAGGGGTACTCACCCAATAAATTCTCGTGAGAGGAGGCTCCAATTGCCAAATGGCATGTAGAGAGATCATACCTATCTCTTAGTTCTTTAACTATGTTTCCCCCATAGCAAGACTAGCTAGTGGATCCACCTTGAAAGCTATTTTATGTTTAGTTCTACTTTGGCCGATAGACTACCTTCCAACAGTGTAAGATTTTACAACACCAGATTCCACACTTAGCCCTTGTGGTCTATGTCGGTTAAGACAAGTGTTCCCTAAGCTAAAATGAAGTAATGAACTACAAATTAACTAGGGTCACTAAAGAGGTTTGACTTATCCTAGGTAGGGGTATGGGACTTTACCTATGTCTTGCACTAGTTTTCCTTGAGGGAAGGCTTAGGAAGTTGTTCTTATGTATGTATATGCTTATAAATGAAAATGATGTTAATATAATGATCTTACATGTTATTGACACTAAGTAGTATTGGTTACTCTTATGGATATGTGTTTGGTCTCTATTGCTAAAGTATGATATTATGTACTCTTATTGATATGATATGTGAAGTTGGATATTGGTTATGATTCTTTCTAGGTTTACTGGATTAAGTAAAGTTATCGGGCTTTGCTTAATCATTACACAAGTGGACTTAAAGAGGGCTATGAGTAATGGTCTTGCTTTGATATAATGTGATGAACTCTTATTCATGCTTGTTGATGTTATTTCTTGATGATAAAGTTGTATTTGATTATGATTTCAAGTATGTTGATATGCATGTGACTTCCCTAGACTTAAGGTAGTTGGTCTTGTGAAGTACATGGTATTGACTTGATGAGTTTTTAAAATTAAATAACTTCATTAATCTATGCACATATAATATCAAATCATGCTAAAAAGGGACATTTCATTAAAACATGCTATTTTACCTTGGAAATCTTTATGTACATGCAAGAACCAATATAAGTTTAATGCATTAAACTTATTGGTTCTTGCATGTACATAAAGATTCCCAAAGGTAAAATAGCATGTTTTAAAAATGTCCCTTTTTAGCATGATTTGATATTATATGTGCATAGATTAATGAAGTTATTTAATTTTAAAAACTTTTATGTTCTTTCCTTTTCATTTGAGACTAAAGCTTGTATAGCCTATATGTGGATTTATTGCATTGATGTATCGAATATTCCCTATTGATAAACTATTGTTTTAGATGGCTATGATATGAGACACTCTTTTATGACTATGTTAAGTATCTTATATATCTATGTACAATAAAAGTAGAAGACTATGTAATCTTATTATACGAAGAGCCTATATATACTCAATATGAATATAGATTATGTGTATGCGAGAGGTCTATGTAAACCTCAACATGAAAATATCTAGTTTTAAATTTTTTGCTTTTTTAACTTATGAATGTAATGATTTAAACTAAGAGGGTAGTCTTAGTCCTCTCCGAGAATGACGATGCCGATTACATCTAGGAGGTGCTCCCTAGATGTGACACCTATCCAATATAAAGAACGAAAATATATATTATATATATATATATATAGATATATATATATATATATATATTATATATATAATATATATATTCGTCACCACTTCATAAGGGATAATGTATAAAGAGGGAAGATCTCCATACTAAGGCATTAGAAAGGGACAACTTTTAAAGGAACATATTGGAATTTGGGCTAATAAAGATCGCATAAAATCTCAATGCGGTAGAATAACAAACACTGTAATTGTCATAGGATTTCATAATGACTTGTGCTTATTGTTGGGTTACTCCACATCGAAGTGGAAGGGGCTGATGGTCAATTTATAAGTGTGAGGGAAAGCCTCAACCTTTGAGCTAGCTTTTGGGTTGAGAAGGCCCAAGACCACCCAACATTGGTATCAGAGCCAAGGTTTTATCTGAGTATGCTCTGTGGTTGCAGCACAGTCTGAACTTCCACATCAGAAAAGATTTACTTTGATTTGCGATAACTATTTTTTGGGGAAAACAATAGAAGCCAACACAAGTAGAATGGTTACTTTGAATGGTGGTTAATTATGCCATTTGGAAAGGAAAAAATGGAAGATCTGCTTTATGTTAAGAATTTTTACAAACCAGTATTTACCACTGTAAAGCATGATAATAAAATAGATGAAGAGTGGAATCTGTTGCATAGACAGGTCTGTGGATTCATTAGGCAATGGGTCGACGATAATGTTTGAACCATATTTCTGGGGAAACACATGCTCGAACCCTTTGGGAGCATCTTGAAAGTTTGTGTGCTCGAAAGACTGGCAACAACAAAATGTTCTTAATAAAGCAAATGTTGAGTTTGAAGTATCATGATGGTTCCCCAATGACAGACCATTTGAATAATTTTCAGGGGATTATGAACCAATTATCTGCTATGGGCATCAAATTTGATGAAGAAATTCAAGGCTTGCTTCTACTTGGTTCCCTACCAGATTCTTGGGAAACATTTAGAACGTCATTGTCAAATTCTGCTCCGGATGGTGTGATATCTATGGATTCCGCCAAGAGTAGTATCTTGAACGAAGAGATGAGAATTAAAACTCAAGGTTTCTCTTCGTCGGTTTTCCTGATAACTGGACCCAGGGGGGAAATAAAACTCGTGGTTCTCAGCATAGAGAACAAAATAGGAGCAAATGCAAAGGCAGACTTAAGGATATTGAGTGTTATCATTGTTGCATGAAAAGGCACACAAAGAAGTTCTGCAGGAAGTTGAAGAGGGAGAACAAAAACAAAGAGGAAACTAAAGAAGATGGCAATGAAAATTGCCTAGCCACCGTCACCACCGAAGATCTTGTTACCGTTCTTGATGAAAACATGATAAATATTGCTTGTGATGAGTCAAGCTGGGTTGTGGACATTGGTGCCACATCTCATGTGACATCAAGAAGGATTTTTTCTCTTCCTACACTCCTGGTGATTTTGGAACCTGAGTATGGGTAATGAGATGTTTCTAGGGTGGTTGGTATTGGTACAATTTGTTTGGAACCTAGTGTGGAACTAAACTAGTTTTGAACAATGTGAAACATGCTCTGATGTTCGTCTGCACCTAATTTTTGTTGGTGTTTTAGATGATGAAGGATATGTTAGTACCAACGGTGATGGAAAATGGAAGCTCATTAAGGGTTCCTTGGTGTGGTTCGTGGTAACAAACGTCGTGGTCTATACTGGACTACGGCCTCTGCTTGTGTTGATATGGTGAATGCGGTTGAGAGCGATGGCTCTCAACATTATGGCATAAGGCTTAGCCACATTAGCGCGAAAGGGACTTATGTTCTAGCCAAGAAGAAATTATTGTCAAATTTCCAAAGTGCTAAATAGAAAAATGTGAGAACTGCTTGGCTGGTAAACAAAATAGAGTTTCCTTTAAGTCCTACCCTCCTTCAAGAAAGACAAAGTTGCTTGAGTTAGTGCACTCTGATTTATGTGGTCCAATGAAGACAAAGACATGGGTGGTGGTGCACTTTACTTTGTCACTTCATTGATGATTGCTCGGGAAAACTTTGGGTCTATGTCTTGAAGACTAAAGACCAGTGTTAGGTGTCTTTAAGCAGTTTCAGGCTTCAGTTGAAAGAGAAACTGGAAAAGAAATTGAAATGTATTCGTACTGATAATGGTGGTGAATATTGTGGACCATTTGACGAATACTGCAAGCATCAAGGTATTAGACACCAAAAGACTCCTCCCAAGATTCCTCAGCTTAATTATTTGGCTGAGAGGATGAACAGGACCTTGATGGAAAGAGTTAGATGTTTTCTTTCTAAAGCAAAGTTGTCGAACTCATTTTGGGGTGAGGCTTTATTGACCGCTGCACATGTTATTAATCTATCTCCTGCTGTTGCTTTGCAAAGTGATGTGCCAAATAGTGTTTGGTATGGAAAGGATGTTTCCTATGACCATTTGAGAGTATTTGGTTGCAAAGCTTTTGTATATGTGCCGAAAGATGAGAGGTCAAGATTAGATGCCAAGACAAGGCAATGCATCTTCATTGGATATGGCCTAGATGAATTTGGTTACAGGCTATATGATTTAATTGAAAAGAAACTTGTGAGAAGCCGTGATATTATTTTCATGGAGAATCAAACAATTGAAGATATTGACAAAGCGGAGAAGGTAGAATCTTCAAGTTTTGATGGTATAGTTCATCATGATGAAGTTCCTCATACAAGTGTGCATGATGTTGTTGGGTTTGATAATCATGGTGATGCCCAGAATCATGTATCGAATCAACATGTTGATGTTGATAATAACAATGATATTGTTATTGATGATCCTGTTGCTCATGAAGTTGTGGACGAATCAAATATTCCACTTCGGAGGTCCACAAGACAGCGGTTTCCTTCCTCCCGTTATTCACCCAATGAGTATGGGTTACTCACTGATGGGGGAGAACCTGAATGTTATGAGGAGGCCATGGAAGATGAGCACAAGAATCAATGGATTGAAGCCATGCAAGACGAGATGAAGTCTTTGCATGAGAACCACACTTATGAGTTGGTAAAATTGCCCAAGGACATGAGAGCTTTGAAGAACAAGTGGGTGTTCAAATTTAAAGTTGAAGAACACAACTTGAAGCCCAGGTACAAAGCTAGATTGGTTGTTAAGGGATTCGGTCAAAGGAAAGGTATTGACTTTGACGAAATATTTTCTCCTGTTGTGAAAATGTCCTCGATTCGCACAGTTCTAGGTTTGGCTGCTAGTCTTAATTTAGAGATTGAGCAGATGGATGTGAAGACGGCTTTCCTTCACGGTGACCTAGAAGAAGAGATTTATATGGAACAACCTGAGGGCTTCAAAGTAGATGGAAGAAAATTTGTATGCAAATCAAAAGAGTCTCTATGGCCTCAAACCAGCTCCCAGACAGTGGTACAAAAAGTTTGAATCTGTTATGGGGGAGCAAGGCTATAAGAAGACTTCTTTAGATCATTGCGTATTTGTACAAAAATTTTCTGACAATGATTCTATTATCCTTTTGTTGTATGTGGATGACATGTTGATTGTGGGCAAGAATACTTCCAGAATTGACGAGATAAAGAAAGAGTTCTGTAAGTCTTTTTCTATGAAAGACTTGGGTCATGCCAAGCAAATTTTGGGCATGAGAATTACTCGTCTTAGAGATAAAAGGAAGATTTATTTGTCCCAGAAGAAGTACATTGAACGCGTACTGGAGCGCTTCAATATGAAGAATGTTAAGCCTGTTAGTATACCTCTTGCTGGTCATATGAAGTTGAGCAATAAGATGTGTTCTAAAGCTAGGGAGGAAAAAGAGAATATCGCCAAAGTTCCATATTCCTCCGTCGTCGGAAGTCTAATGTATGCAATGGTGTGCACTAGACCTGATATTGCTCACGCAGTTGGTGTTGTCAGTAGATTTCTCGAAAATCCGGGAAAAGAGCATTGGGAAGCTGTGAAATGGATACTCAGGTATCTTAGAGGAAGCTCAGATGAATGCTTGTGTTTTGGAGCATCAAATCCAATCTTGAAAGGCTATACAGATTCTGACATGGCAGGTGACCTTGATAACAAAAATCCACTACTGGATATTTGTTTACTTTTTCAGGGGGAGCTATATCATGGCAGTCAAAGTTGCAGAAGTGTGTTGCACTATCTACAACTGAAGCTGAGTATATTGCGGCTACTGAAGCCGGCAAGGAGATGATATGGCTAAAGCGATTTCTTCAAGAGCTTGGTTTGAATCAGATGGAGTATATTGTCTATTGTGACAGTCAGAGTGCAATAGACTTGAGCAAGAACTCCATGTACCATGCAAGAAAAAAACCATTGACGTCAGATATCATTGGATTCGTGAGAAAGTGGGAAATGAATCATTTCACGTCAAAAAGATTCACACAAGTGAAAATCCTGCAGATATGCTGACCAAGATGATACCGAAAGACAAGTTCGAGTTATGCAAAGAACTTGTGTGTATGAGCTCTCTCTAAAGAAGTTGAAGATACCTTCTTCCAGTAAATGGGACTGGAGGGGGAGATTTGTTGAATCCATCCCATTGTTTTAGTCAACTTTAGCTATCCAATTGGTACAAGCAATTGTTAAAAAGGAATAGTAATTGGAGTTGAAAAGAAAAGATTTGGTAGTTGGCAAATTGGTAAGATTTGGAACCATTTTTGACTTTGCTATATTTACCTATGTCATTAGTGACATAAGCATGGTTTTATCCTTCTACAAATAGAGCATTCTTGCACATTTGTAAAACACACTAAGTTAGAGAGAAAAACCATTTTGAGATCAAAGTAAGGTATTCCATAGACTATATAAAAAAATAGTCTGTGAAGAAAAATAGAGTGTGAGCGATATTTTAGTAAGACGGAAACCAAAAGAGTGTTGTTCCTTTTGAGTGTCTAGTAGTCACTTTGAGTGTTGTATTCGTGACTACACAGTGTAAAAGTTCCTTACTATAGTAATATCAATTGCTCCTCTTGGCCCGTGGTTTTTTCCCTTATTCAGAAGGGTTTCCACGTAAAATTCTTGGTGTCGTTATTTTCCCATTTTATTTCCATTACATTTACCATATATACTTTTGTGCTTGTCCGCGTTTTCCCAACAAACTGGTATCAAAGCCTAGGTTGTCAACATGTCTCAGCCCACCGGGAGAAACTGGGTTGTCGTTCTCTCCAGCCCAAGGCCCGATGTGTGAAGGGGGAGATTGTTGGGTTATCCAACATCGAAGTGGAAGGGGCTGATGGTCAATTTATAAGTGTGAGGGAAAGCCTCAACCTTTGAGCTAGCTTTTGGGTTGAGAAGGCCCAAAACCACCCAACACTTATAACTGTGTTTCGTTATTTTTTTCAGAATAGAAAAGGAAAGGTGAAGTAAAAAATTCACGAGAAAAAATAAATTAGGACTCAGCTACAGGTATGTATATTCATTTTACATTTAAAAAAATAATATTGGAAGACTCACTTTTAACATGTGTTCCTTCCACACATGCTTAAACCTGTAAATATTAATTATACCGCCAAAAGCCTGTCTGTCCTATCAAATCCCCATCAAATCACTTCGTTCTTCAAGAAAACTCTTCATCTTCGTTTCTTCCTCATACATCTGATCATCACCCCCAAAAGAAACCCACACTCCAAACCCTTCTTGGAAATCCTCTTCACACAAAATTCATGGAATCTTCTTGTCCACCGTCATAACCAATCAATGACAACCAACTAGTCGTGGTACTCTTCCAGTACTCTCCAGAAATCCTCTACAAACCCCAAATACTATATGTCGATAACTCAGGGGTTGCTCATTACGCTTATCCAATTGATGAAATCGCCTTCACTCAGGGGGAATTTCAAGCCTATACTGAAGAAGAGATCTTTGGTGAGAAGAGGGTACAAAAATGGGGATGGATCAAATCATGAAATTGGTGTTAAAGAAAAAGGGGAAGTTGATACGTCCTCTACTTAGGACAACGATGATACTCCCATTGTCAAGTTAATTCCCAAAAGCTTACGGTCACGACATAAGAAAGTAACTGGTAAACCAGTTGTTATGGATGAATCTCCGGAAAAGGAATGACCTTCTGTTGAAGTGCGTGTACATGTTACTGTTTCATCGAAAAATCGTTATTTTCGAAAGAATTTGTTTTATTTTCGATTTTTAGGAGTCGCCACTTAATTTTTAAGAAAAATCAAGAAAAACTAGTTTTCAAATAATTAAACAGAAAAAATTGTTTGAAAACTTTTAAGGGTTCGGGATTCATATTAGTGTCTTAGGAAGGTTTTGAAGGCACCTAAGACACTCCGCTTAATGCGGTTTTCCGGCGATTAACTTATTTGACTATTTATTTTTAAAGACTTGCGAATTTTGAACTTCTTAAGATATCTAGGCAAACTTTACAAGTTCCGAAATATTTAGCTTACCTTGAATTTTACGAACCTGTTTCAAAGCTTAACTTAAATTTTTATTTAGACAAAATTACAAGTTTGAAATATTTATTTTGTAATTTTTGCGAGTCTATTCCAAAATGAAACTTTCTTAAAATTTTATCTAAACAAGTTACAAGCTTTGCAACACTTATTGTTTTAGGATTCAATTAAAGTTAAACTTTTTTTTTAAAAAAAACTTTGACACTAACCAAACTAGTGAATTTGAAACGTCTATTGCTTTAAGATTCAAATTTTTTACGTTTTGAGTTCGATAAAGTAAAAGGCGCTCGATGGGGGTTTGGAGTTTTCTAACTCTAAAACTAACGATATTCAAACAAACGCACATAAGCAAGTAATAAAGAGAGAGAGAGAGAGAGAGATATTTTGGGTCCAGACTCGGGTTCTGTTCGCCTTGACCGAGTTTTGGACCCACCTGTTTTTGAGCTTTGACCCATTCACCTGTCCTAATCTAACATACAAAATGAAATACGAGAAGTAAAGCGACAAGGGCTTATGCCCATTACAAAAATAAAAGTACAATATAAAATAAAGAGATTCAATGGGTCTTCTAATCCGTTTCTTCAAGTTCTTCAATCTTCAAGGCATTTGCTTGGCATGTCTATCTTGATTGCTTGACTCGAGTAAAGAGAGTTTCAAGCCTTTACGGCTCTTCCGAATGTGTAGAGAAAGATAGAGTCCCGAGGGCTCGAAAGGGGTTTCCACATGCCACAAAACAAATGAAATGAGAATTGACATTTTTAAACTAATAATTAGAATAAACAAAATTCATAAGCGCAACAAGGAAATCTTTAACATGCGACCCTACAGAAATGTTCACGAGAATAACAGAACCAACATCCAGACGACACAACAATACATTAAGATATACTGTCAATCCGAAAAAATGGAGAAATCTTCACATGAACTTATTGATAACCCCACTTCGTTGAAGAACAGACTTATCAAGAAAATAAGTAACTAAATGCAACTGAAATGCACCAGGTTGTTAACATCCAACTAATCATTTGTGCTTCAGAAACTAGAACATCTCTCACTTAAGTTTTAGAGAGATTTCACCATAATGAAGCAACACAAAATCATTTAGATCAAGGCTAATAACAAAAAGAACTAAGGAGTGCATACGAATTCAAACTAAAAAAAGAACTTTGACGACAACAAAAGTACGAAACCTAAACTTTCAACTACCAACCACCAGAATTTCAACGAAGCATCGAAACGAACGATGAAGAAGACGCTCAAGTAAACGGCGGGTATTTCTAGCATGAAGCATACATAAGCAACCAAGCTGATTAATGCGATAGCAAAAACAGTAGCAAAACAGGGGAACCAACAGCAGAATGCCTTTCTCATCCAACATCAGAACAAGACGTGACTCGACAAATAACAATTAAACACTTAACATGAGAAGAAACCAAGATGAAAACGAAGACTCAACAGTAGATGAACACCAAAACCAAACAAGAAATTATCCATATACATCAGACTCTGGAAAGACCAAATAACTAAATACATTCACAAAGAGGCATATTCAAAAAGGAAGGGAGATTACCTTTTTCGGAGCAGCGACTGAGACGACGAGCTCGAAGGGATGCTTCCACCACGAACTTGGTATCACCGGAACAAAAACGCGCTATCTCGATTTCTCTTCGCTATTGCTTTATATTCTTATTTCTTTCTGTTCTTCTACGTAAACAGAGAAATCAAAATGTTTTCCGGGAGCTCTCCTTCTATTCTCACGCGACAAACAAGAAAGCCAGAACTCTTCTTCAAAAAAGAATTTACAACCCCCGAAATTTCTAACCGAAAACCCGTATAAAACTTTCGTAACCAAAAAATCTCCCCCCTTTGTTTGAAGGATGAAACAAGCTTAAATAGATAGGAACATTGGGGTTTCGAGGGGAAGGCGGGCGAAATGATTTTGAATTTCGAAAAATCCCTTCATGATTGGGTCAAACTCCTTTTCTGCCAGCTCGACCCCATTTCGACCGAAAAAGAGAAAAGGTGAATTTGTGGCTGTCGGGGATTTTCGCGTGGGGTAGGGAGAGAAAGAACGTGGGAGAGACGCGGCTGCTTTTTTCCGGGATTTGCGGCTGCTTTCTCTTCTTTTTTTTTTGTTGTTGGGTTGTTGGGTCGTGCGAAGGGGGGAGCGGATCGCGTGAGGGAGAGACGCGGAGGGAGGGAGAAGGATTCAATTTCTGGGTTTCTGCTTTTGCTGCGTTTTCTGTTTCCGATCTGGGAGAGAGGGAGACGACGTAAGGGGTGAGGGAGAGAGACGTGTGAGGGAGACGCGATCGTGGAGATGACGGGAAACGAGAGAGGGGCGAGAGGGGGGTCTGTTCTGCTTTGCTGGGTTCGCGGGGGCTTTGGAGAGCGTGGAGACAGGGAGAGAGACGCAGAATGCGTGGGGAGGGAAAGAGATGACGGGAGAGATGAGGGAGAGAGATGAGAGAGAGAGAGTGGTCGCGTGAGGCTGACTGTACGTTTTCTCTTTTCTTTTCTGCGAACAACGATGAGGAGGTCGAGAAGAAAGGGGAGGTTTTGGAGAGGGGAACGAAGAGGGGAGAGACGCCGGGAGAGAGGGTGAGAACGTGAGGGAGACGCGAGGGTGTGGGAGAGATCTGAGGGAGACGTGGGGAGTTTCCGTTGGGGCGTGAGGGAGATTTTCTGTTTTGTTCTGGGTTTCTCGGAAAATCTGTTCTGGGAATATTGGGGAAGAGGAAGATGGGATGGGTCGGGTTTGAGGGAAATGAGTTGGGTCGGGTCGGTCGAGAGCGGAGCGGGTTAGGATGAAGTGGGTTGGGTTAAATTAAAAGAGGTTGGGCTTGGGAATTGGAGTTTGTCATTTTTAAAATCTGAAGTGGGCTGGAATAGGGAAAATTGGGCCTCAAAATTGGGTCTGTTCTTTTTAAAAGTTGAAGTGGGCTGAAATTGAAATTTGGGTTGAAGATTTAAAGGTGTTGGGTTGAATATACACAGTATATACCAGCTGTATACACACATATGTAAACATTAAATTGTTATATTTTCGCAAAAAATTTTAAAACTAATTAACTTGAGTAATTTTGAAAACTCACGAAGCTCGATAATTAATTTATACCAATCGTGGGTCAAAAATTGGGTGTCAACAGTTACTCACTCCACTCAAAAGATTCTTTATAAAGGGCTTGAACTCTTAGTCGCTAAAACTCCTCGCTCTGTAAAACCAATTAATCCTATTATTCTTGAAGAATCATCTGACTCTGAGAAAACTCGGAAGGGTAAACAAAAAAAGGGTAGTATCTAACTCACAAGAAACAAAGCAATGCTAAGAAAAATAGGGGAGTTTCTGAATATAGGGATTTGGTTGATGAAAATACTGATACTTCAGAAGGTGGGAATCGATCAGGATCATCTAAACTTGTAGGAGTACAAAAGCCTAAGAAGTAAAGGGCATTGTCAAATTTAGGAGGAAAGCCTAGAATGAAAAGTAAAATAACTAATTTAAGGGGAAATACTGAGCTTGATGATGCCTGCACAAGCAGAATTATTAATTTTTCAAAAAGGAGGGTTTTGAGGTGTTGTGCAATCACAGGATTTGGTGGTAATGAGATGCAAGAACTAGTGCAACTACTGCAAGTACAGGGTTGGGCTAACTATTTTCTTCAAGGGACAACAAAGAAAAAATGTGTAGACGAGAAAGAAGACAATTTTATACTAATGCTTCTAGAACAATCAACTCAACCGCTAGTGTTGTAAATGGGAAAGGTATAGTTCTAACAACGGATATTATTTCTTAGTTACTAGGCATAACTAATCATGGTTGGTGTCACTTTGTAAAAAGAGATTGACTACCATTGGATGGTTTACCAAGTGCGCTTGAGATTTTTCACAAGTTTTCAAATGATCCTACTCTTGAGTCACACTGTCGTGTTCGTAAGAGTGCTATGCAGCCTTTGCACAAGCTTCTGTTTTACGTGGTCCACAAAATAATTCTGCCAGAAAGGAGAATAGGACTGAAGCTAACTACCCAGATCTTACTCTCATGGAATTGTTGCTCTCTAGGCATCCTATTAACTTACCTCAGCTAAGGATGTGTCACATACTTCACATATGTGTAGAAGATGCTAAGCTACATGGTCTAGGGTATGTTTTGTGGTTGGACGAGTTGTTTGAGAAGTTGGATGTTCCAGTCAAACATGGCAAGAGCAAACTGTGGAGGATGTTTTGAGAGATACATCAAGCGGTTGTTCCTGCACTAAAAAGGGGTGCACATGGATCTTTGCAAAGAGTCAGGTCTGAGTTATCTGATAGGGAGACGGAAATAGAAGCTTTGTGCATATCACATGCTGCAGCTTTTGAAGAAATGCATTTGTCGTTTAGGGCTAAAGAGGCTGAGCTGATTGCTGAAAATGAAAGGCTGAAGAATGAGCTGTTACAGACTAAAGCGTCCTTGGAGGCTGCACACATAACTAATTCTGCACACTTTAAGAATATTGTTGAGATGCTGCAAACACATCAAAATTCCTTGGCTGGTCCTTCTTCCAAATCAACCTAAAATATCTCCTTCTTAGTTTTTGTTGGGAGTACTTCTAAGTTTATTTTGTTTAGCTTCAGTGATGTACGTATCTTAATGATGACTATGTTTTGTTTTGTGGATGTTTGATTTTGCTCGTCTTTCCTGCCTGGTTAAACTATGAACATTGTTATAGCTAACTAAGTGTTTTTTCTTTTATGATGGTGTTAATCAGCGTGTTGCTTGTGTTCTATTCTATCGTTCACATTTTTATGATGTCAAATGAAGGAATGGAGTATGTGTGCGCATACATATTTTGCAGTACTATGAAAGATTTGTCATCATCAAAAAGGAGGAATTTGTTCGATAAATGAACATAGAGATTTTGAAGACTGACAAAAGGTGCATAATGGAGCAAAATGTACAAACGTGATTCGAGTTTATCAAAGGCTACTGGAAGAAGGATTTCAAAATTAAGTTAGTGTTTAAGGTTGTTAGAAAGCCGACTTGATGTAGGAAATCTACTTCCTAGTTGGTTAAGGAAAAATTAGCGTAATCTGTCAATTATTGCGGAAAAGACAAATAAGAAGTTCAAATGAGTTCAACAAGGTTTTGTAAGAGCAAAAACAAAGTTGAATCAAGTAAGGACTTGATGAAGTTTTGATCTATAAATAGAGGGTTATTTTCATCAGAAAAAATTTGCACACTCACATAGGAATAATATCAAAACATGTTCAAAGAAGTTGAAAGTGTTTTGTTTCTTGGTTTGGGGAGTGTTGCGAGATTAAGAGAAAAGATTGTAAAGTTGTTGAAAAGAAGTTTTTGCTAACAATAAAGAGTTGTGAGAGTAGACATTTGTTCGACAAGTTGAAGATCTTGAAGAACGTTAGAAGATACAAAACTAGGGGGTTTTGTGTCTTGGATGGAAAGGAATTAGTGTTTATAATTCCTTAGGTTACAGTCTGATTATAATCGTTGTGATATTTGAAGGTTTACAAATAATATAAGAAGTTGCTCGAAATTATTTAATCGTTAAAACTTCAAATAAAGAGGAACAAACAGCAAATACGTGTTCCTTAGGCGAATTCAGGAGGACAGAATTCCTACACAGCAATTTCCTCCTCTGTAGCATTAAACCACTTCACATTCTGATATGCTTCCGTGGAAGTGTCTGGTTCTCTTTCATTTAGTTCTTCTGCTATGGCACCATTGGCGTACTTGGAATTTTTCTTTCTGGTTCTTGTTGACCTCCTAAGTGGGACATGACAATCTTTGGCCATATGTCCCTTCTTCTTGCAATTGTATCACTTCCCTTCAAACGTTTTAACGCGACTTTGATTCTTCCAACCACCCTCAATCTCCTCCAGTGCTCCCTTTGCCTTGACAACGTCCAATGCAAGATTGCGTATAATAGACCCTTACGTAAAACGTCCAATGCACTGGGCTGCCCTTTCATCAACACTTAACCAAGTAGTTACTTCTATAAATTTCATTAACACTACTATATTGAAACTAAACTGTTTATACTGAATAAAAACATCATGAATGCAGCGTTTTTAGATAAGAAATATCTTATTTTTTGTAACATTTTTATCTTTTAGTTATTCCTTTCCTTCTGATTTCATGTACTTTGATGTAGACTCACATGAAGAATGCAGATAAGATTATGAGTTTTCATCACCAAAGATGTGCTTGTAACTGCAAAAATATTGCTTCATGTCTATTTATATTATGATTTTAATGGTATAAAAAATTAACTTCTCATAATTTGAATGGATAATAACTACTTAATATCTTACAAAATCGTGATCAGCTATTATTATTTTAGTTAGTTTATGGAAATAATGTTAGTTCTTGTTGGTAAAAACCTAAGTAATTACCAATAATGCTAATATCTTCATCAAATTAAGTATATGCTGTAAAAACCCTCAGTTTAATTAGGTATGTCATCCTTTGGAAAGTTTTGATTTCTTATTCGGTATCTACTTTAGAATCCAACTAATTTGGGTTCGCGTCGCATAAATCCCATTCAGGGTGAAGCGTTATTTATCAAGGGTTTTTCAATAACCTCGTAAAAAAATAATATAGGTATTTTACGATAAAACTAGAGTCAATCATATAATATTTGCACTCAACACTTTTAGTAAAATCTTTAATATGTGTATATAAGTTGTTAATAAACAGCACACAAGTTGATATTTTAGAGCCTGTTTGGCTCAGCTTAAAAGCTGGTCAAACTGACTTAAAAGCTGGTTTTTGACTTATTTAGCTGTTTGGCAATACTCAAAATAACTTATTTTAAGTTAAAAAAAAAAAACTTATTTTAAGCCAAAAGTTAAAAGTTGTGGTAGGGGTGCTTTTTTTTTAGCTTATAAGCTGTTTTAAGTTGATCACATTTTTATCTTTTTGCCTTTGATATTTTTATACAATCTCCAAATTGCCCACATAACCCTAACATCTCTTTCTTCCATTTTTACCTTTTCACGTTTGGTATAGCAACTTCAGCACTTTTATCTAAACGCATAACTGCTTATTTTAAAAATAAATTTCAGCACTCTCAAAAGTACTTTTTTAAAGCTACTTTTATTAAGCCCATCCAAACGGGCCATTAGTTAACTGTAACGCTTATTATTTAGTATAGGTATCACATTTAATATTTGCTATCTAGAGTTAATTTAGTGTTACAATCATTTTAATTTAGTTATTGGGATTATTGCATCACAAAATAAATAAGAGTTCTACATACTTTATGCTTAAATCATACATAATCTTGGTAAAAATTGTGCATTTTTAAAAATTAAATCAAACAAAAAAAAGTAATAGTGTTTGATCATGATAGAGTAACATGATCATTAAAGTGGAACATAAATCAAGAATATCATTTATAAGGAAGTATGTGTTAGTTGTTTAACTTTGTAGGTATAGATAATTCCTAATCACTTGTCCATCATCAATTAATTTAGAATTCGTATCGTATATACTATTTGCATGGGACACATATACAATGTACGTATCAAAAATTCGTGCATACATAATCATATGCTTTTCTATGCAATAAATGAGTTACGAGTAGTGAATTGTGAATTCTAGGAAAATGTAGAGTTTAGGAATAGCGCTAACATGAATGAATTGTAATTACTTTAGATTATTATAAACCACGTACCTTAATTAGTTGATTTCATTTTTTCCTTCTTGATTCAGACTTCCTTTAAAGTTCAAAATTTTCATATTGCATTAACTCAATTTTTTGTCAGTTTCTATTTTTAAAAAAAATTCATTTATATTTACAGAGCCCTTATAACTCGCCATCGATAAGAATCCTTGGAGCTTGACCATGTTGGCCATCTTATGATGGGTTTGTCATTGGAAGGTAAACATTTAAACTAGGTGACTTTTTTCATGATATTATCATGATTGATCAAATATTTTTTTTCTCGTTCTTCTCGCTTGCCTAGACTTAACCTCCTTATGAACCTTCTTGAAGTAGTGAAGTTGAATTTTTTCACTAGACTTAACTTATTGTTATAATATTTTTCATTTAGGTACTTGGATTATTCGTTCACATAATTATTAGTAATTCGATCTACACTTCATCAAATGTATTGTTAGCTGAAGTACTTTATTTTCTCAATCATATGTATAGACTAATCTGATCATTGAAATGGAATTTAAATAGAAAATATTATTTATATGTAAGTGTGAGTTAGTTATTCAAATTTGCAGATCTACAAAATATCTAATCACTTGTCATTCAATAATTAATTATAATTAACTTTGCACTATATTTTTACACATTAAATTTTATATTACTCATTAACTTTAATTTTAGTATAGTTTATATTTTACATACTATTTGCATGGAACAAATGCAACACAAGTGAAAAAAGCCAAAAGCTATCACATATGTAATCTTATACATTTATTGATAACATCGATTTTTTTACGATTCTCATAAATTTGTGTAGTTATCTTCTAATGTATCTAGGACTTTTCGTACCTTCTTGTAGTGAAATGAGCATACTAGATTTCTTTTAAGGAAAACTTCATCTGAAGATAATAAATAACTGAATGTTTTCATACAATTTACTTTATATAGAACGTTCAAACAATTTATTTTATATAGAATGTTCAAAGAATTATAAAGATGATAGAACCATGAATAATATTTTTTAGTATTTTCTTATTAATAATTTTCGCTAAAAATAATTTTATATATACATATAAATAAATAAATATATATATATATATATATATATATATAGATATATATATATATATATATATATATTATATATATATATATATATATGATAATTTAATGAGATATAACACTTTTTTTAGATGCATAAACAAAATAAATTGTTTTTTTATAAATATATAATTTCATGAGATTAAGATTATACGTTAATTAATAATAAATTTTCAGTCTTCTTTATATAAAACTAAAAATTTTGTTGTTGTTTTAAATCTATTGTGTTATGTGGATGATCCATTAGAGTTATCCAACAATTAATTGGATTCATGTATAAGTGTTTCCAATGTGATAAGATTTCAAGGTGATATGAACATTGATGATAACTATGTATAATTTCAAGGTGATCTTTGACTATGATATTTCAACACTATAAATAGAGATATCATTCACCATTGTATACACTTGAATATGAAGAAAATTTATCTTCTTCTATCTATTTCTCTTGTCTTCTTCTCTTTATGATTATATTCTTATGAGCTTGATTTTATAACACGTTATCAGCACGAGTCTCTATTTAATTGAGAGTGAGTTCTTGTTTTTCGTTAGCTCATATTTTGGTTGATCTTGTTATGAAGATCAAAGTATTATATGCATAAAATCAGGTATGTATTTCTAAAAATATTTATGATTAGAATAAAATAGTGTTCAGACACTAAACATTATCAGGAACCAAGACATATACTACTATTGGTTGAATATGACATGCTATACAAAACTTCTTAAATGGAAGAAGGTATAAAATTTTAATAGCATGAGTTTGAATATTATTTTGATTGTTTTGAAAGACTCAAAGAATAAATCATGTTGTACTTTGATTTATTATATTGTTGGTTAAGGGCAAGACGATGGATTCAAGTTTCATCGCACCAAAAGGGTAAGATATCAGGTTAAAGTCCGGATGCACCATAATGAAAAATATTTGAGGATAAGACGATAGATTCAAGTTCTATCGCACCAAAAGGGTAAGACATCAATTAGAGTTTTGATGCACCGTGATTGGGTTCAAGTCCCATAGAATTATGGCGTAACACGCCTTATATGGGTAAGACATTGTGTCACGACCCAAACGGGGACGCGACTGGCACCACATTTTACCCTCCGATGTGAGCGAACCAACCCCATCTAACCTTAACATTTCAAGACATATCAACATAAAATAATGCGGAAGACTTAAACTCATTAGTAAAAATAACTCAAAACTATATTAATATTCCCAAAATCTGGAAGTCATCATCACAAGAACATCCATCTCAACTACTAATCTAAGAATGTCTAAAAAGCTAAAAACAAATAAAAACTAGTCCATGCCGGAAGTTCAAGGCATCAAGACTTGAAGAAGGAGACCCAGTCCAAGCTAGATGCATTAGCTCACCCTGAATTTCCGATGGAGTGAAGACTGGCTTGATCTACTGCTGAGTTGAAGTTGACGGAACGTTTGCTGCATAACACAAATAACCAAAGGGAAACATAAAGTAGGGGGTGTCAGTAAACCACACGTACATGAGTAGATATCATCGGTTAACTCAACAATAGGGAACAGTATATATCAATCATAATGTAAATCACTATAAGCTCAACATGTAGCAACAACAAGTATTATCAAATTCATCCATGAGGACTCAAGCCTCAATACCATACTCTTTTGGGAAAAGTAAGTTCATTATGATTGAGTATATTTCCTTATCTTTCAAGATTCATTATCTTTCTTCCTCTTGTGTCGGTACGTGACACTCCGATCCTCTATTTCTATCCTGGTGCCGGAACGTGGCACTCCGATCCCCTATATGTGTCGGAACGTGACACTCCGATCCCCTATATGTGTCGGAACGTGACACTCCGATCCCCTATATGTGTCGGAACGTGACACTCCGATCCCCTATATGTGTCGGTACGTGACACTCCGATCCCCTAATTCTACGTGTCGGTTCGTGACACCCGTCCCACTAATACTATGTGTCGGAACGTGACACTCCGATCCACTAATACTATGTGTCGGAACGTGACACTCCGATCCACTTATACTATGTGTCGGAACGTGACACTCCGATCCACTATCATCATTCTATCCGTTCATCAAGCCTCTCTATACCAAGGCATATCAATCCCATCACTTTAATTCATCAAGCCTTCTTATACTAAGGCATCATTATTGATAACATAGATTAAAGTTTCTTTCAAGATTCGGGATTAGATAGATTTCATCATGCTTGTCTTATCAAGATCACATAATCATATTCATACAAGCATACAATAAGCATATAGACAGGTTTACAATATCATCAACACATATTATTCACTATCAAGAGTTCACTACGAATATCGTAATAGAAAACCATAACCTACCTACCGAAGAATTGGAATCACAAGAAATCTCCCAAGCTTGCTATTCTTTCTCTCTCGATCGTTTCTCCCTTTCTTTCTGTTCTTTTCTTTTGTTTTATTCAAACCCTCCTTCTTTTACCCTAATTATGTATAATTAAGAATAAAAAGAGGACAATAAACTCCTCTAATTAACTTAAGGTTACCTAATTTAACCCCTAAGTAATTAGACTTATTAATGTTACCCCTCAATCTGTTTAATTAAGGAAAGAATAGTCAAAAAAACGACCCTTAAAACGTGGGGAGAAATCCTAAACTGCCTGGGATTGTGCAGCCTGTGACGGGCCGCCGTGGTGCGACGGTCCGTCACCCAGGCCGTCGTGTCTGCCCAGTTCCCACGTCGTCGCACGGACGCTGTGACGGTCCGTCACGCCTGTGACGGTCGTCCTGCACGTCCGTCATGGCGGTCAGAAACTCGTTTCTCGAACCAATTCTCAAACGTTGAAGTGTTTTGCAACGGAAACTCACGACGGTTCGTCGTGGTGTGTGACGGAACGTCCTGCAGGCCCGTCACAATTTACAGAGAGTCGATTTTCAGTACCCGATTTTCAAACTCTAAGTGTCATGGAACGGAACCCCACGACGGTCCGTCGAGCCTGTGACGGTCCGTCGTTGGGTCCGTGGGTTTCAGCCAGTTTTTCCAGAATTTTTCTGTTGCTCAAAACGACTAAACAGGTCGTTACAATAGATACCAATTTACCCATCGTTCGTCCCCGAACGATCAAAAGAAGAGAAACAGTGGCGAAAAGGAGTACCTGAATCTGTAAACAGATGTGGGTTTTTCTTGCATATCTGCCTCCTTCTCCCAAGTAGCCTCTTCACAACCGGTCGATTCTTCCATTGCACTTTGATGGATGCAATCTCCCTCGACCTCAGTTTGCGAACTCTCTATCTAATATAGCAACTGGTTCCTCTTCATAAGTCAAGTTCTCATCCAACAAAACGGAATCCCATCGGATATTGTAGTTTCCATCTCCGTGGTATCTCTTCAACATAGATACATGAAACACCGGATGCACTCCGGACAGTCCTGGGGGCAAGGCTAACTCATAAGCCACCTCCCCTATTCTTTAAGCACTTCAAAAATGGTCCAATGTACCTTGGACTCAACTTACCTCTTTTACCAAACCGCATCACCCCTTTCATGGGTGAAACCTTCAACAAGACTTGTTCACCTTCCATGACTAAAAGTCTCAACCTTTCGGTCTGCATACTCCTTTTGTCTACTTTGAGCAGCCAAAAGCTTTTCTTGAATAGCTTTCACCTTCTCCATAGAATTCTCAACAGATCAGTCCCCAAGTCTAACTCGAAGGCATCAACCAACCAATGGGAGATTACACCTCCTCCCATACAATGCTTCAAATGGAGCCATGTCAATACTGGAGTGATAGATTATTGTATGAAAACTCCGCCAAAGGTAAAAAGCTATCCCAATGGCCCACCAAACTCTATCACACATGCACGAAGCATATCCTCCAATACTTGAATCGTTCGCTCAGACTGTCCATCGGTCTGAGGATGAAATGCAGTACTAAGGTCCAACCTAGTACCTAATTCAGCATGTAATGTCCTCCAAAACTTAGAAGTAAACTGCGTACCTCTATCTGATATGATGGAGAGTGGAACCCCATGCAACCGAACGATCCTGAGATGAGATCTTGGCTAACTCTCTGCATTGTAGGTCACCTTGACAGGAATGAAGTGAGCAGACTTAGTTAACCTATCAACAATCACCCAAATAGAGTCATACTTACCCAATGTCTTTGGAAGAACAACCACGAGTCCATCGCGATTCTCTCCCACTTCCATTCAGGATAGGGCATCCTCTGAAGTGTTCCTCCGGGCCTTGGTGTTCATAATTTACTGTTGACAATTGACACTTGGCAACAAACTCAACAATATCTCGCTTCCATTTCTACTCCACCAGAAGTGTTGCTTTAGGTCGCGATACATCTTGGTTGCACCAGGATGTAGAGAATATCCGGAACTATGGGCCTCTGTCAGAATAGGGTGATCAAATCATCGATGCGGGGTACACATACTCTTCCCTTAATCCTCAAAACACCTTCCCCATCGATTATTGCTTCCTTAGCCTCTCCTTGCAACACTTTACCTCGAATTCGCCTTAGTTTCTCATCGTCAAACTGTTTCCCTTAATCTGATCAAGAAAAGAAGATCTTGACTCCATACTAGCCAACAATCCTCCCTTCTCATTTATTTCCAACCTCATCAAATCGTTAGCCAGAGTTTGAACCTCTAGCCAATGGGGTCTAGAAGCTTGCAAATGAGCTAGACTTCCCATGCTTCCCACCTTTCTATCAAGGCATCTGCCACAAACATTAGCCTTCCCCGGATGATACAAGATAGTGATGTCGTAGTCCTTCAGTAGCTCCATCCATCTCCTCTGTCTCAAGTTCAATCTTTCTGAGTAAAGACATACTGTAGACTACGATGGTCCGTGTAGACCTCACACTTGACCCATATAAGTAATGTCTATTGCTTTAGTGCAAATACTACCGCGGCCAATTCCAAGTCATGAGTTGGGTAGTTACGTTCATGCACCTTTAATTGCCTCGAAGCATAAGCCAATCACAGTCTTCTCTTGCATTAGCACCGCACCCAACCCAGAATAGGATGCATCACAATAAACAATGAAGTCTTTACCTCTATGGCAGAGGTAAGAATTGGTGCGGTAGTCAACAAAGTCTTAAGCTTCTGAAAACTTTCTCACATTCCTCTGACCCACACAAATGGAACATTCTGCTTAGTCAAGTTCGTCAATTGGGAAGCGATAGAAGAGAATCCCTTGACGAATCGGCGGTAGTAGCTAGCTAACCCCACAAAACTCCTTATCTCTGACACATTAGTGGGTCTTACCCAATTCTTTACTGTCTCAATCTTAGATGGATCCACCATTACTCCATCCTTAGAAACCACGTGCCCCAAGAAGGACACCGCATCTAGCCAAAACTCACACTTAGAGAACTTGCATAAAGCTTTTCTCCCTCACGTTTCCAATACCATTCTCAAATGCTCTTCATGTTCCTTCTTGCTCTCTTGAGTATACCAATATGTCATCAATAAATACAATCACGAAGAGATCCAAATATGGCTTAAAATCCCATCATCAAACTCATGAACGCGGCGGGGGCATTCGTAAGACCAAAGGACATCACCACAAATTCGTAATGTCCATATCTCGTTCGAAAAGCAGTCTTTGGCACATCCGTTGCTCGTATTTTCAATTGGTGATAAACAGATCTCAAGTCAATCTTTGAGAAGACGCAAGCACCTTGTAACTGATCGAACAAGTCATCAATGCGAGGAAGAGGATACTTGTTCTTAATAGTTACCTTGTTCAGTTGTCGGTAGTCTATGCACATCCTAAAACTCCCATCCTTCTTCTTTTACAAACAAAACCGGAGCACCCCAAGGAGATGCACTTGGTCTAATGAAGCCCTTGCTCAACAACTCTTGAAGTTGAGCTTTTAACTCTCTTAATTCGGCGGGAGCCATTCTATACGGGGGTATAGAAATGGGGCGTGTGTCTGGTTCAAGGTCGATACAGAAGTCAATATCCCTATCTGGTGGCATACCAGGAAGATCTGCAGGGAATACATCCAAAAATTCTCGAACTATCGAAACTGATCAATTGAGGGTACTTGGATAGTGTCATCCTTAAGATGTGCCAAGAAGGCTAGACGACCCTTACTAACCATCTTCTGGGCACGAATAAAGGAGATTATACGCACCGGTTTGGAAGTGTAGTCCACCCTCCACACTAACGGATCTGCCCAGGCTGGCTAACGTCACCGTTTTAGCATTACAATCCAAAATCGCAAGTTTGGAGAAAGCCAGTCATACCCAGAATTATATCAAAGTCACCCATTTCTAAAATAACCAAGTCTACATAAGTGTTGCTCCCCACAAAATTCACCAAACAAGACCTATACACTTTTTCGACTATCACAGACTCACCCACCGGAGTAGAAACACGAATAGGCGTGTCAAGTAGTTCACAATGTAAAATTTAGACCGTTAGCAAATGATGAGATACTACATAAGAAAACGTGGAGCCAGGGTCAAATAACACAGATGCCATGCAATCACAAACCAAAAATTACTGTGATAACAGCATCAGACGCCTCCGCTTCAGATCTCCCAGGGAAAGCGTAGCAATGAGCCCCATTTTTTGTTTGTCCGTGCCCCTACCATGTTGGTAGTAGTGGCTCCATTTTGACCCTCTCCTCTGCCGTTTTGGTGACCACCATTACTCGGCCACCACGCCCTCCAGAAAACGACCTCTACCATTACCACCTCTTCTCTAGCCATTGGGGCCCTGTAACTCGTTTTGGACAATTCCTCCTAATATGTCCAATCTCCCCACATCCATAGCACTCTCTAGAATCGGGCATAGGTCTCTCGGAGTAGTGTTGACCGTTTGAGGTGGGGACCCCCAGCTACAGTCTGTAGTGAAGACTGTATTGGTCGGTTTGAGTGACCTCCGGAGTTTGGTCCTCTAGAATAAGAACATTATACTCTCCTCCCCTTCGGAACCTCTTTGATGTCGATGTCGTGGTGAAGTCATCCGGTTTCACTCCTTCCACCTCAATCACGAAGTCTACCACCTCTTGGAAGGATGTTGCTGTTGCCGCTATCTGTAAGGCTGAAATCCGCAATTCTGACCTCAGCCCCTTCACAAAACGGCGGATCCGTTCTTGTGGACTAAAACAAAAGTTGCGTGGCATATCTGGATAGTGCGCGAAATTTAGCCTCGTATGCATTCACCGTCATTCTACCTTGCTCCAAACTCAAGAACTCATCCCTCTTTCTATCTCTCAGAGTCCTTGGGATATACTTCTCATAAACAGGGTAGAGAATGATTCCCAAGTCATAGGTGGTTGCCTCTGTTGGTTGACACTCAACATGTGAACGCCACCACATTTTGGGTTACCTTGGAACTGATAGCTCACGAACTCGACGCCAAACCTCTCTACTATCCCCATCTTGTGTAGTAGCTCATGACAATCAACCAGAAAATCATAAGCATCTTCAGATTCTGCACCCTTGAAGAATGGAGGTTTCAGTTCAAGAACTTACAAAAAGTTTCATGGTGATCGTTTGTCATAATAGGCCCAGTAGTCAGACGTGGAAGGTGCCTATTCAATGGTTGCATCCATGAGGGGAGCCATAGTAGACCGCATGTCGTATCTCTGAAAAAGGTGTTTGGTTGTGGTGTGAGAAACCACTGTGCACCCCAGACTTCACGCTCAGATTAGCTTGGTAGCTTCAGAATGGGATCCAGCGTCTGATCATCCTCCGAGGGTAGTGTTGTGAGTCCCTCACCCTGCAGCCTTCGGAGTTCGTGATTCCCGCCAACCACCCTCCCTCTATGGCTTATGCACCTCTTCCGATGGTGGAGTGGATCCACCCGCTCAGATAAGCGATGGGAACTAGGTTGATCATCTCCGTTGGCATTTCCTCATTAGCACGTTAGTTTCCCTTACTCACCCTCTCTATCACCTCTTCGGTCGGTGGAGGAGTCACCGCCCTAGTATCAGATGGGTAGGGGCGTCCTCCTCTAAGAGGACGTCCTCCCCGACCTCTTCACGGCCTCTTGCCGCTGTTCCTCCTCGAGCCACAGCCCCAGTTTCAGTAGTTATGTTTTCCGTTGTCGCTGCTGGTGCGGTCGTTGCTCTAGTTCTAACCATCTGCGAGATAGAATGAAATGGTCAGATACCAATTTGTATCACCTAGATACCAATTGGACTCAAGTAATAGCACGAAAGAAAGAATGAAAGAATGGAATTTTCCTAAAGTCTTATAGCCTCTCAAAGAAAAGTAAAGGCGTCCCCCTACCGTTCCTTAAGACTCTACTAGACCTGTTCTGTGTGATGAGACCAATGAACCTAATGCTCTGATACCAAGTCTGTCACGACCCAAATCGGGGACGCGACTGGCACCCCATTTTAACCTCCGATGTGAGCGAACCAACCCATCTTAACCTTACATTTCAAGACATATCAACATAAAATAATGCGGAAAGAAGACTTAAACTCATTAGTAAAAATAACTCAAAAACTATTATTAATATTCCCAAAATCTGGAAGTCATCATCACAAGAACATCCATCTCAACTACTAATCTAAGAATGTCTAAAAAGCTAAAAACAATAAAAAAAATAGTCCATGCCGGAAGTTCAAGGCATCAAGACTTGAAGAAGGAGACCCAGTCCAAGCTAGATGCATTAGCTCACCCTGAATTTCCGATGAGAGTGAAGACTGGCTTGATCTACTGCTGAGTTGAAGTTGACGGAACGTTTGCTGCATAACACAAATAACCAAAGGGAAACATAAAAGTAGGGGGTCAGTACAACCACACGTACTGAGTAGATATCATCGGTTAACTCAACATAGGGAACAGTATATATCAACATAATGTAAATCAACTATAAGCTCAACATGTAGCAACAACAAGTATTATCAAATTCATCCATGAGGACTCAAGCCTCAATACCATACTCTTTTGGGAAAAGTAAGTTCATTATGATTGAGTATATTCCTTATTTTCAAGATTCATTATCTTTCTTCCTCTTGTGTCGGTACGTGACACTCCGATCCTCTATTTCTATCCTGGTGCCGGAACGTGGCACTCCGATCCCCTATATGTGTCGGAACGTGACACTCCGATCCCCTATATGTGTCGGAACGTGACAACCCGATCCCCTATATGTGTCGGAACGTGACACTCCGATCCCCTATATGTGTCGGTACGTGACACTCCGATCCCCTAATTCTACGTGTCGGTTCGTGACACCCGTCCCACTAATTACTATGTGTCGGAACGTGACACTCCGATCCACTAATACTATGTGTCGGAACGTGACACTCCGATCCACTAATACTATGTGTCGGAACGTGACACTCGATCCACTATCATCATTCTATCCGTTCATCAAGCCTTCTCTATACCAAGGCATCATCAATCCCATCACTTAATTCATCAAGCCTTCTTTTATACTAAGGATCATTATTGATAACATAGATTAAAGTTTTTCTTAAGATTCGGGATTAGATAGATTTCATCATGCTTGTCTTATCAAGATCACATAATCATATTCATACAAGCATACAATAAGCATATAGACAGGTTTACAATATCATCAACACATATTATTCACTATCAAGAGTTCACTACGAATATCGTAATAGAAAACCATAACCTACCTCCACCGAAGAATTGGAATCACAAGAAATCTCCCAAGCTTGCTATTCTTTCTCTCTCGATCGTTTCTCCCTTTCTTTCTGTTCTTTCTCTTTTGTTTTATTCAAACCCTCCTTCTTTTACCCTAATTAATGTATAATTAAGAATATAAAAGAGGACAAAAACTCCTCTAATTAACTTAAGGTTACCTAATTTAACCCCTAAGTAATTAGACTTATTAATGTTACCCTCAATCTGTTTAATTAAGGAAAGAATAGTCAAAAACGACCCTTAAAACGTGGGGAGAAGAGAAAGAAATAACTGCCTGGGATTGTGCAGCCTGTGACGGGCCGCCGTGGGTGAACGGTCCGTCACCCAGGCCGTCGTGTCCTGCCCAGTTCCCATCGTCGCCACGGACGCTGTGACGGTCGTCACGCCTGTGACGGTCCGTCCTGCACGTCCGTCATGGCGGTCAGAAACTCGTTTCTCGAACCAAATCTCAAACGTTGAAGTGTTTTGCAACGGAAAACTCACGACGGTTCGTCGTGGATGTGACGGAACGTCCTGCAGGCCCGTCACAATTTACAGAGAGTCGATTTTCAGTACCCGATTTTAAACTCTAAGTGTCATGGAACGGAACCCCCACGACGGTCCGTCGAGCTGTGACGGTCCGTCGTTGGGTCCGTGGTTTCAGCCAGTTTTTTTTCCAGAATTTGTTCTCTGTTGCTCAAAACGACTAAACAGGTCGTTACACATTGAGTTTGAGCCAATGCACCATAGCGATGATAAAATTATGACTAAGAAAACTAATATGTTTTTGATGAAATGTCTTGAAATTCATCATATTGAATTTGCTCCATTCCTTGAAAAGAAAGTGATAACTCTGAAATCCGTCTGTTGACTTGCTCCATTCAATCATATGAATGTGGTAGCAGTGAATGATTAGTCTGAAAGATAACAAATAATTAATGATATGAATAAGGGCGTGGAGGGACAGAATTATAATAGTCATCATTGTGGTAATGATAAAAGGAAGAACACTATGAGTTCTTCAAATAGTCCTTCAAAATGTGAAGGCAATTTTTATTATCAAAATGGTATGAAAGGTAATTAGACCTATGAATGTTGTCAACCCAATAATTTGACAAGTTTATAAATCCTCTATCATGATACAAGAAGATAAAGTGATGGTACACTCAATCTTTCAAAATGATGTTGAGGTGTGTCGTGAAAATATGATGAATTTTAAAGCCATGACAATGTGCTTATAATGCAAATTTGTGAAGTACATATAAATAATTAGTCCATTCCTTGAAGAGAATGTGACTTGTGATGAGTATCGTGAATGCTTGACCATTTATAAGAGGATGGGTCCAGATGTGATAAAATCATTATGGGTTGGATATATTCCACAACTCACCTCTATGGAAGGTTTGAGAAAAAAATGATACATGTCACTTCTCATCTCTACGGGAGATTTGAGAGAAAATAAATTTTATTTGGCAGAAATGGTTAATTGTATTATACGTTTTATAAGTCACTATGGTATGAACTACCGAAAGGGAAAAAGAAAGAAATAGTTCTTGCCTATAAGGGTTGTGGTCATTATTGTGTGGCAATACAAATTTGTCATTGGTTGTGTACCTATGGTACAACAAAAGTAAAGCAAGAAAGACGTTTTGCTCGTAATAATTTTGACCATGACAATAATAATATAATTTCCTTCTTGAAAAAGATGCTCACCATATGGATGGTGTCATGCAATATGTGATAGTATACAAAATTAATTGCAAGCTGTAACGAGTTGTGCTATTATTAGAGAAATAATATTGGGGTTGTAGTAAGTCTCAAAAGAAACTTTTTAAGTTTCGGATGAATTGAAAATAAATAATGAGACTATAAATCACTACAACCGAAGAGGGTTATAAATGTTTATGTAAAAGATTACCCCACTTTCCTCTTGTTTGTTCCATACAAACATGTACATGCTGATGAAGTCACATGTAAAAGTAAATTATAAGTGTACTAAAATAAAGATCAGTTGGCATGACAGTTGACCATTCCATTAAATGTGATGCAAAACGTGATTGAGATTTCAGGTGATTTATATGATTAAGAAATAAAGATTCTTCAAGAATTCTCTTGTGTTGCTTTTTCTCTTGATAAAATGATCATTGTACCAGCTAAGGTTGGGATTGTAATCCCCTAAAAGTTTTTGGAACATATAAAAGGGTGAATATGGGTCTGTTCACCTGTCATGTGGATCATTTGCAACTATATGATTGATGCATCTATGCGATGGTCACATGTATTTTGTTGTTAACTTACAAATTGGTTTTTGTAAGGTTGTTTGCTCGAATTGTTAAAATTAAGAGCACAGTTCCAAACTATGAAATTATATTGATAATGCGGGTTGATTTAGCAGAAATTGTATGCCTCCAATTATAGCTAATTCATAGTTATGAGAACAAAACTCCCAAATAAAATTTGGTATGATATAATTTTATATAACATGTAGCAACACATGTAGGCATCAAACCAACAAGGTTTTTCCCATTAAAATTGGTTCAGGGTCAGGAACCATATAGTTTTCATCTAAAATGTTGAATGTGCGGTTATGATTTTAATTGTTTCACCACGCACAAAGATGAACTTCCAAATAAGGTTGGAATGAATGTTAGATTTTCTAACATTAGGGGGAGAGATGATTGACAGCTGAAAACTATGTGTGAGGTTAATTATGAACTATCTAGATCCTCGTTAAATAAATATGTGAACTTAAAGTTCAAGGGATAATTCAGTTGCATAGTGTTGCAAATCAGTTGCCAGATGAATGCACTGACCCTATGATATAATTCAGCTGCAAATGCTCCAATGTGAAGTCCTTGAAGGACAGAGTCTATGATACGCCGGAAGCGTAACAGACCAATCGATTCCAAATATAAAATTCCTTGAAGAAGGAAGGAGCAAATGATCAATGTGGTCATGATAATGAGGCAAGTACTATAAAGGAGCACATTTAAATAACACTTCATAAAATCTTGAAAAAGGTTCAGGTACCTGAAACAATGAAAAATAAAGAGATCTCTATAAGTTATGTCTTGTTGGAATCAATACCAAATAATCGTCGACGATATCTTTGATATAAGGTAGCGCTCAATGATATAAATTGTGACGAGGATCTTGAATTCAAATCTGTCATATAGGGTGGACAGATAAATGGTTGGCCAAGTAAAATGCACAATTCAAATATATTTTATTTCACTTAGAAAAGTGACATTTTGGACTGGTAGTCCATAAATCAAGGTATAATGTCAGTGGGGTACAAATAAATTATTATGCGATATTATAACCGTAAGATATCAAATACGATTTGTGCCTTGAGGCATAAAGGTTTATCGCAAAAATCCTGACACTATTGGAGATGTTTTTTTCCTTTGGTGGATGCAATGAGGTTTGTTTTGATCTGACAACATATGAAAACTTGAATGCATGTAATGAATAATTATAATGTCTAGCTAGACAATGAAGATTATATGAAAATTCTTGAAACAATCGAGGTGTCTGAAGCTTATAGGATTTTAAAAGAAATTTTTCCAATAAAGCTTCAAGAATCCTTATATGGATTGAAATAGTCAAGGAAGAAAAAGGGTACAAAAGAATGAACTAATTGTCCTTGTATTTTTATGAAAAGGTCTTGGTAAGACAAAATTTTGTCTAGACCTACAAATTGATAATTTGACAAATGAAATATTTGTCTAACAGTGCACATACACTGAAAAGTTTGATGCAATTTTATATGAATAAATCGCATTCATTGAGTACCCCAATGATTATGAGATCACTTGACATAAATGATGATTCAGTCTGATCTCAAAATAAGGATGAAGAGTTTCTTGGTGATGAACTCTATCTTGGTGCAATCAGGGAACTAGTGCATCTTACTAACAATATTTGACGAGATATTTGTTTTGCAGTAAATTTACTGGCAAGATTCAGTTTCTCCCCGATAAAAGGACATTGAAATGGTGTTTAACACATGATTGAATATCCTCGAAGGACCATAGTTATGGGTTTATTCTATCCCGGGGAATCCAAGACAAAATTGATTGGTTACGCAGATGCAGAATATTTATCTGATCCGCATAAAGATCTATCTCAAGCACACTATGTGTTTGCATGTGGAGGCACAATAATATCCTGGCGATCAATAAAGCAAATGTTGCTATGCAGAAATAAAAGTCCTCCATGAAGCAAGTCGAAAGTGTGTCTGGTTGAGATAAGTGACACACCATATTCAAGAAATGTGTGTTTTTTCTTTGAAAAAGAATATACCAACCACAATGTATGAAGATTGGAGACATCATCACAAGAAATTAAGTAATGTTTTAATTAGGGAGAGTATAATACGCGTTGCACTCTTTTTCCCTTGACCGAGGTTTTTTCCCGCTGGGTTTTCCTGGCAAGGTTTTTAATGAGGCAACAAATAGTGCGTATCAAAAGATATGTGTACTATTTTTTCTTCACTAGAATTTTTTCCCACGGGGTTTTTCCTAGTAAAGTTTTAACGAGGCACATTATCTATGGACATCCAATGGAGAGTGCTATAAATCTATTGTGTTATGTGGATGATCCATTAGAGTTATCCAACAATTAATTGGATTCATGTATTAGTGTTTCCAATGTGATAAGATTTCAAGGTGATATGAACCTTGATGATAACTATGTATAATTCCAAGGTGACCTTTGACTATGATATTTCAACACTATAAATAGAGATATCATTCACCATTGTATACACTTGAATATGAAGAAAATTTCTCTTCTTCTATCTACTTCTCTTGTCTTCTTCTTTATGATTACATTCGTATGAGCTTGATTTTATAACAGTTGCTACTTAAAATTTGTGAGAATAATGTATAAATAGAGGAGTGCAGTTAGAAACTAAGCTAAATTATCAGAGAATGAAAGATAAATAGACATTTTAGACTTGTCAAGCTTCCAATCAAATGATACCAAAATAATTATTTTTTACAAAATACAAATGAAATCTTACAATCATTTTCCAAAAAAATAATAATTCAAGGACGTAGTTGTTTATTGTTCCATTGACATATAATTATGAATTTCACTTTTAAGAAGTTAAATATTTTTGAAGTAAACAAAATTAAAATACTCTTCAGTTTTCGAAATTGAAGTTGAAATAAGGGCCTCTTACGAATATGCACATGAAAATTAAATCAATAAAAATGATCGCATGTATATCTGATTGTCGATATTGGAATAATAGGATATATTACGTATATCTAATGTATATAAAATTAAATGGCTAATGAAATCTCTAAATCCCCACCAACTCAAAATCATCTCTAATAAGTCAAAAAATTAGACATGTGATCCTCAATATTTCAAGTCTTTTAATATATAACTCACTCGAAACTATTCGAGCTTGCAGCACGCGCAATTTCAAAGGCAAGATTTAAAGAAACTTTGAACATGAAAGAATCAAGAGAAGAAAGAAGAGAGGAAGGAATGAAAACAAGAAACAAGAAAGGAGGAAGGAATCAAGAAATTGAAGGAAAAATCATACGAATCATAAATGACCGAAAAGAAAAAGACTAAATATTTATTAATTTTCAAATTTATTGGACTCACTTACATTTTCATTCAATAAAACAAACACCATTCTATACCTAGATAATTTATAATGTATAAACATTATTAACGTAATACCATCAAACATTTCAAATATATATATATATATTATAGATATATATATATATATATATATAATATATATATATATATATATATATACTTGTATATGAGATAAATTCAGTCACATAAACATTAATGACATAATTTAGACTGATAAAAGTAATAACTAAGAGAAATAAATATATACAAAAAATATTAGACAAATAAAATTAAAACAGAAGGGTAATATCGTTATTTCAACAATGAATGGCAAAAGACTAAAACTTACACATAAATCGCATTTTTTGAATGTGTTTTATATTTTTCTTAACAGAAGGGGAAATAATGTAATTTCATCAATAAAAAAATAAGACACTAAAACTTACTCATAAATCGCATACGTTGAATACATTTATGTCTTTATTTATCAACTCAATTAATGTTGACTATTAAAAAAACTAATTATATTTCTCGATATGATAAAAGTAATAAATAAAAGAAATAAATATATTCAAAAATATTGGAAAAATAAAATTAAACGAAATGGTTAATATCGTAATTTCAACAATAAATGATAAAAGATTGAAACTTTCACACAAATTGCATCCGTTGAATGCTTTTATGCATTTCTTAACAGAAGGTGTAATACCGTAATTTCATCTATAAAAAACCAAGACGTTGAAACTTACTCATAAATCACATTCGTTGAGTGTGTTTTATGACTTTCTTAACAGGATGGGTAATAATGTAGTCTCATCAATAAAAATCCATACACTGTTATTTACTAATAAATCGCATTAGTTGAATGTGTTTTATGTCGTTCTTTCTCACCTAAATTAATGTTGAGTATGAAATGAAAAAATAATTACCTTTCTCGATATGATAAAAGTAACAAATATAAGAAATAAATATGTTTAAAAATATTTGACAAATAAAATTAAAAGAAAGGGGTAATATCGGCTATGTGGGTGGAGGTTGTTGCATTACAAACAAATGATGCCAAGGTAATTGTCAAGTTCATCCAAAAACACATCTTCACCAGGTTCGGAATGCCGTGGGCTATGATAAGTGATAGAGGTAGACACTTTAATAATAATGCAGTGCACAATCTGTTAGCTAAGTATGGTGTGAGACACAAGGTGTCTATAACGCATCATCCCCAAACTAGTGGCTAAGTAGAAGTGTCGAATAGAGAGGTCAAGCAGATCCTCCATAAGACTGTGAATGCCCAAAGAAAGGATTGTGCAGACAAGCTAGATGATGCCTTATGGGCATATCAGACAACAACGAGGCACCGATAGGGACTTCTCCGTATCGAATGATGTCTAGGAAAGCTTGTCACTTACTAATTGTGTTAGAGCACAAGGCATATTGGGCTATCAAGAAGATGAATTTGGATGTTGAGTTAACAGGTAGGAAGAGGATTACACAATTGCATGAGTTAGAAGAGTTTAGGCTTCAAGCCTATGAAAATGCGAAGTTGTATAAAGAGAAGACCAAGAGGTGGCATGACAAACATATCGTGTCACGCACCTTTAAACTTGGTCAATTAGTTGTACCTCTCAATTCTAGACTGAATTTGTTCTTAGGAAAACTTTGGTCTAAGTGGAGTGGTCCGTTTGATGTAGTGAGGATGACCCAACATCGTTATGTAGATTTACGAAACAAGGATAAGATCTCTACTTTCCTTTTAGCTGGTCAACGGGTCAAGCACTACTTCGGAAAGGATGTGGATCGTGACCTTGAAGCGCTCACATTGGATAATGAGTGAGTCATAAGACGGATCGTGCCGTAACGTTAAATCAAGAGCTACTCGGGAGGACACCTGTGAACCATTGTAATAGTTAGAATTTATTTTGTTTTTGTTTTTATTTATTTTAGTTTAAAAAATAAAAAAAATAATGATAAATGCATAAAATATAAAAATATGAGTCCTACCACGACCGAAACAAAGGCGCTGGGAGGCAACTCGTCGTAGTTCAACTAACATGTTGTTTGTTGAAATGTGCAGGAAACATGAATTATGCCTAAGGACAATGCGCGTTGGCTCCGCATCGTGCAGGCATACCATTAAAAATTGGAAAAACAAAGTTCCAATTTGGAAAAATGCCTCATACAAGGTGCGTGTCGCGGAGGCAGGGTAAGATTCTGTCTTGCAAAATTTGAATTGAGGCAGAGGACCTCGCGTCAAGCGTGCGTCGTGGGGGTATCAGAATTTGAGTTCTATGAGAAACCATTGTACCTCAAGGAAAAAGGTAACCCAACGTTGACCCCGCGTCACACGCTTTAGTCTAAATCTTGTCTCGCCTTGAATTAAATTTCCAGAGAGCATCGTGTTTGTCCCGTGTCGCGCGCCCCGGTTAGTATCTTAACATTTTCATTAAATAAAACGGGTTTGACCCTTTTTAAAAGATAATAACCCGGCCCTTCCATCCTTTTAACCCCGATATTCACCAATTTTACACCATTCTCTCCCAAATATTCTACCCGATTTTCTCCACTCTCTTTTCCCTAACGATTCCTCCATCCCTTACACGTGACGTGTCGCAAGTTTACTATTTGATTCTTCATTTCTTCGTCAATTCCGCGTCACCCAGGTATGTTCTCTCTCTTTGTTCTCTGAATTTTGGGTGTGGGTGAAGTTGAAATCGATTAAGGTGGTGTATCTATTAATTGTGGGAAAGAAATTTGTTTGTGGGATATCACGTTCTTCATGTAAATGGTATGTGTATTCAAAGACTTGAGTAGAACACGCTGATTATTTTATACGGATTAAAGTGAAGTTGATTTATGGCAGTTTGTGGGTGGACAAGGGTTAAATTTGTTGCTATGAATCGCATTATGCGGTTATAGGGAAATATTTCAGTGGTGTGCCGTGTTAAATTTGACAAGATTCAAAAATGAATTAATGAAAAGATATGGTAGTTAGAAGGATAATTCTTCATTGGTATAAAAGTCAAGATAGCAACTTTTGTAGGTGAAATTTAGGTGAACCATAAATTGATTTCTCAAGGTAAATGTTGACATTTTGACATATTGTGATGTCATGGATGACATCAATTGGAAGAATTTACTCCTATAAATAGGTAGCTCCTAATTCATTTGTAACACACCTCTCACTTGCCTTCTCATCTCCTAAGGTATTTGTTCTTCTTTCTCTCTTGTAATATTTCACTTGTATTTTTTGGAGTGAAATAAATATTGGTTGGTTGTGTCCGAGGAGTAGGCAAAAGAAAAAAAAAGTTTGCCGAACCTCGTTAATTCCTGGTGTTCTTTTTGTTGTTGTCTCATTTGATATTTACTAGCTACCTTTAGATATAGTAGTTGTGATTCCATCACTCTCTATATATTCGGCTTCCGCAACAATTGATATCAGAGCCAAGGTATTATCTGAGTATGCTCTGTGGTTGCAGCATAGTCTGAACTTCCACATCAGAAAAAGATTTACTTTGGTCTTTGCATTGTTAGCTGGTAAATATTATTTGTAGTAAAATGGGAGACAAGAAAATTGATGAGTCCACATCAAGTGTCAATAATACGTCATCATTGGCATCTTCGCTTATGACAAGAATTGTGTCAAATGCGAAATTTGCAGTTGAAATTTTTGACGGGTCAGGACATTTCGGAATGTGGCAAGGCGAGGTCCTTGATGTTCTTTTTCAACAAGGGCTAGATATTGCCATTGAAGAAAAGAAACCAGACGGTGTAGTAGAAGAAGATTGGAAGATTATCAACCGTGTTTCTTGCGGTACCATTCGATCTTACCTTGCAAGAGAACAAAAGTATCCATACACGAAGGAAACATCTGCAAATAAATTATGGAATTCATTGGAGGATTCTTGAAGAAAAATAGTCAAAATAAACTTTACATGAAAAGAAGACTATTACGCTTCACTTATGTTCCCGGTAGAACAATGAATGATCATATCACCAGCTTTAATAAGTTGGCGACAAATTTGCGAAATATGGACGTGACTTTTACGGATGGAGATATGGCTTTAATGTTGTTAAGTTCACTTCCCGATGAGTTTGAGCATCTTGAAACGACTCTACTGCATGGGAATGATGAAGTATCTCTCGAAGAAGTTTGTTCTGCCTTATACAGTTATGAACAAAGAAAGAGATAAAAACAAAAAGGCGGGGAAGCAGAAGCACTAGTTGCGAGAGGTTGTTCTCAAAATCATATGAGAACGAAGAAGGGGAGATCCAAGTCAAGATCAAGACTCAGCAAAGATGAATGTGCCTTTTGCCGAGAAAAAGGGCATTGGAAGAAAGACTGCCCAAAGTTGAATAGCAAAGCCAAACCAAATAATGGGAAGGCGGTCATGGATTCAAATGTGGCTGATTGTGATGATTTCGATTACTCACTAGTTACGACAGATCCATCCAAATCATCTGATGTATGGTTGATGGATTCAGCTTGTAGTTATCATATGTGTCCCAATCGGGACTGGTTTATTGATTTACAAGAAGGAGAATGTGAAGTTATTCACACTGCAAACAATAATCATCTTACCGCATATGGTGTTGGTTCAATCCGATTAAGGAACCATGATGGATTAAGTAGAACATTAACAGATGTTCGATATGTACCAGATTTGAAGAAAAATCTCATTTCTGTAGGAGCCCTAGAATCAAAGGGGTTCAAAGTCATTGCAGATAATGGCGTGATGAGAATATGCTCTGGTGCACTGGTGGTAATGAAGGAAATTCGAAGAAATAATAACATGTACCACTATCAAGGTAGTACAGTTATTGGGACAGCGGCAACAACATCCAATGAGGAGAAAGAGGCAGAAATGACCAAGCTGTGGCATATGCGCTTGGGACATGCTGGAGGGAAATCCTTGAAAACTTTATCAGATCAAGGATTGCTAAAAGGAGTAAAAACTTGCAACTTGGAGTTTTGTGAGCATTGTATCAAGGAAAAGCAAACAAGGGTTAAATTTGGAACAGCTATCCATAATACTAAAGGTATTTTGGATTATGTTCATTCGGATGTTTGGGGTGCTTCCAAAACACCTTCATTAGGTGGGAAACACTATTTTGTAACCTTTGTTGATGACTTTTCTCGAAGATTGTGGGTGTATACGATGAAAATAAAAGATGAATTACTGGGAATTTTTCTCAAATGGAAGGCGATGATAGAAACTCAAAGTGGCAGAAAGATCAAGTGTCTTCGCACAGACAATGGTGGCGAATACAAAAATGATCTTTTTCAGAAAATTTGTGAGGAAAATGGCATCGTCAGACATTTCACCGTAAAAAATACACCACAACAGAATGGAGTGGCAGAACGCATGAACCGAACTTTGCTGGAGAAAGTTCGATGTATGTTGTCCAATGCTGGCTTGGGCAAAGAATTTTGGGGTGAGGCAATAACATATGCGTGCCACCTCATTAATCGTCTACCATCTGCTGCTATTGGTGGGAAGACACCATTTGAAAAATGGAATGGAAAACCTGCTGAAGATTATAGCTCTTTATATGTATTTGGCTCAATTGCATATTATCATGTAAGAGAGTCAAAATTGGACCCAAGAGCAAAGAAAGCTTTATTTATAGGAATTACTTCTGGAGTCAAAGGATACCGTTTATGGTGTCCAGAGACAAGAAAAGTTATTTTCAGCAGGGATGTTACCTTTGATGAATCTACCTTGAAAAATAAGGTAACAGTTGAAGAAGTCAAACAAATTGATGGTGTTTCAAAGCAGGTGGAGTTTGAGGGAAAGATAATTTTCCCAACACAGGGATTAAACGAGGAAACAACAGAAAATTTTCCTCTTGAAGGAGAGCCAGTCGAAGAAGAGGTTCCATCTCAAGAACCTCAACCACAACTTGAATCAATAGCAACCGGCAAGCCAAAAAGGACATTAAGAAAACCTGCTCGACTCATAGATATGGTGGCTTGTGCGGATTCAATTGCAGCTGATGACATCCCTACCACATATAAAGACGGAGTCCAAAGTTCAGAAGAAGATAAGTGGAGGATTGCCATGGATGAAGAAATGCAGTCCCTTCATCAAAATCATACATGGAGATTGTCAAATCTCCCAGAGGGCAAGAAAGCAATTGGGTGCAAATGGGTATTTGCAAAGAAAGAAGGATTTCCTAACCAAGAAGATGTTCGCTAAAAAGCAAGATTGGTGGCCAAAGGATATGCTCAAAAGGAGGGAATTGATTATAATGAGGTGTTTTCTCCAGTTGTAAAACACTCCTCCATTAGAGTTTTGTTGGCTTTGGTAGCACAGTTAAATTTGGAACTAGTTCAGTTGGATGTAAAAACAACATTTTTACATGGAGACTTGGAAGAGGAAATCTACATGACTCAGCCAGAAGGATTCAAAGTTGATGGAAAAGAAAATATGGTGTGCAAACTTGAAAAATCATTGTACGGATTGAAACAATCTTCTAGACAATGGTACAAACGATTTGACAAGTTTATGTTGCAGCAAAGGTACATAAGAAGCAAATACGATCATTGTGTGTATTTGCTCAAGCTTGAAGATAATTCCTTTATATACCTTCTCCTATATGTTGATGATATGTTGATAGCTTTGAGTCAAGAGGAAATTGAGAAGCTAAAGATTCAACTAAGAAAGGAGTTTGAGATGAAGGATTTGGGTGAGGCAAAGAAGATTCTTGGCATGGAGATAAAAAGAGATAGACATTCAAAGAAACTCTATTTATCTCAAAAGGAATATTTGAAGAGAGTACTAAAGAGATTCGGTATGAATAAAAAAAAGAAGTCGGTTAGCACTCCGCTTGCTCCCATTTTAAGCTTAGTGATGCTATGTCACCTAATAATGAAGCTGAACGAGAATATATGTCAAGAGTACCATACGCTAATGCTATTGGTAGCTTGATGTATGCAATGGTTTGCACAAGGCCAGATATTTCACACGCTGTTGGAGTTGTAAGCAGGTACATGCACAATCCTGGAAAGGATCATTGGCAGGCTGTAAAATGGATTCTACGGTACATTCATAATACTGTAGATGTTGGTTTGGTTTTCGAGCAGAAAGATAGTCAATATCTTGTTGGATATTGTGACTCAGATTATGCAGGTGATTTGGACAAACGAAGATCAACTACTGGTTATGTTTTCACTATTGCAAATGCACCAGTTAGTTGGAAGTCTACTTTGCAGTCAACAGTTGCTTTGTCTACCACTGAGGCAGAGTACATGGCAATTACAGAGGCTGCGAAGGAAGCAATTTGGCTTCGAGGATTGCTTAGAGAGCTTGGTATTGGACAAGAAGAAATCACAATATTTTGTGATAGTCAGAGTGTTATTCAATAGCAAAGAACCAAGTTTATCATGCAAGGACGAAGCACATTGACGTCCGATATCATTTCATACGAGAAATCATAGAAGATGGTGGAGTCATAATGCAGAAAATTCATACTACAGATAATCCTGCCGATATGTTGACAAAAGTGGTGACTGCAGTCAAGTTTCAACATTGTTTGAACTTGATCAACATTGTTGAACATTGAAGATTAGGGTTGAAGACACAATCAAAATTGTTGTTGAGAGAAAGTTGAAAATGGAGAATCTTGCCAAGGTGGAGATTTGTTAAATTTGACAAGATTCAAATGGATTAATGAGAAGATATGGTAGTTAGGAGGATAATTCTTCATTGGTATAAAAGTCAAGATAGCAACTTTTGTAGGTGAAATTTAGGTGAACCATAAATTGATTTCACAAGGTAAATGTTGACATTTTGACATATTGTGATGTCATGGATGACATCAATAGGAAGAATTTACTCCTATAAATAGGTAGCTCCTAATTCATTTGTAACACACCTCTCACTTGCCTTCTCATCTCCTAAGGCATTTGTTCTTCTTTCTCTCTTGTAGTATTTCACTTGTACTCTTTTGGAGTGAAATAAATATTGGTTGGTTGTGTCCGAGGAGTAGGCAAAAGAAAACAAAAGTTTACCGAACCTCGTTAATTCCTGGTGTTCTTTTTGTTGTTGTCTCATTTACTATTTACTAGCTACCTTTAGATATAGTAGTTGTGATTCCATCACTCTCTATATATTTGGCTTCCGCAACATGCCGGTTGTGCTCATTGTATATGCAGTTGTGTTTTGAATCATTGGGTAGCATCTGATTCGGTTGAGTATTGTTGGTGCGTTGGGTTGTACTAGGGATAAATTGATAATATTTAGGTTTATGAAAGGTGTACTTGTGTGACTATGTTGTGCAAACGTTTTGGGAAGTCTGAGTACCTAAGTGAGGACTACTTTGAAGTAAGTGTGGGGTGGTGTGCGCACACCACCTGTAACTTGCTTATTTGTGTAGTGTTTGGGGCTTACATGATACATCTAGTAGGTCACCATGTCTAGGTCACAATGTCAAGGTAAAGTAGTGGCCTAGCCAACTCAAAAGAAGAGGCCAAGGAGCGGGAACGTGCCACTAGTACCTGCTGCTTCTAAAGGCCAAATGAGGCGGTACGGAGCCAAGGTCGTTACCAAAGAAGGAAATACAGGGTCCAAGAAGCATATTGAAGATTCTTACTTCTCTGATGTCTGCATCAATCGGGACAGCCTAGCCCGTGAGTTCCCGCAAATTCTAAGGTCGATGAGAGAATTGAGGCTGGATTTTGATTTTACTGTCATGGATGAGTGCAATCTGCACATGGTCCGGGAATTTTACGCCAAATGTGCGCCAGATGCTCGATTCCATTTTGTGATTACCCGCGGTGTGAATGTGCCTATCACACCCACGAGCATCTATGATATCATGGGCACTACATAAGACAACGATCCCAAGGTGCTGACGAGGATGAATATACACCCACAATACCAGGCCATCCTTCATCTAATTTGCAGTCTCAAGTCCATGGCTCAGTGGAATAAGTACAATGGTATGAGATATCACAAATATCTTCCATAGGCTCACATGCTCCGAGAGACGCGATTCTGATTGAAGCAGGTGATGAACTGCCTAATCCCAGGATTACATTACGCTGACATCACTCGTGATCGGGTGTGTCTGGTATATGCATTAATGACGGACACAGAGCTCAAGGGGCTATCATTAAATTGACGATGCGGAAGGCGCGAGTCCACAAGGGCAACAAGAATTTATTTGGTGAACTCATTACCAAAATATGTCATATTGTAGGGGTACCGGAGGAGCATCTGGACTACATGGCACCATTGTACCTAGCAACAGTAGATATTACGCGGACAAAGGAACCTGACACTGATTTAGTCCCAATCCTCATCAGTCTTGAGCTTAATATGCGAGATGATTTAATCATGGCAATAATGTATGGCCTCGAGATGTTGTGACAAATATTTGGCGGCCGACCATCTACTGACTTGGAGATTGGAGAGATCAACAGGCGATATCTGCTGAATGACAATGCTAAAGCATTGCTTGGCATTAGTCCTGAGTTTTCGAAGCCGATCGAGAATGACATACCAACTTATTAAAGGAACCAGCGCACAAGCTCGAATGTGGACTCTGATTTCGTCATTTATTTACATAGAGAAGGAAACATGCTGAGAATATATAGTCTAAAACTATAACTAATAATTTTGCATATTATGTCATTCATCAATGTACCAATTTTTTTTTTAAAAAAAAAATTGAATATGACTTTGGTCAATTTGAAACATCAAACTGCCAGAGAATATTCAGCAGGAGTCGATTAATAATAAAAGCTATACTTGCCACATTTCTAGATAGGAACAACCGCCAGACAACTACACATAGCAAGAATTGAGACCTCAAACGCTCGTTTGAATTTATTCGAAACTTTAATGCGGACTCAAGACATCGGGTGGAACAAAAAAAGCATGTGTCACCAGCTACTTTTTTTTTGAGGCACCTCATATGTACATCCGCTACCCTTTACATAGTAAGTTTTTTATTTATTTTCTTATATAAGCATCAAAAATACACATAAACTATCTTTTTCTTTTTAGTTTCATACCTGAACTATTGGGAATATGAGTTTCATACATATACCATTACTTATTAAGTTTGAGAAACATACGTCAATAGTGTGTAATACTCTCTCTTTTATTTGACAAAACCTTGACACACGACATTCCACATGGATAAAATATTTCACATAAATAATAATTAAATAATAAATTATTTGTATCAATTAAAAATTAAATTATTACTATCCCAAAAAAATACAATTTAAATTATTTTCCTTACCCCACCGTCCCACTCCACCGCCTGCTCCCCCTGCTCCCATCCACCCACTCAATCCCCCAAAAAATTAATATTATTTTCTTTTACTAAAAAAATCAAAATTCTACTTGGGATTTTTTTTATTTTTGTACCGAATATAATCAGTAAAAATTTATGTTTTAAAAATGTCTGGTCACATTTTACATTTAATTATTATATTTGAAGAGAGTATTTTATGAGTCATTTCTATACAATTTTGTAGAAAGCTAACGTATCAGTATACAGACGACAGACTGACTTCTAAAGTTGAAGGAAAATTGTTTACTTTCTTGTATGGTTTGCTGTTAAAAATATTTGACCCATTACCTGCCTGTTTGCCCTGCGCTATTCAAGTATGTATAAATTTTAGGAATTACATAATTTTAAGATGAAATTATAATCTATCCCTTTTTAGTTTGTAATAACACTAATCTCTTAAAAAGAAACATAAACCAAATACATTAATATGTAACTCGGATACACTAAAGAGTATCTCGGATGCATTATAGCATAAACCAGATACGTAATATGTAGCTCGGATACATAATATGTAATATTCAAAAGGGGGGTGAATTAAAAGTCTCTCAGTCAACTACCTGTAAGAGTTAGTCGACTTTCCTACAAGTTAGTTTAACAGTGTAATATAAAGTAATTAACTGTAAGTAAATGAACACTGTTAAATTTATACTGGTTTGGATCACCAATGTGGTGCTTAGTTCAGTACCGTTGGGTTTCAAGGGTTTTCTTCAGAGCTTGATGAACTTGGGTTACATTATGAGTAGACTTTTTATCATGTCTGATATGAAAATAAGATCTTCTAAACTTGACACTGCCTCTACTTGCATAACCTACTCTCAAAATCTTTCCTTATCTTTTTCTTTTACAATTGTTCACTCACATGTACAAAGCTTCATCAAAGATGAAAGCAGATTACAAATAAGTTCAAGTGAAGTTGTGTACTTCACATCTAGGCTTGAGATTGATTTATATATATGTTTTGAGGATATTGCTATGATCCGGAAACCCAAAGGAATTATCAATCAAGGATCATCTCTTGATTGCTTCCTTGATTTTGGAATTGATTTGCTGAATCATGTCCATATTAGATATGTGCATGATTAAATCAATTATTTCCTTTGTTGGGCAACTTGGTGGGAATGCCTCTCTTTGAATCTTGACCTGATCTCTCAATTTTGAATCTTCAATCCTTCCTAGATATTTAGGAATATCTTCTTTTCTTTGTTGACTGATTTGCTGGACATGCCTTCCTTGAATCTTGGCTTGATCTCTTAATTCTGAACTTCAATCCATCCTAGATATTTAGGAATATCTTCTTTCCTTCTTTAATTGTAGTCCAGTAGAATTTCAGAATGATAGTCAGCCATCGTTGTATTATTTCTAGTAGGTTGTCATTTAGTCAAAATATTACGAGTTAACAATCTCCCCTTTTTTGATAATGACAACTATGATTAAATGAGAACGTAATTTGACTTCCCTGTTTAATGTTACTGTGAAATAACATGTGCACTCCCCCTATTCATGTGCTCCCCCTTTATTTATGTCGGGTATATGTTCTTTATATGTTCTCCCCCTTTGACATAATTAAAAAAAACACCGAATAGGAAAGGCAAAAACAAATATACAACCCAAAGAGTATGGTGTCAGAAGCCCCAAATTACAGTCCAAGAGAGAAGGAGATATAACACCACAAACTTAATGTCTTAAGCAAATAAAAATGATCACCGACTTCATGTTTGACCAGAAAGTACGTCTGGGTGTTGATCACGTTCAAGCAGAAAGTGTTAAGATATTTCTCAATAGTGTAAGAAAAAGTAGAGTAAGAGGTATGCATAGTGACAAACAATTCATTGTGAATAGAGTCAACTCCAGTCTTTGTGCTAGCTTTTGGGGTATCAGTTAGGCCTAAGACCTAATTGCACATGGTATCAGAGCAGGGCGCGTCTCACCCGATGTTGGGACCCCAAAATCAAGATTATCCACTGGACGTGAGGTGGGGTGTTAAAGTATGACAAAAGTCTCACATCGGTGCTTAATTAGATGGGTGGACTCCTTATAAGGCTTGGGCAATCCTCCTCCCTATGAGCTAGCTTTTGGGGTGTGAGTCCCTAAGACTTAATTTCACATGTTAAAGTATGACAAAAGTCCCACATCGGTGCTTAATGAGATGGGTGGACTCCTTATAAGGCTTGGACAATCCTCTTCCCTTTGAGCTAGCTTTTGGGGTGTGAGTTAGGCCTAAGACCTAATTTCACAGTAGCATTGTCATGATTTTCTTTCTTACGATCGACCTCATCAACCAGATCTGTCTTATTTTCTTTGCCCTTGACAAAGAGACCCTCATTTTGTCTGTGCATCTCATGAACTTGAAGATTCTCAAATAGTGTATGCATTGTCATTACATTAGGTTCTCTTGTCTCATTTCCAGTCACAAAATCATTTGTCCAAGATCTATGAAGATTTTCCAGTATCTTAGAGACTTGATTGACGATAGGAACATGTTCTTCAAGGAACATGAGCTCATTTGTGATGGTGGAGAATCTAATGCGCACTTTGTTGACACTCAATTTTGACCCTCCCCAATACGAATTAAATACGAGTTTCTTAATTATAAACAATTTGAAATAATATATTTTTAATGTCTAATATACTTTAACATTATTCCAAATTAATATTGTCACTCTTTATATTCTTTCGATAGTATATACGATTTACATAATTATGTATATGGTTAGTATATTGTTCAATCACCTAGTAAAGATTTTAATTTTCCGTAAGTGTTTATTAAATTAGTTTGATTTAAAATTGTGGCAAAAGTTTTGTGTTATTTGGTTTATCAAAATATTTATTTTATTTTGTTAAAATTAAGAGGTTCATTAATTAATTCGTATTGATTCGTTTTACCTTAATTTGGCCAAATTCATCGATTAAACTAATGTCCGCTATCTTTTGAAATTTATTTGGGCTCTTATTTAAATGCATTATCTAGGCCGAAAGTGGTCAGCTTAGTTCAAATCTTTGCAACAAGCTAAATTTGGGCTTTGTTATTTCCAGCCCCAGCCCAATACAACCAAACACACAATCTAGCCCACTTAAATACCTCCGACCCAACCCATCTTGTTTCGTCTTTCTTTTCACGCGAAAAAATTGAGGGATTGCGTTACATTACGCTCTTTCCTTCTTCTTCCTTGCGAGTATAAACCCAGAACACTCAAAAACCAGCGCTTCGAAGGCAACGACGCTCTCCTCGCGTGAGGGACAACACCCTAACGTCTCTTCTCCTTTTCTACTTCGGCGCAACTTTCACCACCGACAACCACCTGCAAAAGTATCCTTGCAAGCCACGATTTTTGCCTTTGAATCAAGTGGATGGACTCCACGTCGAAGCTCAAGGACGAGCGGATGAATTTGGGCCATCCGAGCTGCCGCATCTTCCGGATTTGATTATGGAGAAATCTCATACAAGGAACAGCTATAGAAGGAACTTCAAATTTTGACCTAATTACCCCTCTATATACGGATATTTTCTCCTCTGTAGAAGGTCTGGTCGAAAATTTCAGTGGAAGTTGGGGGGAAAAGGTTTTCAGTTGAAAATTTGGAGTCTGAGAATCTTTCTTCCTGAAACAAAATATATAGAGAGGGTATCAAAAGAAGTAGGAAAGTACGCATTAAGATTTAGAGTATAGCTAATCCTAATCGAAGTTTTCTCCGCTCCACTTCGTATCAGAATTTTAGCAAAGTTTGTTGTCGGTGTTCGGTATTCTGTGGAGGTGAAGTCACTCCACAAACTCGTGTTGTCCCGGAATCGCTGCACTTCGAAAGGTAAACTTCACTTTTGCGCATCTTGTCTACACCTTTTTTATATGATTGGTTGTTTGCTTCTTTTTGGTCACTGTGAGTTTGTTGTATATTGAAATTTTTCTTGGATTGTTCTGATGCATTGCTGACTGAATGAGGATTCACTCATGTCGTTGTTCTTCTTCCTCGCATCTCGAAAAGTTTCACTCGAGGTAGCTAGTATTGTTCGCCGTATCATTAAAGAATCCAAGTGACTAAATGGGTTTGTCGGTTACCCTTTGTGCAAACTTTGCTCTGTTGCTGCCTGGTATAATCACATGTTTATTCTAATCGTTTAGCTTCTATGCTTTGAACATCTATGTTAGTTTACTGCCTAGTGTAACTCGTTTGAATCAGATTTTTTTTGTGTTTTTTTTACCCAATTCTCTGTTGAAAATGGTTTGTCATCTATGATAGTCTCCGTGAAATATTGTGAGCTTATTCGGAATAGACATTTGTCTCCTTACTGTATGTCCTGATTTTATTTGCTCCATCAGCATGTTTACCTAGCTTGTAATGATTTGAGCTGAAAAGATCAACAAATATTCATTTAATTTTATTTATACTCTTAGAATAGAAATCGCAGCTTTAATTCGAATCATATAAGTAGATGATAATTTTTTGGATTATAAGGTTTGGCTGTTGATTTTCTTTACCATGTTATTGTTTGTTAAGATAGCAATAGCTCTCTCTCTCTCTCCTATTTCTATCTAAGTTTGAAAAATGTCTGTCCTAGCTTTAGTTTGTTATCTCTCTCAGCTATGGTACGTTGTCTTCATTTAGCAAAGTACCCTTGGCATTTTTGTTTATGTTCATATCTGCCTGCACTTGCGTCCAGCATGTTCAAAATGTGAGGTCCATCCCTATGTACCAAACTTTGAATAACTTTGTGCCAATTTCAAAGTTTGGTAGAGTTGGTAATCTATAAAGAAGAAAAACTTGTTTTGTGCCAATTTCAAAGTTTGGTAGAGTAGGTAAGCTATGAAGAAGAAAAAAATGTTTTTTCTTCTATAGCACATTTGGAGGGTAGTGTATTTGTTCTCTATAAAATGGAGGAGAATTCTTCATTCTAAGTACACCAAAAAAAAAAAGGAATTACAAAGGAGAGAAAGAAGAGTGAGGCATCACAGAGGAAAATAATCTGTGAGGAAAAATAGAGAGTGTGAGCGATATTGTAGTGAGGTGAAAAATCAAAAGAGTGTTATTTCTTTTGAATGTGTAGTGGTCTTTGGAGTTTTACTCAGACATACAAGTGTAAAATCCTTACTATAGTGATATTCGTTGCTCCTCTCGAGTCGTGGTTTTTCCCTTATTTAGAAGGGTTTCCACGTAAAATCTTGGTGTCATTATTTCTCTTTTATTCTCGTTGATTAACCGCATTGTTGTGTTCCGCATTTGTTGCCTTTATTACCGCAAATATTATTTCTGTTACGGATTTATTCCCAACAATTGGTATCAGAGCACAGGTTCTGCTCATTTACAGAAATATTTTTTGCAGCTCATTGTACTATACTCAATAAAAAAAAATGTCTGGAGTAAAGTACGAGTAGCAAAATTCAACGGTGATAGCGGTTTCTCAATGTGGCAGAGAAGGATGAAAGACTTGCTCATCCAACAGGGTTTGCATAAGGCACTAGGCGGCAAATCCAAAAAGCCCGAATCCATGAAACTCGAGGATTGGGAAGAATGGATGAAAAGGCTGCTAGTGCAATCAGATTGCACTTAACAGATGATGTAGTTAATAACATCGTCGATGAAGAGAGTGCATGTGGCATTTGGACAAAGTTAGAAAATCTATACATGTCCAAAACGCTGACAAATAAATTGTACCTAAAGAAACAGTTATATGCACTACATATGGATGAAGGTACAAATTTTTTGTCTCATTTAAATGTACTTAATGGACTAATCACACAGCTAGCAAACCTCGGAGTAAAGATCGAGGATGAAGATAAAGCCATAGTGCTCCTAAACTCGTTGCCATCTTCCTACGATACTTTATCAACAACCATTTTACATGGTAAGGACTCTATTGAGTTGAAGGATGTCACATCAGCCCTTTTGCTTAATGAGAAGATGAGAAAAAGGCCTGAAAATCACGGACAGGCTCTCATCACGGAAAGTAGAGGCAGAAGTTACCAAAGGAGCTCAAGTAACTATGGTAGATCCGGAGCTCGTGGAAAGTCCAAGGTCCGATCAAAATCAAAGGCCAGAAATTGCTACAATTGCGATCAACCAGGACACTTCAAAAGAGATTGTCCAAATCTAAAAAGGGGCAAAGGGGAAAGCAGCGGCCAAAAGAATTATGACAACACAGCTGCTATGGTGCAAAATAATGACGATGTTGTTCTCCTCATAAATGAGGAAGAAGAATGCATGCACTTGGCAGGTATAGAGTCGGAATGGGTGGTCGACACAGCAGCATCTTATCATGCCACACCGGTAAGAGATCTTTTTTGCAGATATGTAGCCGGTGATTATGGCAATGTGAAAATGGGTAACACAAGTTACTCAAAGATTGCGGGGATCGGAGACATTTGCTTAAAAACAAATGGGGATGTACATTAGTGTTGAAAGATGTGCGCCACGTACCTGATTTGCGGATGAACTTGATCTCGGGAATTGCTTTGGACCAAGATGGATATGAGAAAATTTGCAAATAAAAAATGGAGACTCACCAAAGGGGCATTGGTGATTGCAAAAGGAGTTGCACGTGGCACATTATACAGGACAAATGCAGAAATATGCCAAGGTGAATTAAATGCGGCTCACGAAGAAAATTCTGCAGATTTATGGCATAAAAGAATGGGTCATATGAGTGAGAAAGGATTGCAAATTCTTTCCAAAAAGTCACTCATCTCTTTTCCCAAAGGTACAACGATAAAACCCTGTAACTACTGCTTATTTGGTAAACAACATAGAGTCTCATTTAAGACATCATCTGAAAGAAAGTCGAATATACTTGATTTGGTATATTCTGATGTTTGGTCCAATGGAGATAGAATCGATAGGAGGTAATAAATACTTTGTTACCTTTATTGATGACGCTTCTCGAAAATTGTGGGTTTATATCTTGAGAACCAAAGATCAGGTGTTTCAAGTATTTCAAAAGTTTCGTGCTCTGATAGAAAGAGAGACAGGTCGAAAGCTAAAACGTCTCCGAACCCGACAATGGAGGTGAGTACACTTCAAGAGAATTTGAAGAGTATGTTCAAACCATGGATCAGACATGAAAAAGACAGTTCCTGGAACCCCACAACACAATGGTGTAGCTGAGAGAATGAATCGCACCATTGTTGAGAAGGTGAGAAGCATGCTCAGAATGGCTAAATTACCCAAGACATTCTGGGGTGAAGCAGTTCGGACAGCATTTATCTTATCAATCGTAGTCCATCAGTTCCGTTGGAGTTTGACGTTCCGGAGAGAGTTTGGACCAACAAAGAGATGTCTTACTCGCATCTAAAGGTGTTCGGTTGCAAAGCTTTTGCACATGTACCGAAGGAGCAAAGAACCAAGCTAGATGATAAATCAGTTCCTTGCATATTCATCGGTATATGGAGATGAAGAGTTCGGGTACAGACTATGGGATCTTGTGAAGAAGAAGGTCATCAGAAGTAGAGATGTAATCTTTCGAGAAAGTGAAGTTGGAACTGCTGATGATCTATCCGAGAAGGCCAAGAAAAAGAATGGTATAGTCCCTAATCTTGTTACCATTCCTTCTTCTTCTAACCACCCATAAGTGCAGAAAGTATGATTTGATGAAGTTGCTGAGCATGAAGAGCAACCCGATGAGATTGTTGAGCAGGGGGAGCAACTTGGTGATAATACCGAGCAAATGGAGTACCCAGAAGAAGAACAATCTCACCTCTGAGGAGATCAGAAAGACAAGGGTAGAATCAACCAAATACCCTTCCTCAGAGTATGTCCTTATCAATGATGAAGGTGAGCCAGAAGTCTTAAGGAGGTGTTGTCTCATCCAGGAAAGAGCCAATGGATGAAAGCCATGCACGAAGAGATGGATCTCTACAGAAAAATGACACATACCAGCTAGTTGAACTTCCAAAAGGAAAAGAACACCTTAAGTGCAAGTGGGTCTTTAAACTCAAGAAGAAGATGGAAATGGCAAGTTGGTGAGGTACAAAGCTCGATTGGTTGTAAAAGGCTTCGAACAAAAGAAAGGTATTGATTTTGATGAAATTTTTTCACCTGTTGTCAAATGACTTCTATTCGAACTATTTTGAGCAAAGGCTAGTCTAGATCTTGAAGTGGAGCAATTGGACGTGAAAACTGCATTTCTTCACGGAGATTTGGAAGAAGAGATTTATATGGAGCAACCAGAGGGATTGAAGTATCTGGAAAGAAACACATGGTGTGCAAATTGAATAGAGTCTTATGGGTTGAAACAGGCCCCAAGGCAATGGTACAAAAGTTTGACTCTTTCATGAAAAGTCGAACGTACACAAAGACCTATTCTGATCCATGTGTATACTTCAAAAGATTTTCTAACAACAATTTTATTATTTTGTTGTTATATGTGGATGACATGTTAATTGTAGGACAAGACAAAGAGCTGATTGCAAAGTTGAAGAAAGATTTGTCCAAGTCATTTGACATGAAAGACTTGGGCCCAGCACAACATTCTAGGGATGAAGATTGTTCGAGAACGAACAAAAAGAAAGTTGTGGCTATCTCAAGAGAAGTACATTGAACGTGTACTAGAACGCTTCAACATGAAGAGTGCTAAACCTGTAGCACGCCTCTTGCGAGTCATCTGAAGTTGAGCAAACAGATGTGTCCTACAACAAAGAGGAGAAAGAGGGAATGGCTAAAATTCCTTATTCTTCAGCAGTGGGAGTTTGAGTATGCGATGGTGGGTATCAGACCTGATATTGCTCATGCAGTTGGTGTTGTTAGCAGATTCCTTGAAATCCTGGAAAAGAACACTGGGAGCAGTTAAGTGGATACTCAGGTACCTAAGAGGTACCACAAGAGATTGCTTGTGTTTTAAAGGATCTGATCCAATCTTGAAAGGCTATACTGATGCTGATATGGCAGGTGACCTCGATAATAGAAAATCACTACTGGATATTTGTTTACATTTTCAGGGGGACTATATCATGGCAGTCAAAGTTGCAGAAGTGTGTCGCACTCTCTACAACTGAACAGAATATATTGCAGCTACTGAAGCTGGCAAAGAGATGGTATGGCTGAAACGATTTCTTCAAGAACTTGGATTGCATCAGAAGGAGTATATCGTCTATTGTGACAGTCAGAGTGCATAGACTTGAGCAAGAACACCATGTATCATGCAAGGACGAAGCATATCGACGTGAGATATCACTGGATTCGTGAAAAGATAGAGGACGGATCTATGCAGGTCATGAAGATCCCTACTACTGAAACCCTTCAATATGCTGACCAAGGTGGTATCAAAGGACAAGTTTGAGCTATGCAAAGAACTTGTCGGCATGTACTCAAGCTAGAAACCCTGGAGCTACCTCCTTCAGGTGCATGGGTCTGGAGGGGGAGATTGTGAGGTCCATCCCCATGTACCAAACTTTGAATAACTTTGTGCCATTTCAAAGTTTGGTAGAGTTGGTAATCTATAAAGAAGAAAAACTTGTTTTGTGCCAATTTCAAAAGTTTGGTAAGTAGGTTCTATGAAGAAAAAAAATGTTTTTTCTCTATAGCACATTTGGAGGGTAGTGTATTTGTTCTCTATAAAAGGGAGGAGAATTCTTCATTCTAAGTACACCAAAAAAAAATATTACAAAGGAGAGAAAGAAGAGTGAGGCATCACAGAGGAAAATAATCTGTGAGGAAAAATAGAGAGTGTGAGCGATATTGTAGTGAGGTGAAAAAATCAAAAGAGTGTTCTTTCTTTTGAATGTGTATGGTCTTTGGAGTTTTCTCAGACATACAAGTGTAAAATCCTTACTATAGTGATATTCGTTGCTCCTCTCGGGTCGTGGTTTTTCCCTTATTTAGAAGGGTTTCCACGTAAAATCTTGGTGTCATTATTTCTCTTTTATTCTCGTTGATTAACCGCATTGTTGTGTTCCGCATTTGTTGCCTTTATTACCGCAAATATTATTTCTGTTACGGATTTATTCCCAACACAAAAGCCCCCTTTTCCCTTAATCTTATGCTTTCTCAAAGGTTTCTTCTAAGTTGCCTGCCCCTTTTTTTTTATGTTATTTTTTCTTCCTTTTCTCATAACTGATTCTAAGGGTGATTTGCTGAAATTTTGGTTTCACATGGGTGATATTTGTATTCTTTTTTTTTAATTGTTGTTATTTTGGTCACCTTACTTCATACCTAAAAATAGTATGATTTGCGCTTTGTTGGTCTTGACACGTGAGTAGGTGTGGTAGGTTATAATCTAAAAGGCCAAATGAATTATGCGTTAATCTAGTTAGCTTTTTGTTATTTTAATTTGAGTTATGGAGATGGTGTTATTTTTTGTTATTATTATCATTTCTATTTTGTTGTTCTTTTTTTTTTTTTGTTAAAAAGTATTTTTAAATTTTTGTTTACATCCAACGTTCAGGAATCCAATTGAAGCTTAATACGTTTCTGTTGGCTCTTAGGTCCCAGAGAGCATGTGTATTGATTAATTTTCACTTGATCGTCAACTCTAACGATACTTAAAGAGTATATAAATTTCTTCCTTTTTGTTTGCTAACACATGAATTCCCTCGAATCGAGTCCTTTGGACTCCACATGTTCTCCTTTGCATCTCGAAATGGGCCATAGAGGCCCAAATTCTATTATCCCTCTAATCAGCCAGCCGTCTAAGTTGAAGAACAATTCCATGGATCCGATGTACAGGTGTTGAGAGTCGAAGCGGATTCGTATACATTAGGTGTATACAAGAAATGAGAAGTGGGGCTTAAAGACCCGCTTTTTACTTTGCATATTGTATTTTGTTATTTTTAGGTCTGAGCCATTGTCATTTAGTATTATTATTTATTATCTTGTTAGTTTAGGACATGTACAATCGAAATGTGTCAAAAATCCAAAAACAAAAAAGGTCCAAATATCGGTCTAGGCGAAAAGAAATCGGATTTGGACCCAACTCTCTCTCTCTCTCTCTCCCATTTACTTTATTTCCTATTTATATGCTTATTAATTGTCGTTAGTTTTTAGGGTTATAGAATTCGAATTTCCCATAAGACGCCACTTTGTTTTAATGACTCAATTAAATTAAATAAGTAAATATGTTTATAATAAATTGTTTGCAAGTCAAATCTCGCTTAGATAGTAAATCAATACTTCACCTTTTCAAAATAACTCAAAATAATTTGTCTCAAAACTTAAGTTAAACACTGAGCCAAACAAGTTAGTTGTCGGAAATCACAAGTAAGTGAATATTTTAGGTGTCGTAAAAACCTTCTTAAAATATAAATAGAAATTTCCGAACCCCCTTTTAAGTTTTCAAATTGATTTTCTATTTAAGTCTTTGAAAACCATGTTTTCGTAATTTTTCTTTAAAAAATAAGTGGCGACTCAAAAAAATCTAAAACTTGCAAAACAATATTTTTTTGAAAACTTCATTAAAACAAACTTCATGAGTGAGTTCACCTTCATTCATGGTGAAATCTTCAAGCTGAGTAGTAAAGAGATCTAGCTTAGATTTTCTTATTTCATCAACCCTCATAAGTTGTTCTCAATGATCCCAGATTTCCTTGGCCGATTCACAAGATGAAAACAAATCATATTCATTTATACTAGCCACACATCAGTAGCTTCCTTGCTTTGTGATTTTTTTTGACTAATAGTCTGTCAGAGTCATTATATTGTTTTCGAGTTTTGGGAATGACTCTTGTGACCTGTCCATCTTTAACCTCCGTAGTTGGCACATAAGGAACTTTACATGACTTCCCATACTTCACTGTACTCAGCCATGAGATAGTCTCTTACCTGATTCTTTCAATATTTATAGAATTGACCATCAAAAGAGGAGGTCTTGTGGGAGACTAATTTCTTTGCTTATTCAGTAGTGATTCCATCTCTCGCAGGGAATTCTCTCTTGATGTTAACCAGATAGAGAGCACCCGCTCTGATACCAATTGTAAGAATACGTGCGTTCACTATGAGTCAACGGACCAGGTCCTTTGACACACTCGAAGTAAAAACGAACAGTAAATAAAGAATTAATACAGCACAAGTAGTTTACGTGAAAACCTCCTTTCTCAAGGGAGTAAAACCACGACCTGTCACACAGAATTTTCAATCATTTTCACTAATCTTCAAAAGCAAAAGTGAAAACCGATTACAACCAAGTGAGAAAAAGTTATTAATCTCACAATCAAGCAACAACTCTATTGCTTGAAGAGCCTATAACAGATTTTACTCTACCCACTAAGCTATCACCACTACACAACTTAGGATTCACTAAGCAACACGCAAGTTGCCCACTAAATCACCATACTCTGGATGACTTAGAATTTGACTAAGCAACACACCAGGTTGCCCACTAAATCAGTTGGACACAACTAACTTAGACTTTTCAACAAACCAAAACTTTTGATTCCTTTATAATTTGAGGAACAAATTTTACAATAAGCGTTAAGAAGAAATAATCCTAAGACAACTAAGCTTCCAACTCTTTCAGATTCGAGTTGATCTTGAGGATGCTTCTTCACTCCTTTAATGAGCCTTTGCAACAGTTTTTTTTGATATTTTCAAGTTGCAAAAACTATAAAGTGATAGACCCAAAACTCAAACTCAACAAAGATGCTTCAGTACTCTTATCTGATCCTTTTGTTGAGTATGAGTATTGTTTTACCTTGAAGATGACCTTCTTTTCAAGCTTGTGAATTTTTAGAGAAAATACAAGTTTAGTTTGCAAGTCTTGAATTTTGTGTTTGTTGGAAAGAGATAATATAATTCACCACAAATTCGCTTAAACCATCCCATTGGCTGGAGGCCTGATGTTGGAAAAGTTGTGCACCTACCGCATCACGGTGAAAACTTTTCTGACAGCTGTCTTTTCAACTTTTCACGTCGCAGTCTTGCAAGGACCAGGTCCCGTACAAACTTATTTGTGAGTTCTTGAAAAGGCTTGCTAGCTGACTTCCATCTTTGGATGAATGAATTTAATATGGTGTTTGTCATGCTAAAAATATCAAACATAAAGAGTTATTACCCGTTGGACAAACACCCTCCATTTTGATTGGTGTAGTACGTTGACGCCTCACCAACCTCTTACGTGACAACTTTACAGTTGTAACCAATTATGTATCTGATGGAGGAAACTCTCCGTGGGACTAGGTCCCTACATTTATGAGATACTAAAACATACAACCTCGTACGCTCTTCTTATTGGTGTAGGACACTGCACTTTTCACTTACCACCTGACATGACAGCTTTTACGGTTGTACCCCATTCGTATCCGGATGAAAGCACTCTGCCAGGGACCAGGTCCCCGCATTTGTGAGGATCATCAAAACACCTAGAATATAACAGTATGTATAGTAGATGTCGAACCCCATTTGGCTATCTATTTCTACACATTTTGAAGCTCTTATTGAAAATCCTGGCAACGCCTCTGGTTTTAGGGGCAAATATCTTTCATCATGCTAATATATGCATTAAAACCCACAACATTACTAATACCATGGATTCCATGTATTAGTTATATATACCTTAATTTCAAATAGAACTAATACGTCATTAGTTATACATAGGTTGAAAAAGTGTACCAACCAAGGTACTAGTAATACACAAAGCTAATGCATGCATTATTTTTTCTAATGCGCCCTACCAAACGACCCCTAAGAGAACAAACCAAGACTATGTAAAAGGTAAGATTGTATTTTTCCCTCAGCAAGGAAACATCTAATTTTTCTTTTTAAACTATTAAATTAGTGAAAACAAAAGTAGTGTGTACTTCATAGTGATATCTAAGAGAATATTGAAAAATGATGTGGGAAGACAGGTTAACATAACAATATGGCTCCAATGACCATAATTTATTGTTCAAGAAACAAAAAAATATTAGACATCTAAGGAAGGATGAGCCTATAGGCAAGTTTATAGCTAAACCAACAATATGGCTCCAATGACCATAATTTATTGTTCAAGATACAAAAAAAATATTAGACATCTAAGGAAGGATAAGCCTATAGGCAAGTTTATAGCTAAACCACCAATATTTTAGTTCAACAATAGTTTATAAGTCATAAGTTTTCTTCAACCTGAGAATATTGAAACCATCCTGTTGGCTAGAGTCGTGCTGCTGGAAAAGTTGTGCACCTACCTGATCAGAGGTGACAACTTTTCTGACAATTGTCTTTTAAGCTTTTTATGTCGCAGTCTTGCGGAAACTTGGTCCTTTAAAAACTTCTTTGTGATTTCTTGAAAAGGCTTGCTGGCTGACTTCCTTCTTTGGATGAATGAATTTAGTATGGTGTTTGTCATGCTAAAAATATCAAACATAAAGAGATATTATCCGTTGGACAAACACCCTTCTCCATTTTGATTGGTATAGTATACTGACGCCTGACCAACCTCTGACATGAAAACTTTACACCTTTAACCACTTATGTATCTGATGGAGGAAACTATGCTTGGGACTTGGTCCCTACATTTATGAGATACTAAAACATAAAATCTCGTCCGTCTTCTTATTGGTGTAGGACACTGCACTTTTCACCTACCACCTGACATGACATCTCTTACGGTTGTACCCTATGTGTATCCGGACGAGAGCACTCTGTCAGGGACCAGGTCCCCGCAGTTATAAGGATCATCAAAACACCTAGAAAATAATAGTATGTATAGTAGATATCGAACCCCCTACGACTATCTATTTCGACACATTTTGAACTCCCATATTGAAAATCCTAGCTCCGCCTCTGGTTTGAAGGGCAACTGTCTGTTATTATGCTAATATATGCATTAAAACCCACAACATTACTAATAACATGGATTTTCATGAATTAGTTATACATACCTTAATTTTAAAAAATAATTAATGCTTCATTAGTTATACATAGGTTGAAAAAGTGTACCAAACAAGGTACTAGTAATACACAAAGTTAATGCATGCATTATTTTTTCTAATGCACTCTACCAAACAACCCCTAAGAGAACAAACCAGGATTATGTAGAAGCTATGAATGTATTTTTCCCTCTGCAAGGAAACATCTATTTTTTCTTTTTAAACTATTAAATTAGTGAAAACAAAAGGAGTGTGTACTTCGTAGTGATATCCGTCACGACAACATCCAAAGGTGACCTTTGGGTTCTTAAGTAGGGGGCAAGGAGGAGCACGTAGGAATGCTGACCACTACATAAGCCACTAGTGGCTGAGAAAAAGCGATCAGCACCTTGTATAGGTTGGGCTAAGAGATTATTGAAAAATGATGTGTGAAGACAGGTTAACATAACAATATGGCTCCAAAGATCATAATTTATTGTTCAAGACACAAAAAAAAATGTATTGCACATCTAAGGAAGGATGAGCATATAGATAAATTTATAGATAAAGAACCAATGGAATAGTTGAACAATAGTTTATAAGTCATAAGTTTGCATCAACCTGAGATATGGAGATAAGAGCCTTTAGGAACTAACATGGAAAAGAAACTGGGTCTCATCATGTAGCAAAAGCACAGGAAAAGGTGCACACTCATACAGAATAAAAAAAGAATCAATAAAACAAACCACGACTCTAGTTCATGTCATCATGCATGACATACACATCTTCCACACGACTATATGGTAAAAATATCTGAAAAGAATTGAAAAGAAATATTTAGTAGTTGTTTTTCAATAACATATTAAAAACAAACAACAAAAGTGAATCATTTAGAAAATATCAGCATTTCATATTCCATGCCAAATAGGTTGGAAAGAACAAGCTATGTATAGTGTGGTTGTGGCGTCACATTCACATGTCATGATGGAGCTATATGTGCATCACCAAATTGAAAAGTTTTTCAGCACCTAACTGAAAAGCAATCACTACCATAATCACTCAACGAAGACAGAAGTACATGTATGCATGTTATAAAAATTTAGTTGGGTTTAGAGATACAAGGCACAAGATTTGACTTGTTGAGGCTTTCACATTCTATGCGCGTACATAGATAGCTAGCTATCTATGCAAAAGATAAAATTCCAAACCGAAAAATAGAACATGTGAAAAGAAAACAATATCTTGGTAATGCATGTACATACTTCTTCAACTTCCTTCTCTGTAGCTTGTTTGTTCAGTGACCCAACAATTAACTTGTATCAATTGCACGTATCAATGGGGAAGAACAAAAAATGAGTAACAAACTAACAAGCATAAAGTCCCTTTCAACCAAGTCACACAAAGTACTATCTGAACTAAAATGCTGAGGTACTTGGTAGAAGAGTGTAAAAATTACCAAGGCATTCATGTCCACCATCTGCATACCTTACTTGAATAGGACCAATTCCCTGGTTAAATACACAGCTCAATTAAGAACTAAAAAATGAGCCAGACAATTTTCCAGTATCTCAGCACTAGAATTTAACCTAGGCAAACTGTATTGATTGTGCAATGCTCTTATAGCACCATACCTAAAAAAACATTATCCTGCAGAAGTCAAGTTTATGTCCTGATATTATCAGATTCCACAAAGCTTCACCAGCAAGTACACACCCGCAAAAAAGAGTACAACATTCAGCAACATTACATTAGCAAGCAAACAGAATGAACTTTAAGGGATAGCAAAGGGGTAATAAGTCATCAATGAGAAGTCCACGACAACAAATCATATCTTTTTTCTGATACATAAAAGTAATATTATAGTTTTAAAGCCCACAAATAGTCGCATGAATGCACGTATGATACTCATTCATTCCATCAACAGTGAAGCATACACGCTTCTTGTTTAAGTAAGCCAAGCGCACCACCCAAATAGGTAGGAATCTCTAATCGCAGACATGAGATCCAACCAAGGTCACCTAATTCATTAACCCCCATATAACACCATTTGAAGCCCCATTGGCTTTACAATGTTTGACTATTCAAATAAAAAATTACAATAGTTATCAGCCTCTTCGTCTCAACTTCTCTTCAGTCACTGATGACTGGACTGGGTTACTGAACTCAGACTTCTCACAATGCCATTTTAGACATTTGAATTATAATAAAGTAACGGTTCGGGAGAGCCTTAGGTTGAAGATAAATGGAACTAAATCAAAGAACTGAGGGAACAATATACTACAAATGTAACATCGATCCCAACATTCTTTTTCATTCAGTTAATTAATCACACTAAGACTAAACCGTAGAAGAGGAGAAGCATGCGTGCATTACCCTCCCCAAACATTTCAGAAGTTAATATAACCAAATACATTCTGTAGAAAGTGCGCAACGAGCACTATTGATTAACTACATCATAGAAGATTGTAATTTTCTTTGTATCTCAGAACATGCACTTCATAAAATCATACGATAAAAGTAAAAAATAAGATCACTTAAAGTTGCAACAAAAAAAACAAGTGTCATCTCAAAAACAAAATTAATAACTAAGGTGGAGAAACAGAGGAAATCTTGCAACTGAAGATAGAAAAAAAATTCAGAAAGTTCACATAGCACAAAACTAGTAAATCAAAATACTCTAAGTGGGTGCTCTTCAACTTAATTAGACAACACGACTGGGGCTTAACCATACACCACCTTTCATGTACGCAAAGCAATCAAAGATTGCATGAATCAGGACAAGGCATGTAACTTATCACCGAAAACATTCAATCAAACATCATTATAGTCTGATGATGATCAATTAAAAAACACCTATAAAGAAGTGAATGAAGGCCAGAAATGGGGAACTGCATCAAAGCCCAAGAAGCAGAAAATGGAAACAACTTAAAGATGCAAAGCACAAAACAGACACCAAAATAAGAACCCCGTCACTGAAAATCAGTAACCTGACTCACTAAAGAATTAACTTATCAGCACCACTTCAACTGTAATATGTTTAGAATAAAAAAAATTATGCTTCCCTGATTTTAGCCTAGTGACAGGCATCCGACATCTTACGTATTAATATTACACATTTTCTAATACAGTTTCTACAGACCCTAGAAACTTTAGTGGTGAAACTGTTTACGTCCCATAAAGTGTTGAACAACCATGTCATTCATGCAACTGCTCTGTCAAATTTGTAACTCTAGCAACCTGTTGTGGCATAATGATGACATAAGCAAAATCAAAATATAGAAATTCTCAAGGTCCAAATCATACACTCACTACCTACCATGCGTATAAAGAAGGACCTTATTATGACGGTCCCCTACAGACAAAAATAATATGTTGTTTGATAGATCTCAATAGATTGATGAGAAAAATAATAGTTGTTTGGTGGGATGCATATGAAGCTCAACAAAGCTCAATAAACACACCTGCTATGCACCCCATGGGTTTTGGTAATAGAAAAACATCAAACAGACTCACAATTAATATACACAATTGACAGGAGGCTCTTCTCAAGATGTTTTGATGATTCCTCACAAGTACAGGGACCCGGTCCTCTGCAGAGTATGAAACTAGTCCCAGTTGTGAAAAGTACGATATAGTTGTAAAACTAGTCTGCGTCAGAGAGGTTGGTGAGGAGAAGTGTACTTCGCCAATCAGAAGTGACTAGGTTGTTTTGTTTGATGGACAACAAATATTTATGATATATATCTAAAAAAATATAAGACATTACTTATTCATTCAAAAAGAAAAAGATACCAGCAAGCATAAAAACAACAAGATTCTGATTCAAGGGCTTTCATTCTTCTTGTTATTTGATGTTTTCATATTTGCTTCTAATTGTTCTTAAATTGTAGGATTCATTTCGAAGTTGATAGAAACGTATCAAACCTTGGGTGTTTAATTGTAAGGGCTTAGTTACGGGTAACTTAGGTTCTTACTGAGCAGTGTTGTATCTGCTTGTGCTCAGCTAAGTAATAGGGTGTATTGCTTAGTGAAGAGGCTAAAGGGCTAGTCTCTTGTTTTGTAATCGACTTTTACTTTTGCTTGTGAGAAGATTAGTGAAAGTGGTTGTTGAAAAGTCCATTTGAGAAGAGGTCATGATCTTACTTCCATGAGCAAGGAGGTTTTCACGTAAAAGTGATTGTCTCTCTTACTTTCTGTCTTTGTAGTTTATTTACTCTTTGATAGTATTAAGGGGTCCATGTCCCAGCTAATATTAGTGTACGTATACATTTCAACAAGTGGTATCAAAGCTTGACTTTTCATTTTGGTTAACACCAAGAAAAGAATTATGGGATGTTATCTTGGATGGTCCTTATGTTCTAATGAAGGAGGTGAAGGATGGAAGTCTCACCACTTTCATGGTTAAGACAAGAAAGGAGTTTACTGAGATTAATAGGATAAAATATGAATAGAACTACAAGGAAAAAAAATCCTAGTTTCTGGTATTGGTGTTGATGAGTATAACAGAATCACAGCTCGTGAATCGGCAAAATAGAGTTGGTCAAACTGCTCATGAAAGAACCAAGAAGGTGAAAGAATCAAAGGTGGACATACTTACTACTCAATATGAAAACTTCATGATGAAGGATGGTGAAACTACATTTGAAATGAACTCTCATTTCACTGCCATCACAAATGAGCTCAGGGGTCTAGGAGAACCTATACCTATGTGCAAGAAAGTTCGAAAAATTCTCAAGATTCTTCAAAAAATTTTGGTAAAGCAAGGTGGATTCAATTACTGAGGAAAAAAATCTAATGACCTTCCTATGTTAGAGCTTATAGGAAATCTGCAGACCTATGAGTTGAATAGGAAGCAAGGAGCAACCGGGAAGGAGTTAAAGAAAGAAAATAATATTGCTTTGAAATCTTCACAAAGCGAGATGACTTAAGAAGAAGCTGAGGTGGCATACATGACAAAGAGGTTTCAAAAGATTATTAAAAAACATGGTGGATTCCAAAAGAAAGGAACAATCTGCTAACTAATGATTTGTGTCCCAAATGTGGTAAGCCAGGTCACTTTATGAGAGATTGTCCAAGTCAAAAACAAGAATCTCATAAAGTGTTATATTGTAAGAAGAGCCTGGTCCCAAAATTTTTTGAAGGATAGCACATGCCGATTAGATGTTAAAAAGAGCTTTTCCTGTATGGGGTGATGATTCTAGTGAGTCTGGGAAAGAAGATGAGGAGCAGGAAGATGTTTATATGATTGCCATTGAAGATGATGAAAGCACATTCAGTTCAATTTTCTAATTTATGGCAAGATTAGATGATGAGGACAATGCACTTGGGGTAACTCTCTTCGAATTAAAAGATGATCTGGGAAATATTTCTACTGAAAGTCTTAGGAAACTTGTTGCTTTACTAATTGATTATGTAAATAAGCGGTCTACTGAAAACTTAATGCTGACTAAAAAATTAAGTTTATTTGAAAATGAAAATGCAGCTTTTCTAACGCAGATTTTGAAATGAGGAAAAGAATAGGGACACTGGAGTCTTAACAACAATGTTAATGAAGAATAACCTATTACCTCTAAACATGATAAAAGAAAACTTAGCATTTATGAGGAAGAATTAGCTGATAAGCTTAAAATCTCTGAATCTTAGTTAGCTGCTTCTCTTGAAACAAATTCTCTACTAAGGGAATATCTTAAGAAAATCAAAGAAGAGTTAAGTCACTCCCTAAAATGGACTGACTCTTCCAAGATTCTCTTTAACTCTATCAGCAATGTTTCAATGGGAGAAGAGGTATAAGAAGAAAAAGAATAGAACCACCATGTAATCCTCATAGCAAATATTTGTCTGTGGCTGATAATTTCTCATGTACTCATTGTGGAAGAAATGGATATGTAACATAAAGGTATGATAAATTAAAGGATGCTAAGGAGAGGTATATGAAGTTTGTGAAATCAGAAAGTCAAACTAACAGTATCTAAATCAACAATGTACATTATATGGAAGGCCTCACGTACAATCTTCTGAGTATATCTCGATGTGTGACAAAGGAAATGAAGTCAAATTCATTTAATAACCGGGAAGGGGGTGATGTCTTCTACAAGAGTAAAAAATATGCACATAGTAGACCTAGATTCCATTGAAGGAGATGATATCTCGTGTCTGAGCGCCCAAATTGATGAATCCAGTTATTGCACAGACGTCTTGGTCATGTAAGTGCTATTTTTCTAAACAAAATTGTTGCAGGAGACCTGGTCTGCAGACTTCCCAAGGTAAATTACAAATGATAAAGTTTGTGATGCGTGTGCGAAGGGGAAACAAATAAAGTCCTCGTTCAAGGCCAAAGAAGGAGTCTGTACATCAAGACCCCTTGAACTGCTTAACATGGACTTGTGTGGACCAATAAGAGTGTTGAGCAGAGGAGGCAAGAAATTTATTCTTATTATTGTTGATGTTTTTTCAAGGCATACATGGCTGATGTTGCAGACAACAAAGAATCAGACAGTTGGACAATTGATTGTGTTGTTCAAGGCCATTCAATCAAAGTTGAATTGCATGATTGGAAGTATCAGATCTGATCATGGCACAGAATTCAGAAACTCTAAGATTGAAATCTACTGCAGTGAACATGGAATAAATCACTACTTCTCAGCACCTAGAACTCCCTAGAAAAATGGAGTGGTAGAAAGGAAGAACCGAACGTTGGTAGAAATTGCAAGAACTATGTTACGTGACAAACATGAGTTTCTGGGCTGAAGCAGTTAACACTGCTTGTTACGTGACAAACAAATGACTCATTAGGTCTTTAATCAAGAAGACTCCTTATTAGTTGTTAAATGATAAGAAACCTTCGATATCTCATCTCAAGCCATTTGGTTGCAAATGTTTTGTTCTGGACAATGGGAAGAATGATCTTGGAAAGTTTGATGCCAGAAGTGATGAAGGTGTTTTGTGGGATATTCCTCTACCAGCAAGGCATATCGAGTCTTTAATAAAAGAATAAACTTTGTGGAGGAAAGAGTTCATGTAAAATTCGATGAGTTCAGAACAAAGAATGAAAATGAGGATGATCATGAAGTGGAAGAATTGACTGAAGATAAAGAATCACACAAAAAGTAGAAGAAACTTATGTTAAATCGACTGAAGGACCTGGTCCTCTTGTCACGACCCGACCCGATGGGCCGTGACTAGTGCCCGTTATGGACACTCACATACAAACCTGTTAAATATAACCAACTGAAACTAAGACAATATGGAATTTAAATCAAATCAAGCCAACCCCAACGTCATATATATAAAGTGGATCTGTCTCATAAGGAGTCATAACCATTCAACCGTAACAACATACGCGAGCCGACAAGGCCACCACTATCCAAAGCATAATAGCATACACAAGCCGACAAGGCTGCCACTATACAATACACAATGATGTACGCAGGCGAGAAGGCTGCCCCTGTACAAGTGGACATCCCAAACAACCATGTCCATACCATTATCCAAAACATATATATGCAACCCACATAATGTCTACAGACCTCTAAGAGTATAGTAGTGAAACTCGACGGGACAGGGCCCCGCCGTACCCATAGACAAGCAAAAGACTACACAGAAAGTTATGTACCAAAACGACTGGGCTCCGAAACAGTGGAGCTCTCCCAATCAGCAGAGTATATATCCTAGACGGGAGGATCACCGAACTGTGCGTCTACACCTGCGGGCATGAAACGCAGCCCCCCGAGGAAAGGGGGTCAGTATGGACAATGTACTTAGTATGTAAAGCATAAGGTAAAGATGACAGGATACCCACATGATAAGTCGAAACAAGATATGACTACACATGTACCTTTTAAGTGAAAATCATGCATATCTTTAACATATAAGGTGCCCAGCTTCCCTAGTAAGGGACTCGGCAAAATAATCATCATATATATACATCATACGTACCCGGCCCTCTAGTGAGGGAATCGGTGAAATAGTCATCATATCATCTCTGTTATCATCATCATCATAACGATCCTCATCACCAATCATATATATAATATACATACCTGGCCCTCTAGTGAGGGACTCGGTGACATATGCAAGAAACTCCGCACGAACATTACCCGACCCGGAACTCGGTGAATGATAAATGACTCTATGCACGAGCAGAATATTATGAGCAATCATATGCAATTAAAATAATTTCTTATAACTCAATAGAACAATCAACGTGAACCAACAAGGAGTATTGCCAAAGATTAACGTTTTATCAAGATTATGAACCTTTAATACGATATGGAAAAATCTCAATGACTCTAAGAAGCACTACCATAGATATGAGAAATCACAATAGCCTTAGACATAGCCGATATATAGATGAATAGTTGTGGAAGCAAGAATATACGTCACCTAGACGCTCTAGAAGTAAGTATCAAACCTGTCCGTCATTCACTCATTTTTAAAAGTCATGCCAAACAAAGAAAGAAAGGATAATGTTACATACCGTATAGTCAAGCCACACGCCCAATATTTACTGCTCAAGCTATTAATCTATAACAAGCAACAATCGCCGCGATTAGATAGACGTCGCGCTTTACTACCTATTGTAAGCTAGCTAATAATCTAACGAAAATCTGGCAGCACACACACACACACACACACACACACACAGAGAGAGAGAGAGACACACACACACACAGACACACACACACACACACACTATTAAAATGTTATGAAATTTATCATGTATTAATAGAAGTTATGTCAATTAAATAACACTTAAAAGAATCACAAACTTCGAAGAGTTTATACACTATTGTTTCATGATAGATAAATTTATGTTTATTTAAAAACTCAAAGAATCACCAAGTTCGAAGAGTTTAATACATTATTGTTTTCAAGTTTAATTTAATTTAACCTATTTAATTATAATTATAATGTCATAACTAAAAAATTAAAGTGTAGTTGTTGGACTTCATATTCTAACATTATGTAATTAAATATTAGTATTTAAAAAATAAATTAATTTATTTTAATTTAGTGTGGTGGTAAAATTAATTTATTATAATGTATTAATTAGTGTAGGGCAAAACGGTAATTCAACATTGAAGTTCAGATATTCTCACTTATAATAATATATGATATGATATATGAATGAATGAATATGATATGATATATGACTCTATTGTGAAGATACTTAATCCGATCCGTAAATAACATATTAATTGGTCCCATATTCTAATTAAAAAACTAAGGTGCCACTTCTAGCCAAACTTTTATACTAAAGTATTCAATTTTTTTTTTAATTTTTTCCCCAAAATTTAGGCGCCAGTTTTATTAGCCAAAAAAGGAAAAACCCTCCGTTTTTAAAAAGCTGAATGTAAAACTTAAAAAGCAAAACAAAAGTCGCAGCTTCCCTATAGCTAGTTGATCTCTTCATCAACAATCTACTATTGTTTTTCGCTCAACTACCACGTCCGACGACCAATCTTAACATCAAAGTTTTTCCATCACAGCTCTGTCTTCTTCGTCGTATAGTTCCTGCGATCAGCTGCTCTGTGAAACATATTGTATGGGTATGCTTCTTCTTCTAATATAAAGTTTCTATTATTTCGAGTTCCATAAACTGTACATTGATATTTTATTTTTTTATTTAAGTTATTTTACTTGTTGTTCTTCCTCTTTCTAACATAGATAGGTTAAAAGTTTCTTTCTCTGATCTGTTTTCTTATGTACAGACTGAAAGATTATTGGATTGAGTTTCCAATAGGAGTTACTCAATAATTTTAACTGTTGTATGTGCCTGGAGATTCATATTTTGTATATAGTGCACATTCTATTTGAAAAATCTAATTATTTCACTAAGAACATATACTAATTTTCCATGTTACATGTAACTTTTTATCTATAGGTAATTTTCTGACTGTTTCTGTTATTTTATATTGTGTTCCTATTGGATTTCTTAAGTTTATGCTGGCATTTACGCCTTGTTGTAATTTGCTTTCTTGTTCAAGTTTGATTGTTGTTTTATGGCAAGTATAAGGATATATGCAGTTTAGTCTAAGTCTATGTATCATTGGTTTAGATTCGTGTTTTCATGAAGATGTTTTTTCCATCATGTTTAGATTCTTTTTTTCTTTTTTCATTCAGCTAGCGTAAACGCATAGTTGTTTGTTCACTTTTCTGCTCAAGTTGATTCAGCTTCGTCCTTATTTCTCTAGAATAGTCTGAAAATTTCCTAGTTCAACCTGTTCTTGCAATGAAGACTGCTTGTTAAACAATTGTGTGAATCTCTCTTTAGTAGTTGTCTAAGTTCTGTTTATTTGTTGTGTGCTATAACTTAGTATCTCATGATTTGTTTTAAACATGACTTTCTGGTTCATATGCACTCTTTACATGGTTAATTGAATAATTCATGGTTTCATTCTTTTTTAGAAAACCTAATTTTTTTTGCTAATTCAAGGTTCTGTAGTTTTCAATTTGACAACATCCTAATTTTCCAGGTTTAGTTCTCTGTGGCTGCACATGTGAGCTTCTTGTTGTTATTTTAAAGGTTATAGACCACATCTGACGGATTGAGTTGTATATTTCAAGTTGCAGCACTCTCGATTACATCTTTCTCTCCTTTAAGTTTGTTTATCTCTCTTCCCCGGGGAGACACTAATTTTCGGTACAAATAGTTGTTTGGATGAGTGATAATTTTGTCATGAATATTTCAATGAATCTATGTGTGTGATAGTTGTTTGACGGGACTCTAGTTTCTAGCATGTGGTTGTTTCTAATTTGCATCATGAGCCACTGCAAATAGAAAATTTTCATTATTCATGTAACATGTTAATATTTTGCGAGCGAAAATAAAAACTAAAGATGTTATATGTAACTTTTAAAGTAAGATATACTTAGATAATTGTGATGCTTTTGTTAAGTAGGGGAGGTGAGACTTGCAAAAAATGTATTGTATCTATAAGGTCCATTCCTTATCCATATGACTTATGAAACAAGAGAAATATGAGTGTGATATTTATCACTTTGTCAAATTTAAAGAGGAAGCATCATGATGAGCCCGTAAAGAACAAAATTGATATATTTGGCATTAGAATTTAATTCTATATGAATTTCCAGGGGCTTATAACTACATGTGAGGTACTAATATTTGTGGTCCAGAATGTTTTACATATCAATTTCATGGGGCTAACTCCATGTGTGGTTCTAGCGATTAAGTGTTCCAAAAAGTATAGAAAACTTTGTAGCTTGTAGAAATGAATATATGATAACATATTCTTTTTCTCATTGCTCATCTAGGTTGTAACATATAGTTCTGATTTGAAATTGTGATTTGTACTTCTCTTCTTTCTTTAGTATTGTTTGAATATTCAAATAAATCATTTATTTTGTAACATTCTCTTTTCTGTTTTCTTCTCTAGGTTGTAACATATAGTTCTTGTGGAGCTTGTGATATCTAGGTTTCTTATTTCTTTCTTTCTAACCATATAGTTCAACCGTATGTGTGTTCGAATTATAACAAGTTATTTTCATCTTAATAACTTTGTTATTCTTTATCTTTTTAGAATATTTTTTATGTACTTACTCTTGAAGGTTATGACGCCTAGTAAGCAGTGGATGAAACTTGTAATATTCTCCATGAAATCTACTTAGTAGGAGTGCAAACATTTTTGGATTGTGCTTTTTAAAAAACAGGAGATAAATATGATATATGATGTTCATATGTCAAATGTTACAATGAAACTTTGGGAACTCGTAAAATAGTTCAGACACATTTAATAGTATATGATATAATTCGCAATACTTTTGGGTATCACCCTAGAGAATGTTTGGGTGAGCCACGGTCAGAATTGGAATCTGAATCAGAAAATAAGTCAAAGAATGAAGACGGTGATGAAGTAGAAAAATGTGATAGTGGAGATGAAGTAAAAGAACTGTTGAGAGACTTATATCCTAATCTTGATGGAAGAACTACACATACTGATTGTTATTATTACTTGTGGAGGAATCGAATGTTGAAGCAAAAAATTCTTACAACCTATTGAAGTATTTCGAGCGCTATTATATAAAAATTCAAAAGCTTCAAAGTTGTCTTCTTTGATTAAATTGCTTTATATCAAAAGTATGGGTCGTTGGAGTAATGCACCATTAACCATGTTATTGAAAATGTTGAAAGACGAGTTGTTGCCTGATGGCGCCAATTCACCAAACTCATATTATGAGGCAAAGAATATAATTCAAGAACTCGTGCTTTCATACGACAAGATCGATGCTTGTACTAATGATTGCATACCGTAAGGAGCATAACTTACTTGATTCTTGTAAAGTTTTTTGTCACGACCCAAAACCGAGCCACGACTGACACCCACACTTACCCTCCTATGTGAGCGAACCAACCAATACAAAACCCAACATTTCATTATAATATCAAAATACAATGCGGAAGACTTAAACTCATTAATGAAAATCAATTCAATAACTTCTAAACTCAACATCTATTATTCCCCAAAATCTGGAAAGTCATCACACAAGAACATCTATCCTCAATGACTAAAAATAAGAGTATCTAAGAAAGCTAAATAAGTAAAAGCTAGTCCATGCGGAATCTCGAGGCATCAAGACTTGAAGAAGAAGATCCAGTCCAAGCTAGAAGCATTAGCTCACCTGAATTCAGACTGGCTAGTGTTGCGGTTGAGTTGAAGACGAGTACGTTTGCTGCACTCCACAATAACAAGAAATAAACATACAAGTAGGGGTCAGTACAAAACACAAGTACTGAGTAGGGATCATCGGCCAACTCAAAATAGAAAAACAGTATATATAGATAATATCATAAATCAACTACAATACTCCAACATGTAGCAAACAACAAGTACTATAATCATTAATAAGTACAGCCAAGTTCACCCATGAGGAATCAAGCGTCAACACCATACTCATTTGGGAATAGGGTCATTAGATTGAGTATATTAATCTTTCAAGAGTCATTATTTTATTCCTCTTGTGTCGGTACGTGACACTCCGCTCCCTATTACTATGTGTCGGAACGTGAC
>JAKWIY010003052.1:23528074-23571731 GCA_027704805.1 Solanum corneliomulleri
CTATCTTCTTCTAACGAATTTAGGCAAATAGTAAAATTTGGGTATGAATAGAAAGTACCAATTTCTAAAACTTAAGATCAATATTAAAAAAATCTATTGTATAAATGATAACTATGTATGGGTTGTTCTGTTGATTAAGAGAAACCAAGTTAGTGTTCAGTATGACAACAACTGTGAAAATCTACAACAATTTGAGCTTCAAGCAATCATAACATCACAAATCTCAGCAAATAGACTTTATCTAATGCTTCTTAGACTTATTAGATAATAATCATTTATATTCTATCAAACTACAAATGACTCTTGGATTAAGAAGTTGTCTAAATGGGTATGAAGATAAAGTTATCTTCTCTCGAACTCTAACTTTAACTTCAATGCTGTAAATAGATCTTTGCTTTGTCCTAAAAAGTGTTTTTTTAAAAACCACCTGAATTTTTTCTCTTGAACACCCACTTGATTTAGGCTAGTCTAAAGCGTGCACTCATTAGTCCAAATTATAATCAAAACTTTAATCTACAACATGTAAACAACAATTGCTCTACAATCGTTTTACAGAGTCAGATTCACGTATCATCATAGATCCCACATCCCTGATTTAAATGTTTAGTGCCTCATAATTCCACGTTTATAACAGTTGACAATAATTGAGAACATAATTTTGAATACTTACGAAAGAAAATTGCAAATCAAAAACCACTTTGATAATCTAAGAGTCAAACTTCCTCTTGTTGACAAGTGATTTGAAAACTGGAATCACGCTAAAATCCCAGGTTCTGTCGTACCTCCCTACATTAAATATTCGATAATAGTATAATGGTTCAAAAACGACCTATATAAAACCCCACAGGAAGTATTAAAAATAATCCTAATAGAATTAGGACTTCATTGTCGATTCCCTTCACGTCTACCATCACCTCCCGTGAAAGACTTCACGGTCCGTGAAGCTTTATGTGATCTTCTTTTAGAGTTCCCCAAGATTGGATTTTCTCATCAGCCTCTAGACCTAGCTCGATGGACAGGCTCACGGGTCGTAAAGGAGGCAAGTGTTCGTGAAGTTGTCTGAGGTCTTGCCTTCAACTTTCTGAATTCTGAAAACTTTTACCACTCTCTAGAATTTTGTTCACGAGTTCAGCCACGGAACTTTAAAATAATTGTGATCCGTGAAGATGGCTGTGGTTTTCACTTCAATTTTCCCAAATTCTGGAAACTAATACTACTCTCTGGAATCTTAATCATGAGCTGAACCACAAACCGTTAAAGTTATCATGGTCCGTGAAGTTGTCTGTGGTCTTTACTTCAATTCTCTTAAATGTGAGTCTTCAGAATCCAGATACCGCCATCACTCTTAACGTCCACATTCACGGTCCATGAAGTGAACCACGGACTGTCAAGATTGTCGTGATGTTTACTTCTTTTCTTCTCTTTTTCATACTGCCTGACTCTTCCTGCAACATCAACAAACACATCAAATCATACAAAATACACTCGACTCTAATATAGTTCTTTATTTAAGTACTCGGATATCCCGGTACATCAACACTCTTAACTTGAAACCATTACTTGTCCTCGAGTGATGAGATTAATAATCCCCCTACTTCTCAAAATCTTTTCAGATCATTGACAATATGCAAAAAATATTTTCAACACATTTTGTATCCTAATTCTCTTAATCAAACATGTTAGAATCTATTTATGACATTTCATTACTTACATCAATCACGCTTATGTCTCTTAGTTATCAGCTTACTTAATCCACTCTCAAATACAATCACATTGTACTCACACCAAAGAAATCCCTCTCTCAAAATGGTTGGGACTGGTTATTATTCTCACGCTCTAAAAGAGTTTCTAGCGCTGCCAACAACTACTAATGACTTGCCCTTGTTTTCTACACTCTATCTTTCCGAAAATTGGAATAGGATCACTGTAGGGCTTTTATTGGCTTGTAAAATAGGGGCTACGGAAAGGATATCTCGATGTTTGGTTTCGTGAGTGACTAATCCCTTGGTTTCCCAAAGTTTTTTTTTTACAAACCGTCTTCTAACTAAATTTCTTTCTGTCATCCTAACAACCACACCCCTCTCTTTTCTTTACTATTTTTTTCTTTTTCTTTTATATACACACCACTTTGTATTTCAGCTTGCTAGTTGAACTATCTTTTTTTTTCCGGGTTGTACTCACCCTCAACTTAGGCTTTTAGCTTGAGTTGTGACAATGTACCTTTGGGTAAACCAAGGCTATGAGTTTTTTTTAGGTGAGAATAAAAGTGTATTTCAGGCTCAAAATGGGTTCAAGTGGTAAGATGTTTCTTGGTTCTTTTTGTTTTGTCTTTTATAGGATTATAACAATAATTAGCCTACTGATCCTTTTCTATCCAACTCACCTCGGTTTCAAGCAAGACTACTCAGGCAAGTTCTAGTTTCTTCTTATAGTGCTAGACATGAATTAATACTCACACACACTTACACATGATTGCATTATCCAGTTTCTTGATTCACTCATTTATCATTCACACTCAGCAATGTTCAACAATTTAGTACGTAAAATGTCATATAAAGATCCTAACCATCAAAGCCATGTTCAGAATTAGTTGTTCATTTTTCTCCTAGCTAGTAACTATATATCTCAACCTACTATGATTAAAAAAAAACTCAAAAAACGGAGACAACCTCCATTTTCTATAGCTGTGAAAGGTTTCTCAACCACCCCTTCCCCATAATAAAGGACTTTTACCTCAAAGTCGATCTAGCATGATACACACAAATGGATATAAGGAGGGGTCATACCTATGACGCTCTTGGCGCTGGTTTCTAGTTCAGCGCTTACACCCTTATCAACAGGTGCTTTCTTAGAAATGAGTGGTGCATTAAGTACATCAGACACCTCAGTGATGGGTGCTGTACTTTCTGTGTGATCAAGTGCTCCACTTCCAGATGCGCCAGCTAACATTGCTTTTTATTGTTCCTTTGAATGGGTTGCTCGTTCCCTTTCCAACTTTCAGGATTCGTTGCGAGCTCTCTTCTTTGATTTTTGTGGCTCGAGCAAAGGGTAAAGTTGAGTGTCCTGGTCTAGGTCACGAGCCTTATGCTTTTGCTTTTTGGATTTGGCGGGTAGTTCTTCTCCCCAAACTTCATCAAGTGATTATACTAGAGGTGCTTGATTAAGCATTTGCATCAGAGACTCAGGCAGTGCCGGAGGAGCCAGCTGCACCAGTTTCTTGGCTAAATTAGCAATCTGAGATCACATGTCATTTAATTGTTCCTTGAATCATCGGTCTCTATCTTACTGGCAACTGGGAATCCATCTTGCACCAGATTTTCTATGCCATCCAGCCGCTCTTTAAGTATTCCCAATGTAACATCCTCAAACAAACTAAGGTAAACTAGAGTTTTGTGAATTTTTCATAACTTAATTTTGTGTTAAAATGAGTTATTATTATGTTTTTTGGCAGTGTGTGAAGTTTGGTTAAGTTTGGAGGTCAAAAAGGTGTGCCTTAGAAAGTACTTGTGTGTCCTTATGTGTTTTAGTGAGTTTATGTGTTTGTTTTAATTGAAATTGGTGTGTAATATTCCTAAGACCTAGAGGACTATGCTAATGGGTTTAACATTCGGGTATGACCCCACCTAGGACCCATGAGGGTCCATAGAGAAGGGCCCAAGACTTAGACCCAAAACTACCTGGACAGTGTCCATCAATGAACCAGTTGACAACCAATAGAACAATCGATGGTTCATTGACTTGTCCATCGATTGGACCTGCAAGTATGCATGTTTTAAGGGTTGAATACCCAACCAACGAACCCCCATCAACAGGGCATCGTTTGACAAACCGTCCATTGGTGAGGAGTCGTTGGTGCTACCTACAAAAGCTGTAAAAATTCTGCTTTGGCTTGGGGTGTTTGGTAAATTCAGCCCAAGTCTTTTATGAACCTAGGAAATATTTTTATAGGTCTTGCATGAAAACGTTTTAAATGATTCAAATATGTTGTTTCTAGTGTTAGTTGGTGATTTTAATGCTAAAACTTCAATTAAAACATGTTAATGCTTTTTATCATTTTTTTGCTTAAGTAATGGGTTGAATGAACGTGATTTTGTAGTCTTTGAGATTTGATTTCCTTGTGTTGATATTGTTGTTAAGCTATTGGCTTGAGGACTATATTATGATGAATTGTTGAAGAAATTATTATAGGTGATGGAAGCTTGAATAAAAGGGTAAGTTGGTTATGTTGTTTAGATTTATTTATGAAATGCTCTTGAGTAGCATGGTCCACCTTTGGTGGCGGTGTTTACTTGAAATGTATGAATGCAATGTTACTTGTGTATTGTGAATGAGGCCATGAAGGCATATTATGTGAAGTAAGAAAATTATGATGTTATTCTTGTCAATGTGGCTTATGAAGCTTGTTATGAGATGTATGCTAAAGATTATATCTAAATGACTTATATGATTATGTGAAGCATATTTAAGTGTGTAACATGATGAATGAAGGTCTTTGCATGAATAGAACTCAATCAAATTAATGATGCTTATGTGCAATGTGTGTTCACATGTACACATACTTGAATGAATGAATGAAGCTAAAGTTATGTATAAAGGGGAATTATGGGGTGAACACTCTCTGTAAGTTTAGATGAAGTGTTTAGCAGCAATCCCATTACCTCCCAAGAGCTTTCTAAGATAGGTCAGAGGATGGATGTCCTTCATGAGTTGAGATGTGGTGTTCACTAGTTATCCTTAACCTATATAATGTTGAGTTTCCGTGGGGGAATTATGCTTAGAACCGAGAGGATATTATTCTTAGCACCGAGAGGATATGAAGAATGGGTGGTTACACTTAGTGAGTTGAGGTATTGTATACCAGTGTACCTCTTGAGATGAGTACTCCTCGTTAGTAGAGAATAAGTTACTTAGTAGCAATATCCTTATCCCTTAAGTATTCGCCCACATATGTGTAGCTATTGGAAAAGCCATGTAAAAGCTAAGAGAAAGATACCACCCTAGGCAAGTGGGCAAGCCTCATCCGATAAGGGTAGTATCGGGATTCCATGTCTAGCTCTCATGGTCTATGTCGGTTAAAACTATACCCCCACAAAAATAATGAAAGTACTAAGTCATTTGAAATAGTTCACTACTTAGGGTGGATGGTGGAATAGGAAACTATATATCTATTGCATTAGGTAGGAGTTTCGAAAGGGGAGTGTTGGTGTGTCATATATGAATTAAATGAGATAAGTCTTCGAAAAGAGTGTACTACTTAGGGTAGGTGGTTGAATGAGACACTATCTATTCATTTCACTAAGTAGGCATTCCGAAAGGGAAGTCTTGGTGTGTCGTATTTGAAATATTGAGTGTTCTTCAAATGTCTTGTTACTGAGTGGACACTTGTTCTCCTGAGTGGAGTTAGACTATAAAGGTAGTCTTTGTAACACTCCAAAAAGTCAAGACTTAATCTAGAGCCAAACATGAGTGTCTAAAGGTCTAGATACTGTTTTAAGACCTAAAATAAAGTATATAAGTCATCCAAGAAATTTTAGAGCCATGACGTCAAAGAACGTCCATGACGTCTATAAACTATCCCAATTGAACTAGTTGACGTCGCTATGTTTAGGGATGATTTATGAGGGTCACATGAATTCTAAAATTAGTAAAAAGAATTTTGTCAGGTAGAGTGTAGTATAGAAGGTCTAAACATCCAATAACGACGCGCCAAGGACCACCCGAAGGGTCATATAGAGTAGGACCCCAACATGGGTGGGAAGGCTGCCAAATAATCTTGCGATAGTCAAAAATCGGTGGGATTTTGCGCGGCACGCAGACCACACGGACCTCACTGTCCCAAAATTTATTTTTGGGGAATAAAATGCGTGTTGGCTCTATGACGTGGAGCCACATCACCAATTCAATCAAATCATATTTTTTATATTTTGACTTCACAAAAAGACCCATTTATGTGAGGAGTGTTTTGGGCAAGTTAAGGGTGATTATATATAGCCTAAGGGTCATTTTAAGTCATTTTAACTCATCCAAACCCAATTCTCAAAACAAAACCCAAAAGCTCTCACCTCTCTCTACTTTCTCTCTCCCCAATACCTCCATTGAAGAAGGAAGAAAGCTTGAAGAAGAAGGTCAATTTCTCTAGGATTTCACCTAAATTGCGTGGATTAATATTCATTAAGGTATGAGTTCTTCACTCTTGGAATTCCTTTCCCCAAGAGGTCCTCCGAAAGTTGATTTTCAAACTACCCAATTCTATGGGGTTTTCCAATTCTAATTAGTTTTCTTCTAAACTTCAAATTAATGATAAATTGTGATTTCCTATGACTAATTGAGTATAATATGTTGATTAATTGATGTTCATTGATGCAATTTCATGTTGATAATGTTCCCTTTCTAAAATTTCCTAAATATTGGATCTTGATTATAAATTATGATAATTGAATTATGAATTGATTATTAGACTTGTTTGATCTATTCTAATACATCTATGGATTGACTAGCGTAATGTTTATTGTTGGGATTGGATCAAATTCATGATTAACCCTAATTCCCCTAACCCTAGGTTATGAATTGATGTTCATTGGGATAATGATGATTCAATTGACCTAGATCTTATATTATTTGCTATTAATTTATGTTACTACACCAATTATTGGATGAAATTGGTTGGTTCATGGTAAGACCACGATGATGACTTTTGAAGGAGATTTGGTAAGTCTTCATGATCCTAACCTTTACTTCAATTATGATAGCTTGTGATTGAAGATGTTATTCAATTGAGTATACCTTGTGACTAGCCTAAGTAGGTCTTGGTATGATATTGAATTGAAATGTCTTGACTATGTGATTGTGAGATTATGCTTCAGATTAAATGATATAAGGTTGTTTGCGAAGTACCCATGTGCCTTAATATGAAACGATGATGTTAATGTGCTATCTCACATATGAGGGTTGCCATGAAAGAATATTTTCATGTAATACCTATTGAGTTAAATGACAATGACTATATAAGGGATTAAAGTCTATGACCTAAACTAAGTGATGAATAATAAAGAAAGACATTTCAAAAGGGACTCTAACTTAGCACCGAGTGAACTTGTAGATGAGGAGTGGCGCCTTCCCAAGGAGGGAAGGTAGGGTTCACCATAGTCCTCATGGGGTGGATAGCCTTATAGTCAAATAAGGGCATGGAGTGATGTTTACATGACATCCCCCAATATCCATAAACTACGTTGCTACCATAGGAATACTTAGTCTAGGTAGGGGTATTATGTTCTACCTATTCTTGCACTAGTTTCCCTTGAGGGAATCCTTAGAAGGTTCCTCTTGTGTTCTTATAACATATATGCTATGAAGATATCAACATTATGTTGATGATACTATATGATGGTAATTTCATTTATGAACATGCTATTGGTATATATTGCTAAATATGATTATGGTTATTACTAATGCTATGTTATGTTGAGTTAGGCATTATTTGTGATTCTTTTTTTTGTTTAATTGATAGACTAAGGTTATGGGGCTTTGCTTGGTCATTGGACTTGTAGGATAAATGGTGGGTTATGAGTAAGGGTCTTTCTTATATTATGATGTTATGAACTCTTGTATATGTTGATCTGACTAATTCTTGTTGATGTTGGTCTTGTGTCGTACATGGGTTTGACTTATGGATTATGTGATTATTGGCTTCTATGTATATTGATTGTGCATAAGGATTTTCGAAGTAATTTAGCATGGTTTTGATCAAATGTCCTTTTTAGCATGATTTCACTTGTTTTATGTGCATATACCCATACTTAGTACAAGTGCGTACTAACCCATGTTCGATGTTTACTACAAATGTAGGATCCGGGTGTTGGTATTAGAAAAGGCTTTGAAGACTACTTGGATTCTTATCTTCCAAGTTTGGTAGGTAATCATTTTTCGAGAACGATGCCATTATCTACCTATTTGATGTTGTTTAGTCTTAAAGACGTTCTATTCATTCTCTTTCATTTTGGTACTATAATTGTAAAGCCTATACGTGGCTATAATTGTTGATGTAAGGGATATGCCCAAATTGTGATACGCTTGTCTATATGGTTTAATATGAGACCATGTTATAGACTTCTTATGAGACTATCTTATACTATGTATGTTCAATAGAAGTAGAAGACTATGTAATCTTCTTATATGAAGGGTCTATATATACTCAATAAATATATATTATCTGCAAGCGAAAGGTCTAAGTAAACCTTATTGTAGAAGTAATCTAAAAGTTTTAAATTTTCCACATTTTTAACCTATGAATGGAATGATGAACGCTAAGAGGCTAGTCTTAGTCCTCTCGATGACACCGACGCCGATTACGTCTAGGCGGTGCTCCCCTGATGTGAAAAACTTGGTATCAGAGATGAGTTTGAATACCTTTAGGATTTATGTCTCGTTAAAGCACGTCTACGTAGATTCTTATTCATAATTGTGAAGGACTCCACACTTATGAGTGAGGAACTATGCGATGCTTAGAAAACTTTCATCTTCTTGTAATATGTCGTGCCCCTAGAGTCTACTTAATGTGTGCTTTCTCCTAAACCTTGGTGGTTTTAGGTATGAATATTCTAAGAGCACCTGAAAGAAGGGCCAAGGAAGGCTTTGCTAATGCGGGAGCATAAGACAACCAAGTGCCTCCACTTGAAGAAGTTGCTACGGGTGATGAAGTTCCGGTTGCTCCTCCTCTTATGGAGGATAGGGATATAAGGTCTGATTTTCTCCAAATGGCCCAAGCCATTACAACCCAAGCACAAGCCGTAACTACTCAAGCACAAGCTATGACGGCCCAAGCTAATCGGGAGGTGGTACCCCGAGGAAACCAACAAGTTAGCACCATGCCCTCCCGTTTGAGGAATTTTACTAGGATGAATCCCCATACTTTCTATGGGTACAATGTTCAGGAAGACCCCCAAGATCTCATCGATGAAGTCTACAAGATTTTTTATGCTAATGGGGTTGACTACTAATGAGAAGTCCGAGTTACCCACTTACAAACTAAAAGATGTGGCCCAAACTTGGTATGTTAGAGAGACAATAGGCCTTTAAGGGGTGGTCCGGTGACATAGGAGATTTTCAAGAAGGCTTTTCTTGATCGGTTCTTTCCTAGAGAGAAGAGGGAAGGCAAAGTGGAAGAATTTAGCAACCTTCATCAAGGAGGTATGAGTGTACTTGACTACTCTTTGAATTCACTAAATTGTCAGGGTATGCTCCTTCTTTGGTGTCTGACCCTATAGATGAAATGAGACACTTTGTGACGGGGTTGTCGGATGACTTGAAAGAAGAATGTCATTCGGCTATGCTACATGATAATATGAACATTTCTCGTCTCATGGTGCATGCTCAACAAGTTGAAGAGACTAGGGTGAAGAAGAAGAGTAGGGAAACCAATAAGGTAATGTCCTTTGATGGTGGTTCTTCAAAAGGTAAGCTTGATATCCAAGACAATCGTAGGTTCAACAAAGAGGTTCTCCTATCAAGTTCATTCCAAGTTCCCAAAGGCTTGTGATGCTAGGGTGTATAACCCTAAGCCTCAAAAGGGAAGGATACTAGTTCACCAATTAAGAAGCCAACTTGTGGAAAGTGTGGCAAGAAGCATTATGATGATTGGCTCATTGGGACGGACAATTGCTTTAGTTGTGGTAAAAGTGGGAAAAAGTTTGAGATTGCCCAAATTTGAAGGGGCAAGACAAGGGTAGTGGTCAAGATCAAGCAAGAGGTTTTAGTGATGCCCGTAAGAAGAATCACTTCTATGCTCTCCGCTCTAAATATGAGCAAGAGACTTCTCCCGATGTGGTGACCGGTATGTATAAAGTCTTTTCTATTGATTTATATGATTTACTTGGTCCTGGTGCTACTTTTTCATTTGTCACTCCTCTAGTAGCTAAAAGTTTGACATTTTGGCCGATATCTTGAATGAACCTTTTATGGTGACTACCACGGTGGGTGATTAGGTTGTTGCTAAGAGAGTATATAGAAATTATCCTATAATGTTGCCCAATATAGTTACTCATGTGGAGTTAGTAGAAATCAATATGGTTGATTTTGATGTTATCTTTGGTATGGATGCATGAATGTTTCGCTTCAATAGATTGTAGAACAAGGGTGGTGAAGTTTACTTTCCAAATGAACCCGTTTTAGAGTCGAAGGGGGAAAATTCTATTCCTAAAGCTGATATCATTTCTTGTTTGAAAGTTGGTAGGATGATCTCTAAAGGGTGTTTATATATAGTAAGAGTCCAAGATTTAGACTCTAAAATTCCACCCATTGAGTCTCTCCCCGTAGTGAGGAAACTTCTGGAGGTCTTTGCTAATGATCTTTTTGGTATTCCTTCAGAACGTGAAATTTATTTTGGTATCGACTTGCCACCAGATAAGTTCCATTTCAATTCCTCCTTATCGGATGGCTCTGGACGAACTGAACGAGTTGAAGGCTCAACTCAAAGACTTACTACATAAGGGCTCTATTCGGCCTAGTGGGGTGCTCCGGTTTGTGAAGTAGAAGGATGGGTCCCTTAGAATGTGCATCGATTACCTTCAACTCAGCAAAGTCACAATTAATAACAAGTATCCCCTCCCTTGGATTGATGATTAATTTGATCAACTCCAAGGTGCGAGTTACTTTTCCAAGATTGACTATAGATCGGGATATCACCAACTTAGGGTGAGAGGTGAGTATATTCCCAAGATGGCATTTCGGACTAAATATGGTTATTATGAGTTATTAGTAATGTCCTTTGGTCTCACTAATGCTCCGAAGGTGTTCATGGGCCTAATAAATAGGGTGTTTAGGAGTTACCAAGATTCATTTGTCATTGTTCTCATTGATGAGATCTTCGTATAATTGAGGAATGTGGGTGAACACATGGATCATTTGAGAGTGGTGTTGCAAGTTCTTGAAGAACACCAATTATTTGCCAAGTATAGAAAATCTAAGTTTTGGTTGAAGTCGGTAGCGTTTCTTAATCATATTATCTCTAGTAAAGGTGTTGAGGTTGATCCAAGGAAGACCAAAGCGGTGAAAAATTGACCTAGACCTTTGGCTCCTATGTGTATTAGGACTTTCTTAGGCCTAGCCGGTTATTATAGAAGGTTTGTCGACGGGTTGGCATCCATTTCTTCCCCTTTGACAACCGTGACTCAAAAGAATGTGAAATTTAAGTGGTCGGAAGCATGTGAAAAGAGATTTGAAATGTTGAACGATAGGCTTACTTTTGCTTCGATATTGACTCTACCGGAGGGTACTAAGGGTTTTGTGGTCTATTGTGATGCATCCCGAGTCAGGTTGGGGTGGGTTCTTATGCAACATGGCAATGTTAGAGCCTATGCTTCTAGGCGACTCAAAGTTCATGAGAAGTATTATTCGACTCATTAGTTTGAGTTAGCGGCCATGGTATTTACCTTGAAAATATAGAGGCATTATCTCTATGGGGTTCATGTTGATATGTATATGGATCATAAAAGTCTCCAATATGTATTCACTCACAAGGAGTTTTCTTCGGCAACAGAGATGGTTAGAGTTGTTTAAAGACTATGATATAAGCGTTGTATATCACCCCATCAAGCCTTATTTGGTAGAGGATGTTCTAAGTCGATTGTCCATGAGAAGTGTATCTCATGTGGAAGAATCCAAGAGAAACCTAGTGAAAGATGTTCATAGGTTGGCTCGGTTAGGGCTTCAAATTAAAAGTTCTCCAAATGGTGGTATGGTGTTACATCATAACTCCGAGTCATCTTTAGTGGTTGAGGTAAAGTCTAAGCAAAATCTTGATCCATTATTGATAGAGTTGAAAGAATCGGTTCTTGGTAAGATGAATGAGTCATTCTCCCAAGGGGGATGGTGTTCTTAGGTATCAAGGGAGATTGTATGTGACTAATGTGGATGATTTGAGGAGTAGTATCCTTGAGGAAGCTCATGGAGTCCGTTACTCTATTCATCTGGATTCTACAAAGATGTACCATGACCTTAGAGAAGTGTTTTGGTGGGATGGCCTAAAAAGGGATATTGCGGAGTTTGTTGCAAAGTGTCCCAATTGTAAACAACTGAAGGTCGAATACCAAAAGCCAAGTGGTCTGATAGAAGAAATTCAAATTTCTACTTGGAATGGGGAATTTGTTAAGATGGATTTTGTGGTGGGTTTGCCTCGAACTAGAAAGCAATATGACTATATATTGGTGGTAGTGGATACATTGACCAAATCCGCTCACTTTATTCTCGTTAAGTCTACTAATTCTGTGGAAGACTATGCAAGGATCTATATTCACAAGATAGTGAGTCTTAATAGGGTTCCTTTGTCCATTATATTGGATAGAGGTGCTCAATTTACATCACGGTTTTGGAGATCATTTGAAAAAGGTTTGGTAGTCATGTAAAGTTGAGCACCGCTTTTCATCCTCAATCAGATGGTCAAGCGGAGTGTAATATTCAAACTCTTGAACATATGCTTAGGGCTTGTATCGTTGATTTCAAGGGAATTGGGATGAGAACTTGACTTTGGTCGAGTTCTCATATAAAAATAGCTTTCATCCATCCATCTTTATGGCTCCTTATGAAGCCTTGTATGGTTGGAGGTGTAGGTATCCTATTGTATAGTTTGAGGTTGGAGAATCTTCACTTATTGGTCTCGATTTGATCTATAAGACTTTGGAGTAAGTTCATATAAGAAGGAACGGGTTGCAAACAACGTATAGTCAGAAAAATTCTAATACCAATCGTAGAAGAAGAGACCTTGAAGAGGGTGATAAGGTGTATTTGAAAATTTCTCCCATGAAAAGGGTGGTTAGATTTGACAAGGAAGGGAAGTTGAGTCCCCGTCATGTGGGTTTCTACTAAATCTTTCAAAGGTTTGTAAGGTTGCATATGAGTTGAAACTTTCTACTGAAGTATCATTGGTTCATCCGGTTTCCATGTTTCTATGCTTAAGAAGCGTATCGGTATCTCGAGTCTATTCTTCCTATTTAAGGTCTTGGTGTGAAGGATAACCTCTCCTATGAGGAGGTTTTGGGTGAAATCCTTGATCATCAAGTGAAAAGGTTGAGGAACAAAGAGGTGGACTCCGTAACAGTGTTTTGGAGAAACCACTTAGTTGATGGAGCAACATGGGAGGCCGAGATCGACATGAAGTCCCGTTATCCTCATCTCTTTGGTTATTAAGGTTAGTTGTTCTCTTAATAATGAAAAATAATAAGTTAATGTGACTTTGGCTTGTTTTTGAAAGATATGCATATTTATGGTAAAAAAAAGTTTTATGCTAAAATAAATTTCATGGAAGAATGCTCTTTTGCTTGACTTGCACTTATCTGTGTACTTGGTATGTTGTTTTCTTCATAATGTGCTATTGAGCATGTAAATGTGTTGAGAAAGGAACTTTGGCATAATTGACACTTTAATAATATGTGGAGCTCATGTTGTTGTTGTGAGAAGGAAATTCCTCATATTGTGAGTTTGAGTCTTCTATGTGCAAATTAGATATTTTGAGTCATTATGTAAAGGCAATATTGTTATTTTTAATAGAGTGTTAATTCATGTTGATGATGTATATTGATGGTTGGGATGCTAGTGTTGAGTCTATTCTTTCCCTTTTAAAAGTTTAGTGTCATTCGGACACGAATGTTCCTAAAAGGGGGGATAATGAAACACTCCAAAAAGTCAAGACCTAATATGAGCCTAACATGAGTTTATAAAGGTCTAGATACTGTTTTAAGACCTAAAATAACTTATATAAGTCATCCAAGAAGTGTTAGAGCCAAGACATCAAAGAACGTCCATGACGTTCGAAAACTAGCCTAATTGAAGTAGTTGACGTCGCTATGTTTGGGGATGGTTTCGGAGGTTCAAATGAAGACTCAAATTATTAAAAATTTTTTTTCTAGGTAGAGTGTCGTATAGAGGTTCTAAACGTACAATAATGACGCACCAAAGACTACCCGAATGTTCATAAAGGAGGACCCCAACATGGGTGGGCAGGCTGCCAAAGCAGCCTGCGAAAGTCAAGAATTAGTGGGTTGCTGCGCGATGCGCAGCCCACATGGACCTCAGTATCCCAAAATTTATTTTTGGGGAATAAAAGGCGTGTTGTCCCCGCGAGCGAAGCCACTTCCCAGATTAGGTAAAATCGTATTTTTGACATTTTGACTTCACAAAAAGACCCAGTTATGCGAGGGGTGTTTTGGGTAATTTAGGGGGTAATTATATATAGCCTAAGGGTCATTTTGAGTCATTTTTCACTCATCCAAACCCAACTCCCAAAACAAAACCCAAAAGCTTTAACCTCTCTCTACTTTCTCTCTCCCCAATTCCCCCATCGAAGAAGGAAGAAAGCTTGAAGAAGAAGGTCATGTCTCTAGGATTTTACGTTATTTAGTGGATTATTCTTCATTATGTTATGACTTCTTCACTTTTGGGATTCTTTTTCCCAAGAGGTCCTCTCAAAGTTGATTGTCAAATTACCCTATTCCATGGGGTTTTCCAATTCTGATGGGTTTTCTTCTAAACATCAAATTGATGATAAATTGTGATTTCCTATGACTAATTGAGTATAAATTGTTGATTAATTGATGTTAATTGATGCAATTTTATTTTGATCACGTTCCCTTTCCCAAATTCCCCAAATCATAGATATTGGTTATAAATTGATGGAAATTGTATTATGAATTGATTATTAGACTTGTTTTATCTATTTTAATTCATCTATGGATTGACTAGGGTAATGTATTGTTGGTATTGGATAAAATTCATGATGAACCCCAATTCCCCTAACCCGAGGTTATGATTTAATGTTAATTGGGATAGTGATGATGCAATTGACCTAGTTCTTGTATTAATTACTATTGATTGATGTTACTACACCTGTTATTGGATGCAATTGGTTGGTTGATGGTAAGACCATGATGATGAATTTTGAAGGAGATTTGGAAAGTCTTCATGATCCTAACCTTTACTTCAATTATGATAGCTTGTGATTGAAGATGTGGCTCAATTGAGTATACCTTGTGAATAGCTTATGAAGGTGTTGGTATGATGTTGAATTGAAATGTCTTGACTATGTTATTGTGGAATTATGCTTAAGATGAAATGAAATTGTCACGACCCAAAACCGAGCCGCGACTGGCACCCACACTTACCCTCCTATGTGAGCGAACCAACCAATCTAAACCCTAACATTTCAATATAATATCACCAGAAAGTAATGCGGAAGACTTAAACTCATTAATAAAATCAATTCAAAAACTATTATTATCCCCAAAATCTGGAAGTCATCATCACAAGAACATCTATCCTTAATTTACTAAACTAAGATATCTAAGAAAGCAAAAACAAATAAAAAGCTAGTCCATGCCGGAAGTTCAAGGCATCAAGACTTGAAGAAGAAGATCCAGTCCAAGCTAGAAGCATTAGCTCATCCTGAAGATCCGGTGTGACGAAGACTGGCTAGAATTACTGTTGAGTTGAAGACGACGGCACGTTTGCTGCACTCCACAAATAACAAAGAAGAAAACATAAAAGTAGGGGTCAGTACAAAACACGAGTACTGAGTAGATATCATCGGCCAACTCAAAATAGAAAACAGTATATATCAGTTAATATCATAAATCAACTATAATACTTAACATGTAGCAACAACAAGTACGATAATCATCAATAAGTACTACCAAGTTCATCCATGAGGACTCAAGCCTCAATGCCATACTCATTTGGGAATTAGGTTCATTAGATTGAGTATATTTAACATCTTTCAAGATTCATTATCTTTCTTCCTCTTGTGTCGGTACGTGACACTCCGATCCCCTACTACTATCCTGGTGTCGGAACGTGACACTTCGATCCTCATATACTATCCTGGTACCGGAACGTGGCACCCGATCCATATTATATCCTGGTGTCGGAACGTGACACTCCGATCCTCATATACTATCCTGGTACCGGAACGTGGCACCTGATCCATATTCTATCCTGGTGTCGGAACGTGACACTCCGATCCTCATATACTATCCTGGTACCGGAACGTGGCACCCGATCCATATTCTATCCTGGTGTCGGAACGTGACACTCCAATCCTCATATACTATCCTGGTACCGGAACGTGGCACCCGATCCTCTATTTCTATCCTGGTACCGGAACGTGGAACCCGATCCTCTATTTCTATCCTGGTACCGGAACGTGGCACCCGATCCCCTAATTCATCAAGCCTTCTTTTATACCAAGGCATCATCATTAACAAGTGAATTAGGGTTTCTTTCAAGATTTTTGGATTCAATAACTTCATCATGCTTAGTTTATAACAATTATATAATAATATTCATGCAAGAATACAATTAAGCATATAGAAGGGTTTACAATACTACCAATACATATCATTCGCTATTAAGAGTTTACTACGAATATCATAGAAAAACCATAACCTACCTCCACCGAAGATTAGTGATCAACAAGCAATTTCCCAAGCTTTGTTTCTCTCTTCCTCGTTCGATTCTCCCTCTTTCTCTTGTTCTTTCTATTTTTCTTATTCAAACCCTCTTTCTTTTACCCTAATTAGTATATAATTAAGTTTAAAAGATGGCAATAATAACCCCCTAATTAACTCAAGATTACCTCTTTTAACCCCTAAGTAATTAGACTTATTAATGTTAACCCACGAAATTTATAATTATAGCAGGAATAGTCCAAAACACCCCTTTAAAACTTAACCAGAAATCCGACCCAGACTGGGATTACGCAACCTGTGACGGCCCGTCCTGCAGGTCGTCGCAAAGTTCAGAGACTAAATTTTCACTAAAGAGTCTGTGACGGTCCGTCACGCCTGTGACGGTCCGTCCTGCACTTCCGTCACGACGTTCAGAGAATTGTTCCCAGTACCAAATTCTCAAGAGTTGAAGTGTTTTGGAACGGAACCTCATAATGGTCCGTCGTGCCTGTGACGGTCCGTCCTGAAGGTCCGTCACAGAGTTCAGAGAGTCGATTTCAGCACCCAATTTTCTAATTTCTAAGTGTTATGGAACGAGACCCCCTCGACGGTCCGTTGTGCCCATGATGGTCCGTCGTGGGGTCCGTCATATCAGCCAGTTTTTCCAGAAATAAAATCTGTTACTCAAAACGACTAAACAGGTCGTTACAGAAATAAGGTTGTTTGTGAAGTACCTATGTGCTTTAATATGAAACAATGATGTTAATGTGCTAATCTCACATATGAGGGTTTCCATGAAAGGATATTCTCATGCAATACCTATTGAGCTAAACGACAATGACTATATAAGGGATTAGACCCTATAACCTAAACTAAGTGATGTTTAATAAAGAAATACAATTCAAAAGGGACTCTAACTTAGCAACGAGTGAACTTGTAGATGAGGGGAGGCACCTTCCCAAGGAGGGAAGGTAGGGTTCACCATTGTCCTCACGGGGTGGATAGCCTTATAGTCCAAAATGGTCATAGGGTTATGTTTCCATGACAGCCCCCAAGCTCTATAAACTATGTTTCCACCATAGGAATACTAAATAGTGCATCCACCTAGATGCTATGTTCATGTTTGGTGCTACTTTGGCAGGTAGACTGCCTTCCATCGGTGTAAGGTATAACAACACCGGATTCCACATTTAACTCTTGTGGTCTATGTAGGTTAAGAAAAAGTGTTCTTGAAAGTAAAATTAAGTAATTGACTATACACTGACTAGGGTGACTTGAGAGGTTTGACTTAGCCTAGGTATGGTTATGGGACTCTACATATGCCTTGCACTAGTTTGTCTTGAGGGGATCCTTAGGAGGTTGTTCTTGTGTTCATATAATGTATATACTATGAAGATGTCGACTTTACAGGTTCATGATCCTATAAGATGTTAGTTTCATTTATGAACATGCTATTGGTAATATATTGCTAAATATGATGATGGTTATTATTGATGCTATGTTATGTTGAGTTAGGCACTATTTTTGATCCTTTGTTTGGTTTACTTAATTGAGTAAGGTGATGGGGCTTTGCTTGGTCATTGCACTTGTAGACTAAATGGTTGGTTATGAGTAACGGTCTTGCTTATATCATAATGTTATGAACTCTTGTATATGTTGACTTGAATATTACTCGTTGATGTTGGTCTTGTGTCGTACATGGGTTTGACTTATGGATTATGTGATTATTGGCTTATCTGGGTTATTGATTGTGCAAAAGGATTTTCAAAGTACTTTAGCATGGTTTTGATCAAATGTCCTTTTTAGCATGATTTCACTTGTTTTATGTGCATATACCCACACTTAGTACAAGTTTGTACTAACCCATGTTTGATGTTTACTACAAATGTAGGATCCATCCGTTCATGTTAGAGAAGCCTCTGAAGACTACTTGGATTCCTATCTTCCATGTTTGGTAGGTCCTCATTCTTTGAGGACGATATCATTATCTACTATTGGATGTTGTTTAGTCTTAAAGACACTTTATTCATTCTCTTTCATTTTGGTACTATAATTGTAAAGCCTATATGTGGCTATAATTGTTGATATAAGGGCTATGCCCAAATTGTGTTACTCTTGTGTAGATGGTTTGATATGAGACAATGTCATAGACTTCTTATGAGACTATCTTATACTATGTATGTGAAATAAAAGTAGAAGACTATGTAATCTTCTTATATGAAGGGCCGATATATAATTTATAAATATATATAATATGTGTAAGCGAGAGGTCTAAGTAAACCTTAATGTAGAAGTAATCGAAAAGCTTTAAATTTTTGGCATTTTTAACCTACGAATGTAATGATGAATTCTAAGAGGCTAGTCTTAGTCCTCTTCGAGGACAACTACGCCGGTTACGTCTAGACGATGCTCCCCGGATGTGATAATCTTAAGGATCACTTAGGTGTGTATTGAAGGAGGTTTATGGGCATTACCTTCATGTATTACCTTCGTGAGTCTTAGGATAATCTTGGTTAGGGAAACTCCTACAGAAATGAGTTCACTTTCTCATGGTTTGATCTTTGGGGTTCACGGTGTCTTGATAGGAATATGGTGTGTTTTATCCAAGGGAACCCTTAAGGGGCGCTAAGTGGGAGTAGTAATATGGGATGTTACTCTCACATTGCACTTAGTGTAACTTGTGTGGCTTGTCTCCCGCGCAAGGTAAGCCTATGGTTGGTGGTCTTAAGGATCACTTAGATGTGTATTGAAGGAGGTCTATGGGAATTTCCTTCATGTCTTACCTTAGTGAATCTTAGGATAACTTAATTTGGGAAACCTCAAAGGAGATTAGTTCACTATATTGGGAATAAATGTGTTCAATGTAATGCTAAAGGGGTTTACTGTAATTTTGGGGTAACTTACTGTAAAATGGCCCCTTTTGTTAAAATTATGGAAATCCTTTTCTAAATGTAAAATGATATTCTATGTGTTTTTTTCTTCTATATTCATGAAGGTTTTACTTAATTTGCATGAAAGAGTATTCTTACTATAATGTCCCTTTTTACATCTTTTTGCATGTGTCATACTTATTACATTGTCTGTAGTAACCCCATACTTTTCTATACCATATAAAAACATGTTTAGAAACAAGGAGAAGTCTAGAAGGCAAAGCTTGGGAATCTACTCTATCAAGACTTGGTATGTCCTCATATATTCGAGGGCATAGTCTATGTTTCATAGTTTCTTTATTTAAGACTTTTTATGTATTTCTTTAAATGTAAAGGGTCGTGTCCATGAGATATTATGTCGTGTCTTTGAGTTTGGATTGTGACGATGAGACTTTCCTAGTATTTATGAAAGAATTCCTTTTATGTAAAATATCGTGAAAAGTTTTAATTCCGCACTACTTTTCATGTCTTATGTAATGAACGATAGTTAAAAGGCTTGTATAAGACCCCAAAGGGTCAAGTACACCTTGTATCGATCCAAGAATGCCCCCTTCTTTTAGGGTGTACTTGCGGGTCGTTACACCCAACTCCTTCCGGACCTGACTACACTACAAGAAAAATCTTTATTTAAGAGCAATGTTTAGGGACGAGTTAATAATCTCATCTCTAAAAGTGCATATATAGGGACGAGATTTCATTTTGGTCTTTAATTCCGTATGTTATTGTGAAGGCTCTAAATCTGGTCTCTAGAGAAAGTAATAATTGGTCCAAACTAATAATTAAGGCGTCTTATGAAATATATTGAAAGGCGGGAACTTCATATTTTCACCATAATTGGCCGCCTAAAATTGCACTATTCATTAAAATTCTAAAAGAAAAATAAAACAAAGAAAAGTCACTTCAGTTTATTTCCCAAAAAATTTCGTGAAATCAAAAAAGTGAACAACCCTAGCAGAGATTTTACCAAGCTAACAACAATCTTCCATTACAATGATCTTAGTAAAGCTCTTAACTAAAAATGATAAAGCACAGGTCTTCCTAGCAGCAAACCCAGGCCAGGTCTCATTGATTAGTGTTTCATGCGTACGTTTTCTAAGAATATAGAAAGCAGACGTATTACTAGAAGTGATCTACACTGAATATATATCTTCTATTCACTCGAATCTCAGGTATGCCTCAACTTCTACGAGTTTATTTGTTTTTTTTTTATGTAAAGTTGTTTTTCTATTTTTTATTCGAGTTGTAACTCTGTCTTTTTTGAATTATTGTTCTTTAAGATAAGATGTTGATTGTTTGATTAAAAAAGATTCAGTTTTTTAGTGAAATATGATCCCAAAATGAAGGGGATCGATCAGTCCTTAAAGAAGTAAGTGTTCTTAAAGATAAGTATAATGAACTAACTTGAAAAGAGGCACTAATAACTCAATGAACTAAAATAATAGTAAGAGATAATATTGAGAGAGTTCAGTTCAAAATCGATAAATATGTATGAGTTATAAGTGAAAAAAACTATCTCTTGCAATTGCAGAATGTTAAAAATGAGATAAGTGATTGCAGAATGTTAACAGATTAAGTGACAAGTTATTGCATAACATTGAAAATGAATAAGTGAAACAAAGATTAGTGCTGTTTGATGATGAAACTGACGAAATATGTAAAACACAATAGAACTGACGAAAAATGACGTCCTGCGGTGTTGCACATAGAAGATTGAAAAACTGTTATTTGGGTCTAAAACATGGAAAACATTATAACTTTCAAGAAGATTCATTCTAATAGCTGTTTAAAGCATTCTTTCAATTTTTTTAGTTGGTTCTCTTGTTTCTGTCACTTGTATATCAGCTATGCATCCTCGTTTTTTGTGAGTTATTTTCCTTCTCTAAACTTTACTTGTTGAGTGGTTTCTTCTATAGCATATATATAGTGTATATTGTGTGCATAAATAATCAATTATATTTTGACGATGAAATTGTATCGAGTTGATGAAAGATGAAGAAAGCAATAAAACAGATGCAAGTTACCTCTTGTATATATTGTGCATAGTAGGTAGAAACAACGATAGTTTCATTTAGGTTTCAAAACTTGGAAAAGTCAAGATTTTTCAAGAAGATACGTTCTAATAGTTGCACCATATTTTTTTCCTGTTGTAAGACTGAATCGCTAACTATTCTTTTTGTTCAACTTTCTGGTTAGCTTTCTCTTTTGGGAGCTGATTTTTTCTTCTTCTGTATAATTGTTTTATTTGAGTTACACTACACATGTTTGAATTACTCTTCGTCTCTAAGATTAGGTAGTAAATTTTTGAAGTATATTCAAGTTTGTAGGATCCTAAAAATAAGGGGATCAACCCTAAGAGAAATGACTGTTCCTAAAGAAACAAAACAGTGAGCTACTCTTGAGCAGAGGCACCCACATCTAATGAGTTAAAACAGTGTTCAGAGAGAAGAGATAGGAATTTGTCTTCGACTCTAGAAATCTTATTTGAATTCCAAGGAATGATTGTTTATCTTTTAAGACTAACAGAGTACGCGGGGAAGTAGTTGCAGTTATGGGAACTGGTCCAAATAAGTAGCCATGTGCAACTAATTCCTAAAAGATTTCTATCTAACTAAAATAAATTAATAATTTCAAAAGAAACATTGAATTATTATATATTATAAGTGGATCATAATATAGTTTTTTTTTTGTCTAAGGAATCGATCATATTTTTTTACAATCAAATTACTCTAACTTACAAAAGTTTAAGAAGCAACAAAACGAATGCAAATTACCACATGTGGTATTGTACATAAAAGGTAGAAATAGTTATAGTTCTATTAGTTACAAACTTAGCAATCTTAAGATCTTTCAAGATATATGTTATTACAGTTGCACCATATATTGGTCAATTTCTATCAAACTTAATCACCAAAAAAATATCAAGAAAAAGTGTAAATAACAGATTGTAACAAACTTTTAGAATCTTAAAGATGCAACTCATGAGTTCTTACAGTTATGCATCCTATGGTTCTATATATAGAAGATACAAAGAATAATAATTGTCGCCATGATTCTTGTTTTGCGGTGGGGGTCACGTGATTGATTTCTCCTTTTGATTATTGATAATTAATACTGTTTAAAACGCTTATTCTTGATTACTTTGATTTTATTCATCAGTTCACAGAAATTATCTGAAAGACTACTTATATTTTGTTTTTCAGTTCACTGGACATAAATTGTTTCCTTATTAATTTACTACTTGTGGCTCTTTTATCAGGTTCAATACGAAAACTGAAAATATGGATGGATCAAGTATTTATTGAACTATCAGATACACATTTGTTGCGCCCGGGGAAATTTGAAAAGGACGAGGACGAGAGATTAAATCTTTAACATCAAAAGGAAAAAATCCAAGCAAGTGTAAGCTGAACTCTTAGGATACTAATTATAGTTCTCCATGTCCTAGATGTAATGGTGCCCCTACTTCCTATGTTGATGCAATTTGTGCAAACTATATACGTTCTTATATTCATTCAAAGGTTGTTGATTTAATTAGTTGTCACAAGTGATTTGAATTTGTGCAATCTGTGCAATATGTGCAAGGGATTGGAATTTGATTTACCTATTTCATCTTTGCAAGTGAATTGAATTTGAAGAACCTGATGGAGCAAAGTGATTTGAATGCTTATTAGTTCCCATCTGTCCTTCATTGTGACTTCCTGAACCTTGCAGACCATTCACTATTTGGACCTGGTTGTGTTCAGTTAGAATATCCTCCTTCCTGTTCAATTTATTCTGAGATTTAGAACAACCATCTGTCTATTCAATGCGTATCGTGGAGTTGTTTTTGGATTTTCTTGTTATCTAGATTTAATGTTGATCCTCCAGTAGGGACCACACACGCCACTCCATTCCTTTCTACTTGAATTAATCCACCTAAGGTTCGCGGAGAATATTTTCCTTGCCCATTCCCACTCTCCTTATGAAATAGTTATCACCAGCGCTAAATTTTTTTGAATTTTTGAAGAGTTGGACGATGAATTCATGGATGAAGAGTCGGTGGCTGTTCGGTCACGTTTATTGAGCGGGTGATTGGAATTGATCTCTGTAGTTTCTTAATGTTCCCTGCATTAGAGACATACTCCCTCTATTTAAAAAATGATGACCTAGTTTGACTTGGAGCCAAGTTAAAGAAAAGAAGAAGACTTTTTAATTTGTGGTTCTAAATTAAATTTATGTCAAATGTACCAAAATTACTTTATTCTTGTGGTCTTAAACATGCCACGTGGAGAGTTAAAGTTAAAATGTTGCTAAAAAAGGAAAGGGTCATTCTTTTTGAAACAAACTAAAAAGTAAATAGGGACATTCTTTTTAAACGGAGGGAGTACAATTTAAAGATCATTGCACATATAGCTTTCCTCTGTTTTTTTTAATCTCTATTTAACTATAACTGTTCTCTTTTTTTATTTTTTTAATTTTCTGCACAAAAAGTGATACATCTTTTTCGACTGTTCTAGCGAACACACCTTTTTTCTACTCTAATATACACAATGATATTTCTTAAAATAAGTATTGTGATACAAAAATCACTCATTAGATCGCAGCTTCTGTTTTTCGCTATTTTCTAGCAGTATATCATATCTTATTTCAACTCATCAATTAGTTGCCCTCATTCTTGGTTTTTATTTTCTGCACAAACACTTTTTGATACACTTAAATCAGTGTTGATGTTTTCCTCTTCTTTTGTTTATTCATGTTGTTCCTTGATCTGTATAGGCAGGGGTTGTTTTTCCTCTTTGATTCTGGCCTTTATTTCTCAGTATGTTTTCTTCGTCAACATCTGATGTGATAAGCCTGTTGTTACTGTAACATTTTCCAGTGGATTACTTGTCCTATTGTATGTTTTTATTTTAATAGGTAAAACACTGTAATGCAATCTGTAGACCTTTCATCATCTTAACATACAATTATCTTAGAATTGGTGCAATGAGTGTAATGCAATCTGTAGATATTTTAGACTTGTGACACACTCTCAAGGATCAGTTTGAGATTGTTTGGATCATACAAGGATTAAGAATTGGAAGAAATCAATAATAACTTGCTTGTTTCCCCTACTGCTACACAGATAACATGGTTCCTTTTCCTTAAAATTTTATTACTTGATTGTTAAATTCCTTCACAAGAGCTTTTTTCTTTAAACCATGATAAAATCTTTTTGATGGAATCTTTTTCAATTTGTACTAATCTTTTATCATTGAAATTCTGTTTTCTGTATAGATTTTTATTTTAGGTTCATTAATCTTTTTATAATGTGTCTATTTGATGCTTTAAGTAGGCATTATTTGAAATATGACATTTACTAGATTTTTGCTTTTGAAAGATCTAAACAACACTTCAACATTTAGAATCATATAGAAGGCTAGGCAATGTTGTTGTTATTAGACACAAACCACATTTCAGTAATAAATTATAGACCTTAAGCATGAGGCTATGATTCTTAATTATGTAAATTTTCTTCGAAACGTACTGAAATACTAATGTATTTTCTACTTTTGACAACAACACATGAATGCTGCTATAACTTGAGAAACGAACAAGACTACGTACTCTTCATATAAATCTGTTCAAGCATTTATATGTAGAGAGTTTCACTGAAAACCTCACTGGATTCCCAAATTCCTAGATCCTTTTTATCTTCTTTTCCTTAGTAGAACCACCTGTGAGTTCCAAAATACTGATTTACTCCTTTACAAAGGTTTATCAATCTCAAAGATTCTTAATCATTTTTCATTATTTTTGTGCAGATTATTGATATACCTAGATAAACCTTGGTGAATTTTGAATTCTTTTGTGAATATTGAAGCTACAAGTGAACATGTAAGTTTAGAAGAATCATAGGACCATTAATATTTTGCTAGGAAAGTTAAGAAAAACATTAAATCGTGGCCTAGCTGGGGATATTGTTCATTTGCCAAGGTTTTTTTTGTAAGAAAATGTTTAAACTAGCATGGGATGTTAATTTGTTTCATATTTATGGCATCCTTTGGTATGAATATATTCCGTAGCAGCAACACATAAAATTTTTGTGATATAAAGATCCAGATTGATGGTCAACTAGAGACCAAAATAGTTGCTCGTCTCTAAAGGTTTATCTAGGATGAGATTGTTTATTGTCTCTAGAAGTTTCATCTAGGATGAGGAAACTTCTTGTCACTAAAGGTTGATCTAGGATGAGGTGTTTCTTTTCGCGAAAAACAATCTAGGACGACGTAGTTGGTCACAAAAAAGTAATCTACGATGAGATAGTTCCTCGTCCTAGAAGATTTTCTAGGACAAGTTATTTGCTAGTCTATAACGTCATTTGAAGGCCAAGAAATGACTAATTTTCCAAGAAGGAAGTCATTAATTTGGGACGATATATGTAGTCCCTAAAGGTGTTTTGGCGACTAGCTTTATTGTCATCTCTAAAGACAGTTAACGACCGACAAAAGGAACCTGTCCCAATTGACCTTCAGTGAAGAAGCCTTTAAGGACGGGTGGCGACCAACCTTTTCCCGTCTCAATAGACTATCTGTGACTTGATTTAGACTTTATGGAACCAAATTTCCCTTCCTTGGAAACTATTTTTCTTGTAGTGCTAGTGATTTCCTGCTTGGCAGCATATACTTTGGTCTTAATCATTTGAGGCATCCGATAAATTCTCTTATCTGCTAATGCCTTTCTTTAGCACTGGTCTGCAATCAATTTCTCAAGAAATGCTACAGGGATAATCACAAAAGTACCTGAAAGCTGAGCAGTGGTGGTTGGTTGTGGTTCTTCGGTGGCCGGTTGAGATGATTCTCCTTGCTCAGGTACTCTATCAGCCTGTGGCAATTCTAAAGTAACTTGCGGAGCAACATCCAGATTACCTATTGTTGAAGATTTATCCCCAAATAAGTGGTTTGTAAAATCTGTTATCTTTGACACCTAAATAATTCTTGAGGCCTCACGCCATCGATCATCTAAGCTGTTGGGAGGAATTTTTTCTTGGCGACATAACTTCCCTATCAAATAAGGGAAAGGAAATGCCACTCTCTCATTTAAATTCCTGTCTCTCATTTCAGTCGCGATGATTCTCCCAGTATTAACTGTGTAACTACTTAGTAAGAACACCACACGTGAAGCAAGAGATGGATAAAACGTGTTGTCATTTGCTATTGTCTTCAATTGTGACCGGATAACATCCCACCATACTTTAGCTGGGAAAGTCAATGTAGCTTTTGGGATGGTTATTGGCATAGTAGTGACCCAACTTGCTTGTTGCCCATCTATGGCAATCTGCATGGTCATCCACCGCAACACCCTTTCTCGAGAAGCCTGATCTTCCATGGTTGCTGATTTGGTAACCTCATGGTGCTTCCCTTTAAAAAGTCCTACTGATGATGGAGCAATGTAATCCGGTCCATGCAACATTTGGTCAATAGAATTTTCTAAAGTGTCAATGGACTTGCCCCTAACGATGATTGAGTCAAGGGGACCCAATGTAGTAGCAAACTCTTTTTGCCCTCTTTTTTGTTGTTTCAGTGGCAACAACAAGATTTATTAGAGTGGCTGCATACGATGTATAGAACTCCTTAGTCAGGTTACTATAGTAATCTCCTGGTGCATTATCCATCCACTCAAACTTGTGAAACAGAAACGTTCGATAATATCTGGAAATTACCTGATGTCACTGACCACCACCCTAAATTCGAGTAAAATAGCACGATCCTTAATGTTGCAAGTCTTGGTCACAATTCCTCTTTGGAAGAATTCTTTGGAGCGATTCATAGTCCACATAGTATGGTAGCATGCTATGAGTTTTTCTTGATGATCTAGATGATGTTCCTGAGCATGCACATACCGTACCATGGTCTCTTCATCTATGAGTATCTCATCAAGGTCTCTCTGTCGAGCAGCGATTTGAGCTTCTATTTCAAGTTTCGTATGTATTGCCGGAGATGAGGTGTGTGAATTTGCCTGAGAACTACTTTCAGCTGCAGAACTGCCCCCTGAGTCATTTTTTACAAATTCACTAGAGTTGTCACCATTATGGCTACGTGCTGCAGAGCGAGATTGGCTGCTAGCCGTAACAAAATTCTCAAAATCACTAGACTCTTCTTCAGATTTAAAGGGATTGTTCTGGAGCAGGCGTAGTTGGACTGATGATCTAGTGGGCCGAGGTGAATGGTGTGTCGGAGTGACTTTTAACTGAACCGAAGACCCACTAACTTCAGATGCGGCATGTCCCTCAGATTATACAAGAAAATTATCAGACCAAAAGAGTGAATTAAACACATGAAATTGTACTTACTTGAAGGAATCTTAAACTTCAGTCTTTGCGATTGTAACATAGATTTCTTGACAAAAAGAAATGGTTTACACCCCTTTAGTTAGTTAATTATGGGTATATTAGTATAGGAAATCGTTACAGAATAAAACAGAAGAAAGAAGAAGAAAAATTTTTAAAAAGACGCGATATTTGGACCTAACTAAAATTTGAATTTCGTACGGTTCCAATCGCAGGTCGGTTGTGGTTAAGTGAATTACATTCGTAAAAAATGGGCCGTCAAATAGCCCGTGAAAGACATCACAACTCGTCAACCTTCCCGTATAAATAACATTGATGATGAGACTTATCAGGACGGACGACGCACCGTAAAGTTCCCTGTAAAGAGGTTCACGACCCGTGAGGCTGCCCGTAGAAAGTACTTTGACCTGTTTAGTTTCACCTTAGGTTAACGGTAGGTTAAAAAAGGTTTGTATACATTACTATGAACTGTGAACCCTTTCGTGCACCTTTTAGTAGTTTCCAATGTCTTCCTTGTATGATCCTCAATCAGAGGGACTGTGAAATAGCCTGTAAGGGTACCACGATTCGTGAGGTCCCCTGTCAGATGCAGATTGCACCAGTTCTTATACAATATTTTACTAAGCCTTCCTACACATGTCAGCACACATTAACTTGAACACTAAAATAAAACAAAAAAACATGCAAAAATACCTAAATTAAGAAATCTTGGGTTGCCTCCAAAGAAACGCATAATTTAATGTCACGGCTCGACGCCAATTCCTTGATTACTTAGACTTCATCAATCTTGCATTCTTCCACTATCTTGGCCTCTTCCTGGACACCTAGATATGCCTTGATTCGTTATACATTTGCTTACCCTCTCCCCTTTGACATTTTCCAGCTCAAAAACTCCAGATTGAAATACTTGGGTGACCTTAAAAGGCCAGCAAATTTAGATCTCAATTTTGTTTGAAATAAACGCAATCTGGAATTGACCGGAAACACCAAGTTCTCAGGAGATAAACTTTGTTTCTCAATGTTTTTATCATTGTAACACTTCATCTTCTCCTTATACAATGCTAATATATCATATACTCTCAGGTGAAACTCATCCATCTCGTTTATCTGATCTAGCCTTAAACTTGCTGTTTCGTTCCACTTGACATTCATCTTCTACATTGCCATAGTGATCTATGTTCCAATTCAACAGGCAAGTGACATGTTTTTACAAACACCATTTGATATGGAGATATACCAATAGGTGTGTTTAAAGTTGTCCGATCTTCCCATAATGTATCATCTAGCTTTCTTGCTAAATCTGTCAAATTAGCATTTACTGATTTGGCCAAAATTATCTTGATTCTCTATTAGACACGTCCATTTGGCCGCTGGTTTGTGGGTGATATGGTTTAGTTACCTTATGATGTTTCATCCCATACTTGGTAAGAAGCACATTGAATACTTTGTTGCGAAAATGAGAACCTTCATCACATATAATAGCTTAAGGTGTTTCAAATCTTTCAAAAATATTATTCTTTTGGAATGCGACAACAATCTTTCCGTCATTCTCAGGCAGTGCTAGAACTTCCACCCATTTGGATACATAGTCCACTGCAACCAATATATACTTCTGTCCACATGAACTCACAAAGGGACCCATGAAATCAATTCCCCAAACATCAAACATTTCAACCTCCAAAATGGGTGTCATAGGCAACTCATGACGCCTTGATATGGCTCCTTGCAATTTTCATACATTACAAATTCGTACCAACTCATCAGCATCTTGGTGAATCCTTGGCCATTGATGACCATGTTAAAATATCTTATGAGCTAGTCGAGCTCCACAATGATTCCTGTTGCTCCCCAAAATACACGCAAGTGTACGTGGTTGCGCAAGTAATATAGTTTCTTTTGAAATGAGTTATCGTTCCCAAGGGACTTATGATCAACTTATATCCACAACTAAAAATAAAAATAACAACCTGGTTGAATGGATTAAGATCTAGAACTATTATAAATTGAATTTAAAGTAAACAATGGTGAGAAACTTTGATGTAATGTTTCAGGCAGGATTAAAAACAATTCCAGAGCTACAACATATAATGAATATCATGTATCATAAGATTAGCTTAGGTCTAACTTTAGTTGTCAAATTACTGGTTTATAAGGTTAATAGTATGATCCGAGTTAACCATCTCCCGTCGCCTACCCCAGTTAGCTATCTAACTACATCGTTGAGTGGGGATAAATAAACTAACTGGGCAGCATTTATGTACCATCCTTTTTTGTAACCAAGCAAGGTGTTCATCTTTTGGGCGTCACTCCTAAACACTAATAACCTCAAATCAATTGGTTGACCAAGTTCTCTATATTTTCCGATCTATCTAACCTCTGCTATGGTAAATTCGAGTTAGACACCAGATTTATCCCTAGATGTCCTGTCAAGAAATAGTAAAACAAGAATATAAAAGTAATTTGAATTGACAACAAATATTAATTCACAAAGCTTCACATAATCAACAATCAATTCGTAGCTGCAGAATCAGAATTAGGGTGTTTAGCTACTCATGCTCATATATTCAAGAAAATGTAATTGTTCATAAACAAATCCGTAAAATAGAAGAATTAAGATGATAACAAACTTGATTTTTGCACTTGCACACCCGACAAAGACCAAACCCCCCAAATAGCATCCCTAGGATATATGTATAATAGATAATAAAGTTTAATACAAATCCTAGTTTAATTAGAACTCCTAGTTAATATTTATAACTTGGAAAAGTTGGATTTCACTTGGGAGGGTGCGCCTCCATTGCTCCTAGCTCATCCTAGAAAATTCTCCTCTTGGCATGGCGCTCCTCAATCGCGCCTCAGCACAACCTCTGAGCAACAAGCCTTGGCATGCACGCCGTGAAGAGCGCCTCAACACTGTCTCTGAGTGACAAGCCCTTGGTGTGACACACCGTGCAGATCACCTCAACACTGTTTCAAAGTGACAAGCTCTGGCGCGACGTTCCTGCCAGTGCACCTGGCCTGGGTGCTTCTACACTTGGTCATTTTTTTCACATCCGACCCTTTTACTTGTTTTTCTTTGCTCCAGCTCCAATTTCTCAAAGAGTTCCTGAAACTACGAATCATGTGTGTGATAGCTCAATCAACACAATTAATCACAAAATCACGCTAAAAGATAAAGATCATCTTTAAACAACTCTAAAATATGAGAAATCATCGACTACTTAGGCATATAAATAAGCCTAAGATCACCACCCCACACTTATACTTTTGTTTGTCCTCAAAAAATCTTTAGACTATCAACTCTATTTCACCACCCCTTGGCTTTATTGGTTTCCCTACAATCTATCAAACATTTTTAATCATGATTCTGCATTATAAATTGGAAGCAACGATTTTCCACAAATACTCCAAGTACAACACATGCTCAAAGAATGACTCCTTTTCAGGCTACTGCAAACTCATACCAGACATTGATAGATAATCTTTTATATGCCGTGAATGCCCTCACATGTGTATGTATTTAGTAAAGCCTTTCTATCCAACAATATCCCAAACTGAAGGCCTATTTTTTTTTCCAAAAAATAACTCAACTCACACTCACAATTGAAGTTCTTACTTTCCTCAATATGCCATATGCTTGCACCTAGTGTATCTTAACTTTCACAATGTACTTCTCAAGGAATCAAGAGGACTTTCATTTGGTGGTAATGTCGGCTTTAGGTAATGGAGGGATTATTCAGAATTCATTATAGTGACTACTCTTCCGTAATACACATGTTATCCTTTAACTCACCATCCTTCAACTGTTCTTTTCCTTTAATACACCTTTCATGACTGAGTACCCTTTATTGTTCCAATTTTGCCCTTTTATATTTTTTTTCTGCATTTGCACTAGCCACCCAAACTCCAGATTTTCATCCAAGGAAGGTGCACATTATCCTTGATGGGATCAGGGCCAATGTTTCAAGCATTATTCTAGATTAGAAACCCTTAATTTAAGTTGAGGTACACATTGTCCCTAAGGACCCGGGCAAAATTATGATTTGTTTTCACACAATGTATCAATTTCCCTAATTAATTCAACCACATTTTCCAACCTTTTTACTTAATATAGTTCATTAGGGAACTTGAGAGGATCAAAACACTTGGTATCAAACAAAGGGGTTTTGGTTTATCACGTGTCTTATTAAATGAATGAGGCTAAAGTCTCAATAGGGCTTCACAAAGGGACAATTTCAGGATAGGCATACAATTAGAGTCAAGAGTTAGCTATTTCAAAGAATTGCCTCAATTACATTCCTCAAATCATACTAGCTACTCATTCAATACACACAAGGCAAGTTCTAGATATCAAGTCAATATAGATCTAATGAATTCTCACCATACATGGCATCATGACATATATACAGATATCACTAACATGCTCATACAACTTGCATTTAGGTATTACTACACAATTAAGCCAATATTTAAGTTAAGTCTAACTTAAGAACATATGCTAATTACAAGGTCAACAATTCATTGCATTTATTCCAAGTATACCTACCCATAAAGTTTCGCTAAGTTGTTGGGATATAGCTTCAAAAAAACCAAGGTTTGTTTTGTTCATCCTACTCATCTATGTGACTAACTTTCCCTTAAAACGGTCTTCATCCATCTATCATTGGGAACTGTCTCCTACAATGACTCTAAGACTTGATAAAGTGGTAAACTAGCCCTATATGGTTCAAAGGGACAATCCTCAGAAAAAGTACCGAAAACAAACTTTGAGGAAGCCAAAATCAAAGCAACTAACTAAAGACTAAACAAGAATCGATAATGCAGTAAACAACTATATAAATATAAAATATACCCCCACCCCACACTTAAAGATAAGCACTATCCTCAGTGCAAAATTAAAACAAAGTAAAAGGGTAGGAGTACTCATTGAAGCCTCTAGGCCTCATCGTTGCCTCTGTCAAACACCATTAAGGCATTCGCCTCATCACTAGTTTCATACTCCTCCTAGTCATCCATGGACTTATCAGCAGTGGGTTCATCATCATCTACTTCCTTAGAAAATGCCGGACCACTCTTGCACAAACATGCAACACTATCTACCTAGGGATAACACTCTTCCAGAGTATACATCTCACCATCAATAATAGGACGACCCCTAATACAGGGCTGTAACTCGGCCATCTAAAACATGCGGTCCATAACAGTATCATTCCCAAGTTGCCTATCCTGAGCCGACAAAATAAGCCCATGAGATGTACCGAGCACCTTTGTGTGCATGGAATCCACCAACTTACCTGTCAGATCTGGGTGCCTCGTAACAACCATGTCTATTCCTCGTCTTTGATCTCATGACTCCACAAAAACCAGGTGATTAACCCCCTACGACAAAATCACCACCTCAAGTTATTCCTAAATTTAATCAGATTTCGATGCAAAATTGCAAGAACATTAATTGGCATCCCCTTCATCAACAAATACACTAACACCATCCTATCCTGGGTCACGTTAGTCAAGTGTTTACCTGGAAGTAGCATGCTACACACTATTTTTAACTTGACCCGAGCAACTTGATTAAAATTGGCAAAGTGGAGGGTGTTATGCCTCCCCATATCTTCACTTCTCTCCCGCCTATCGCTAGACTCAACCCCACATAAAGTGTGTCAGATATCCCTGTAAGGAGGTTTATTCTTCAACACGTTAAACATTTCAGCATCACAATGTGGGGTTCCCAACACTTCATTCAAAATCCGGGTAGAAAATCAAAAAACCTTCCCCCTAACCGGTACAGTCTTATACTTAGTCTTAGTCTACCAGTTAGCATAAAATTCACGCACCAAAGTCAAATTACAATTATCGAGATTATCAAACATAAAACACAAGCCCAATTCGCTCACAGACCTATGTATTTCTAGAAATTGAGACTGTAACCTTACCCCGTTGACGTATTCATCGCCCATATACTTCACTTCCCGCTGACATTCAAACCACTCCCAGCTATACCTCTCAACAACCTTCTTACCTAATTTTTGGACTAGTTCCCTTCCACTAGCGGACCCGGAAGCTTCACCCTTCCTACTCTTCTCCAAAACCATCACATTCTTCATCTTTGGAGCCAACCCAACCTGTTAGGGAACAAAAAAAACAAGAAAAAGTAACAGTATGGAGGGTTGGTGAGATGTGATTTTTGGAAGAGTAAGAGCGGATGGGTTTTGGAATGGAAAAAGAAAGTGGAGAAGGGAATATTTTATAGTGGTTGTGGTAGAGAAAGAGGTGGCTCGAGTTTAATGGGTGGTCAATGGGTTTTAATGGAGAAAGCAAAAGAGTTGGGAAAGATGCGGAAAAGAACTTTGGGGGTTATGGGGAGTTGGAATCATGGGAATATGAGTTTAATACGGTAGTTGGGGTTTTTTTTATGAAGGGTGGTCCGGTAATGGGATTGGTGTGCCTGTCAACGCACCCTGAGAAACGCCTTAGTCCGCGATGCATTGGCGCGGCGCACCTGCGAGTGCACCAGGCTTGGCTTGATAGAGGCACAGGGCACAAGCTTGCGCTCTTGAAAAGTTCCTCAGTCCGCCATGCGTTGGTGTGACCCGCCTGTAGCGAGCCATCATGCAACTTTTTTTTTCTTTGTTTACATTCTAAGGTTAAAATAAAGATAAGTTACTACCTACACTCTAAAGTTAAATTTAAAAACAACTACTTATCTATAACTTAATAGTCATGGGCTGCCTCCCATGTAGTGCTTGATTTAATGTCGCGACACAAAAAAGCTTGGATCATTCATAGTTTAGCTCTAGAGCCTCCTGATCAAGATTTGAATCATCACCTAAGTAGTGCTTCACTCTTTGTCCATTGACTAAGAATGAGGGACCAATTTCACCTTGTAGTTCAACGGTACCATGTTGTGTCATCCTCACAACATCATACAGGCTATAATACTTCGAATTGAGTTTTTCGGGGAATAGTTTTAGCCGCAAATTGAAGAGTAATACCTTATCGCCAAGGTTGAAGGTAGGAGCTACTATGTGATTTTCATGCCATCTTTTTATTTTCTCTTTATAAATCTTGGCATTCTCATAGGTGTGGAGCCTAAACTCTTCAAGTTCATGCAGTTAATTCACTCTCTTTTTACCGGCTAGTTCTAGGTCTAAGTTCAACTTCTTTATAGCTCAATAGATGCTCTAATTCTGCTGGAAGGTGACATGCTTTTCCAAATACAATGTGGTAGGGAGAAATTTCTATAGGCATCTTATATGCAGTCCTATATGCCCATAAGGCATCATCCAACTTCTCGGACCAATCTTTCCTTTGTGTATTCACCATTTGCTGCAAAACTTTCTTGACTTCCCTATTTGATACTTCCACTTGGCAACTAGTTTGAGAGTGATAAGTTGTAGCAACCTTGTGGCGAACACCATACATAGCAAGGAGGGTTTTACCAATATTGTTAATGAAATGCTTACCTCCATCACTTATAATAACTCTTAGAGTGCCAAAACAAGTGAAAATGTGCTTCTTGATGAACTTGATCACCACCCTTGAGTCATTAGAAGGAAGAGCGACTGCCTCAACCCATTTTCTAGCATAATCAACCGCTACAAGTATATAAAGGTTTCCATTTGATTGTGGTAAAGGACCCATAAACTCAATCCCCCACACATTAAAATTTCCACCTCCAAAATATTGTTGAGGGGCCTTTAATGTCTTCTTGAGATGGTACCCAATCTTTGACACCTATAACACCCCTTAAGAAAAGCCATAGAATCTTTAAACAAAGAGGGCCAAAAGAAACCAGATTGTAGTACCTTATGAGCAGTGCACTCTCCTCCATGATGGCCTTCATATAGGCTTTCATCATACTATCTAGAACTTTATAAACCTCGATTTCTAGAATTCATCTTCTTACTACCGTATCAACACTTTGTTTGAACAAAAGGGCTCATCCAAGATGTAGAACCTAACATCATGACTTAGTTTTTTCTTTTGTTGGGTGGTTGCACTCGGAGGATAATCTCCATTCACTATTAAGTTTATAATATCTGTATACCATGACTTTTTAGAGATGTCCAAATCCATCAATTGCTCATACGGAAACTCTTCCCAAATTCTCTCACCTTCATTCAAATATGAGAAGTCCTCCAACCTAGATAAATGATCAACTAGTTGATTTTCTGTACCTTTCCTATCCTTGATCTCAAGGTAGAGTTTTTTAGAGAAGCAATATCCAACGAATCAACCTTGGTTTAGCATCTCTCTAATTGAATAGGTACCTAATGGCTTCATGATGAGTGTACACAATTACTTTAGTACCCACCAAATACGATCTTAACCTGTCAAAGGAGAACATTAGAGCTAGCATCTCCTTCTCAGTCAATGTGTAGTTTGCTTGTGTGCAGGAAAGGGTTTTACTTGCATAATAAATATAGTGGAAGACTCTATTCTTTCTTTGACCTAACGCTGCACCCATTGCTACATCACTAGCATCACACATGAGTTCTAATTGTACCTCTCAATCTGGTGCAATTAGAATAGAATCCTCTATCAAGCTCTTCTTTAACAAGTCAAAAGCTCTTACACATAACGCATCAAAATAAAACTTCACCTCCTTCTCCAAAAGACTGCACATGGGTCTTGCAATTTTGGAAAAATCCTTTATGAATCGCCCTTAAGAACCTGCATGGCAAGAAAACTACTACGCACCCCATTCACAGAAATAGGAGGGGCAATTCCTCAATAACTTCCACTTTGGCTTTATCACAATCTAACCATGAAATGACGTTCTTCCAGTTTAGTACTAAGTTGGTGTCTTCACATCTAGCAAGTACCTTATCAAGATTACGGAGACATACCTCAAAGGACTTCCCAAATACAAAAAAATCATCCATAAAGACCTCCAAAAAATCCTCTACCATATCATGAAGAATGGACATCATACACCTTTGAAATGTCGCCGGTGCATTGCAAAGTTCAAAGGGCATGCATTTGAATGCATATGTGTCGTACGTACATGTGAATGTGGTCTATTCTTGGTCTTCTGGTGCAATTAAGATTTGGTTGTACCTGGAATATGTATCTAATTAGCAATAGTGCTCTTGTCCTGCTAGTCGGTCAAGCATCTGATCAATGAGTGCAACGGGGTAGTGATATTTCCCGGTGGCATCTTTTAATTTCGGCTAGTCCATGCAAATACACCACGTGGTCACTGTTCTAGTGGGAATTAACTCATTATTTTTGTTCTTTACCACAGACATACCACCCTTCTTTGGAAAACATTGTACCGGACTTACCCACTTGCTATCCAAGATGGGGTATACCATTCCGGCATCTAATCACTTTATAACATTCTTTCTTACCACTTATTTCATTACAGGGTTTAGACGGTGTTGATGTTGCATTGTGGGTTTGTTGTCATCCTCCATATAAATTCTGTGCATACACAACTCTGGACGAATCCCATAGATATTAGCCATCTTCTAACCAATCGGTTTCTTCCACCGCTTTAATATCCTCAATGTTGGATCCACCTGTATATCAGACAATTCTGCAGAAAGTATAATAGGAAAAGTTTCATTAGTACCCAAATATGCACACCTTAGGTGCTCCCTCATAATCTTTAGTTCCAGCTTAGGGGCTTCTTCAATTGATGGTTTTCATGGAGGACCCAACTTGTGATGTAAGGGCTCCACTTGAGTTCTGCTAGTTTCTACTAGAGCGAGAATTAAGCTTGATTCCATATCTTGAGCTTCCATGTATCCCCCTAAATTGTGACTCCCTAACACTTTCTCTAATAGATCATTAGGCATAAGTTCTTGTGAATCTATTATGTGATCAACCACCGTAATGGTCGACAACTCTTCATAAATAGAAGGCAATTTTAAAGCGCGGTATACATTGAATACTTCAACCTTATCATTTGCCCTCATGGTTAGTTGGCCAGCTTCTACATCAATCAATGCCCTACCCATGGATAAGAAAGGTCATCCCAAGATGAATGGGACTTCAGAATGGGTTCAAAATCTAAGACCACAAAATCTACACGAAAGATCAATGACCCTACTTGTACTAAGGCATCTTCTACCACCCCCACTGGCTTAGCAATGGATCTATCTGTGAGTTGGAGAATAACCGTGGTTCTTTTCAGACTACCCAACCCAAAATTTTGATATAAAGATAAGGGCATCATATTTATACTATCCCTAGATCATATAACCCAAAAGCATGAACACTTTGCCCAACAGTGATTTGCACAGTAAAACAATCCGGATATTTTAACTTTTTGGGCAGTCTATTTTGGATCCTTGAGCTGCACTCCTCAGTAAAAGCGACAATTTTGTACTTTGTGAGCCTCCTCTTTCTTTCCATAACGTCCTTCACATATTTAACATACTTCGCAATACCCTGCAGAATGTCAACCAAAGATAGAGTAATGTGAACTGTTTAAGGAGCGAGAGAAACTTATCGAACCATTCATCTTCATTTTGCTTCTTCAGCCTCTGTGAAAACGGAGGTGGTAACTTTTTTTGAGGCATGGGTGCATTGATATTTGAGCTTTTTTACTCTCTCTTCGACTTTTTTTCCCATGGTACTAGCCTCATTGTCTCTTTTCTTTAGAGCTAGTTCCTTTAATTGAAGCCCACTTCTAGTACTTAAATCATGAAGTTGCCTTTAATTTGGCAGAGTATCACCGGGAAATCCACCATGGGGACGCAAGTTCAAAGAATTTGTGTAACGACCTGTTTAGTCGTTTTGAGCAGCAGATTTTAATTCTGGAAAATTGGCTGAAACGACGGAACCCACGACGGACCGTCACAGGCACGACGGACCGTTGCAGGGTCTCGTTTCAATATACTTAGGAATTCTGAAATTGGGTACTGAAAATCGACTCTCTGTAAATTGTGACGGACCTGCAGGACGAGCCGTCACCTCCACGACGAACTGTCGTGAGCTCCCGTTGCAAAACACTTCAACTTTTGAGAATTTGGTACAAGAAACGAGTTTCTGACCGTCATGACGGAGGTGCAGGACGGACCGTCACTGGTGTGACGGGCCGTCACAGTTCACCTGGATTTTGGGAGGCTGCGACGACCATCGTGACGGACCGTCGCAGGCACGACGGCCCGTCACAGGTTGCGCAAATCCCAGGCAGAATAGGATTTCTCTACACGTTTTAAGGGTCGTTTTGGACTATTCTTTCCTTAATTATAAGATTGAGGGTTAATATTAATAAGTCTAATTAATTGAGGGTTAAAGAGGGTAACCTTAAGTTAATTAGTGGGGTTTATTGTCCTCTTTTGCACTTAATTATATGTTAATAGGGTAAAAGAAAGAGGGTTTGAATAAAAGAAAATAGAAAGAACAGAAAGAGAGAGAGAGATCGATCGAAGAGGAAGAGGAATAACAAAGCTTGGGAGATTTCTTGTTGATTCCAATTCTTCGGTGGAGGTAGGTAGTTATGGTTTATGTTACGATATTCGTAGTGACTCTTAATAGTGAATGTTATGTGTTTGATTGTAGTATTGTAAACCCTGCATGCTATATGCTTAAATTGTATGCTTGCATGATTATGATTATGAAATTGTGATGAATTAACAAAGCATGATGAAGCTATTGAATCCCAAATCTTGAAAGAACCTAATTCGCTTGATATATTATATAATAAGATTGATGATGCCTAATTATGAAAGAGGCTTGATAAATTATATATTGAGAATGATGATGCCTTAGTGTAAAGAAGGCTGATGAATTAGGGGATCGGGTGCCACGTTCCGGTACCAGGATAGAATGAATATGAGGATCGGAGTGTCACGTTCCGACACCAGGATAGAATATGGATCGGGTGCCACGTTCCGTACAAGTATAGATATGAAATATGAGGATTGGAGTGTCACGTTCCGACACCAGGATAGTATATGAGGATCGGAGTGTCACGTTCCGACACCAGGATAGAATATGGATCGGGTGCCACGTTCCTGGTACCAGGATAGAATGAATATGAGGATCGGAGTGTTCACGTTCCGACACCAGGATAGTATATGAGGATCGGAGTGCCACTTTCCGGCACCAGGATAGAATAGAGGAGCGGAGTGTCAGTACCGACACAAGAGGAAGAAAGATAATGAATTTGAATGAAAGATAAGAATATACTCAATCTAATGAAAAAATAAATTCCCAAATGAGTATGGTATTGAGGCTTGAGTCCTCATGTGTGAACTTGACGGTAATTGTTAACGATAAAGTAATTGCTGTTGCTATGTTGAGTATTGTAGTTGATTTACATTATTATTGATATATATTGTTCCCTATTTTGAGTTAGCCGATGATATCTACTCAGTACTTGTGGTTGTACTGACCCCCTACTTTTATGTTTTCTTCTTTGTTATTTGTGTAATGCAGCAAACGTTCCGTCGTCTTCAACTCAACAGTAGATCTAGCCAGTCTTCACTTCATCGAAATTCAGGTGAGCTAATGCGTCTAGCTGGACTGGATCTTCTTCAAGTCTTGATGCCTTGAACTTCCGGCATGGACTAGCTAGTATTTGTTTTAGCTTCTTAGACAGTTTTAGTTTAGCAATTTGAGATAGATGTTCTTGTGATGATTTACTTCCAGATTTTGGGGATAATAATAATAGTTATTGATTTGTTTTTATTAATGAGTTAAGTCTTCCGCATTTCTTTTGTTGATATTGTATTAAAATGTTAAAGGTTAGATTGGTTTGTTCGCTCACATAGGAGGGTAAATGTGGGTGCCAGTCGCGTCCCCGATTTGGGTCGTGACAAACTGGTATCAGAGCATTAGGTTCATTGGTCTCATCACACAAGAACGAGTCTAGTAGAGTCTTAAGGAATGGTAGGGGGACGCCTTTACTTTTCTTTGAGAGGCTATAGGACTTTAGGAAAATTCCTCCTTTCTTCTTTCTTTCGTGCTACTACTTGAGTCCAATTGGTATCTAGGTGATACAAATTGGTATATGACCATCTTCACTCTATTTCGCAGATGGTTAGAACTAGAGCAACGACGCACCAGCAGCAGCAACAACGGAAAGACAAGAAACGACTGAGCCAGCCACTGGGGGGTAGCTCGAGGAAGAGCAGCGGCAAGAGGCCGTGGGAGAGGTCGTGGGAGGACGTCCTAGAGGAAGAGGACGAGCCCCTAGCCCATCTGATACTAGGGCGGTGACTCCTCCACCGACCGAAGAGGTGATAAGAGAGGGTGAGGAAGGGGAGACTGAACAAGTGCAACATGAGAATTGCCACCCCAACACTACCCCAGAGATGATCAATCAACCAGTACTTGCTTATATTAGCGGGTTTGTCTGATCAGGGTCAGGCAACCTCAGGTGGTTCTGCACCAACACCTCCGGTTTCAGAGATACGACATGCGGCTACTATGGCTCCCCGCATGGATGCATCATTGGGAATAGGCACATTTCCACGTCTGACTACTGGGCCTATTATGACAAACGATCAACATGAACTTTTCAGTAAGTTCTTAAATTGAAACCTCCAGTCTTTAAGGGTGCAGAATCAGAGGATGCCTACGATTTTCTGGTTGATTGTCATGAGCTACTACACAAGATGGGTATAGTAGAGAGGTTTGGTGTCGAGTTCGTGAGCTATCAGTTTCAAGGGAACGCCAAAATGTGGTGGCGTTCACATGTTGAGTGTCAACCAACGGAGGCACCACCTATGACTTGGGAATCATTCTCTAGTTTGTTCATGGAAAAGTATATCCCCCGGACTTTGAGGGATAGGAAGAGGGATGAGTTCTTGAGTCTAGAGCAAGGTAGAATGACAGTTAATGCATACGAGGCTAAATTTCACGCACTATCCAGATATGCCACCCAACTCTGTTTCAGTCCACAAGAACGGATCCGTCGTTTTGTGAAGGGGTTGAGGTCAGAATTGCGGATTTCAGCCTTACAGATAGCGGCAACGGCAACATCCTTCCAAAGATGGGTGGTAGACTTTGTGATAAGGTGGAAGGAGTGAAACCAGATGACTTCACCACGACATCGACATCAAAGAGGTTTCGAAAGGAGGTGAGTTCAACGGTTCGTATACTAGAGGACAGAGTCTGGAGGTACTCAGTTCGACCCGTTCAGTCTTCCCTACAGACTGTAGTTGGGGGTCCACCTCAGAACGGTCAACACTTCTCTGAGAGGCTGATGCGTGAACCCAGAGAATGATATGGATGTGGAGAGATTGGACACATTAAGAGGTTACTGTCCAAACCAGAGTTACAGACCCCCGATAGCTAGAGCTAGGGGCGGTCATGGTAGAGGCCGTTTTTCTGGAGGACGTGGTGGTGGTCGAGGTAATGGTGGTCCACCAAAACGGCAGAGGTGACTGAGGTGATGGGCAAAACGGAGCAACACTACTACGCAAACATGGTAGGGGGCAACGGACAGACAAATAATGGGGCCCCCATGTTACGCTTTCCCTGGGACGGTCTGAAGTGGAGGCGTCTGATGCTGTTATCACAGGTAATCTTTTGGTTTGTGATTGCATGGCATCTGTATATTTTGACCCTGGCTCCACGTTTTCATATGTATCTTCCTCATTTGCTAATGTTTCTAAATTTACATTGTGAATTACTTGACCTGCCTATTCGTGTTTCTACTCCGGTGGTTTTTGTCTGTGTGATAGGCGAAAAGTATATATAGGTGTTTGGTGAATTTTGTGGGGGAGGAAACACTTATGTAGATTGGTTATTTTAGAAATGGGTGACTTTGATGTAATTGGGTATGTATACTTGGCTTTCTCCGAATTTTGCGATTTTGGATTGTAATGCTAAAACAGGTGACGTTAGCCAAGCCTGGGGCAGATCCGTTAGTGTGGGAGGGGGTGACTACACTTCCAATCCGGTGCGTATCTCTCATTAATTCGTGCTCAGAAGATGGTTAGTAAGGGTTGTCTAGCTTTCTTGGCACATCTTAAGGATGACACTACCCAAGTACCTTCATTGAGTCAGTTTCGGTAGTAGTCCGTGAGTTTTGGATGTGTTCCTGCAGATCTTCCGGTATGCCACCAGATAGGATATGATTTCTGTATTGATCTTGAACCGGGTACTAGCCCCATTTCTATACCCCCGTATAGAATGGCTCCCGCGGAGAGAGAGTTAAAAGCACAACTTCAAGAGTGTGTGTGAGCAAAGGGCTTTATTAGACCAAGTGCATCTCCTTGGGGTGCTCCGATTTTGTTTGTAAAGAAGAAGGATGGGAGTTTTCGGATGTGCATAGACTACAGACAACTGAACAAGGTAACCATAAGAACAAGTACCCCATTCCTCGCATTGAGGACTTGTTCGATCAGTTACAAGGTGCTTGTGTCTTCTCTAAAATTGACTTGAGACTTCCGGTTATCACCAATGAAAATACGAGCAACGGATGTGCCAAAGACTGCTTTTCGAACTAGGTATGGGCATTACGAATTTGTAGGTAATGTATTTTGGTCTTACGGATGCCCTGATGCTTTCATTGATCTTGATGAACGGGATTTCAAGCCAATTTGGACCTCTTTGTGATCGTGTTTATTGATGATATACTGATATACTCAAGAGTAAGAAGGGAAACATGAAGAGCATTTGAGAATGGTGTGTTGAGAGTTGTTGAGAAGAGAAGAAGCTTTATGCGAAATTCTCCAAGTGTGAGTTTTGGCTTAGATTCAGTGTCCTTCTTGGGGCACGTGGTTTCTAAAGATGGGGTGGGGATGGTGGGATCCTTCTAAGATTGAGACGGTTGTTGAAAAATTGGGTAAAGACCTACTAATGTGTCAGAGATAAGGAGTTTTGTGGGGCTAGCTAGCTACTACCGCCTATTCGTCAAGGGATTCTCTTCTATTGCTTCCCATTGATGAACTTGACTAAGCATAACGTTCCATTTGTGATGGTGGTCGGATGAGTGTGAGGGAAAGCTTTCAGAAGCTTAAGACTTTGTTGACTACCGCCACCAATTCTTACCTTGCCAGTAGAGTAGAGGGTAAAAACTTCAT
>JAKWIY010003052.1:23571831-23641591 GCA_027704805.1 Solanum corneliomulleri
TAAAAATTGAATGTCCAACAACTGTCCCTAATTTTACTTGGATTAATGCAAGAAATTCGAGAAAAGAAATTGACTGAACCAATTTTGACCTACCCCGTATTCATCTTTAGGAAAGGGATTTGGCAAACTTTAAGAATTAATGGCCGAGCCCTAAAAACGGGTTTCCTCCATATCTCAGGCAAAATGAGAACTCATGCCACTTGTAGTTCGATACGCCAGATTTAACGCACGATTTTAAAGAAATCAAAAGCCACCTCGATACAGAAATATGAAGGTATCAAAATGCTTGAGAATAAGATTCGAGAGTGAATGTTAGAACACAACCGAGTTTTCAATATTGAATCTGCCTACATATCCTTAAGCCTCAAGAATTAGGCTCTTTGTAGTTCGACTCGATTAGTTGAAAAGGAAATCTATTATGCTAGATAACATTTGATTTTGGATAAGTGACTAATTAAGTTGAGTACAAAAAAGAGGCTTGTACTATCTTAGCCATTAAGGTGGAGATCTTCACATCCACATGTAAGAACTCGCACGGATATAATTTTCAAAGATCTTAGTGTATTGTCACTCAGATTGGAAATTTCCTTCTCACAGCTACCAAAAATCAATATTCAAAACCAAAACTTACAAAATCCAAGGACAAATCCGCATGCTTTCTCATAGGGGTGTGGTTTGATTGTAGTGGAATTCGCTCCTCTGCTCGCTTCGTAAGAGTTTGACATTCCTCTTTAGACTGTGTCGCAGTTCCCTGCTAAGAAAAAGTTCCACGTTGTGTTGCATAATTTTTTATGTCGGTCGCGCATGTGGTTTGTTTTGTAGAATTCATCCTTTCGGATGCTCTCAACAAAGACTGAGATAAAACTCCTCAACATAAAAATGCAATTTAAATAGGAGACAATGTTTTTTACCATGTTGACACTTCATCGTTCTCCTGGACATTTGACATCAACTCAATTGGTTTTACGTAAAGCAAATAAAGCTTACGTCTTATGTTTGCATTATGATTTTCAATGTATTCTTCATTTGATGTCAAAATAAGTAAATGCTGATGCAACATGCTGATATTTCTCTTTCTTGATATCAATGTACTCTTTATGTGATGTCAACTTAAATGGAAAATGATGCAGTGTTAATATTTCTCTTGAGATGCACGATTCCTTCTCTGGCAGTGCATGATTTCTTGCGGGGCGTGAATATATTCCCGCGATGCATAAATTTCTGCTAGGTATGAAATCTTATCACGATGCATCTCGCGATGCATAAATTTTAACGAGAAATAAAATCTTCTCGTGATGAATAAAGTTCTGCGAGGTATGAAATATTCTCGCGATGCATAAATATCTGCGAGTTATGAAATCTTCTCGCGATGAATAAGTTTCTACGAGGTATGAAATCTTCTCACGATGCATAAATCTCTTTGAGGTATGAAATCTTCTCGCTATGCTTGGATATTAACTCGCGATGCATAATCTTTCGGGATCATGAATATTGACTCGCGATGCATGACTTTCTGTGATGTATGGATATTGAATCACGATGCATGATCTTCCACGATGCATGCATATTTACTCGTGATGCATGATCTTTCATATGGCATGAATATCTTCCTGCGATGCACATATATTAACTCTTGATGTCATACTTTGTACTAAATGAAGATAGTGTTTCAATCGAGCAATATAGTAATCTTCTGGGTGCATTCTGAATAATCATATCTTTTCAAATGATGATAACGGTAAAACGACTTCCAGATAGTATATTTTGTTGATCGATAATAAAATAACTGACCCCTTAGGGTAATGCACAACATTATATCTGACTTTATGATGCAAATGACGTCCTTTACGGAAACTGTAAACTCTTCCTTGAGATTTTCTCTTGATTCACTTTTTAATTTAGATGGAGGTTCTTTATAAATTTCATGTTGTTGGAAATTGATTGAAATAAACAATTCATATTCCCATGTCTCCGACATAAGCTATATATAATGATTCCTGCTTCTAACAAAACTATTGATTTTGGGATAGTGTTCTCCTCCTTTGAATTCTCCATGTAAATACATCGGAAGAATTTGCTGATTTCCTAGGAAATCTTTAAACCTGCGTCCATAGAAAAGTTTTTAGTTTTTAAAACGAACTGATCTGTGTCGATTTCTTCAGTTGTCTGCTCCTTTTCCTCTTATTTTCGGTTGATTTCTCGATCTCCCGACTCTTGATAAATAAGACAAAATATTTTATTCCAAAACAAGCGAAACATAAAAGGGAAAATTTAAATGAAATAAATTTTTGAGAAATAGTATCTGAAAAAGGTCACTGCCAAGTCATGTCATATCAGGTTTAAGAAACTTCTTTGAGTCTGATGCTTGGAGGTCTATGTGATTATTCGCTGGGAGTTTTCAGAGCCAGTCTGGACTTGTAGATAAACTCATGCTGAAATTTTGAGGCCATCTTGAAAATTTCTGTCCCAGTTAACTGTCTTGCTAATCATTACACTGTAACTGAGTAGATCGTAATTTTTGATATCTTCTAAAAAATTCTATCCTGGTTGTAAATCTCTAAATATCTTCAGTCTTGACTTGCTGAGGAAGAATCTTTTTCTCGAGAATTTTGGAGTCCCTCTCAAAAGTTCTGTCTCAGTTCCTATTTTAAAATGGAATAGAAATCTTACGGGAGCTATGAACGAACCCTTGTGGCGCCTACATATCCCGTTGAGGCAAGAATTAGGTCAAAGGAGTTCCCCCTTAAAGGTTAACAAAATAGATATTTACAAAGAAACCAACTGAGGCCGACACAGGCCACCTACGTATCTCATTCTTGAGAATTCAGGTCGCATGTAGTTCAAATACAAAAAAAATATTTAAATGGGATAAAAGGGGTGACGGACACCGACACAGGCCACACACGTATCTCATTCATTAGAATTCGGGTCAGAAGTTCATTACAAGAGGGATAAAACATTAATAAAAACAAATACAGAAACCCAAAATGAATCTTCACACGTAGTATCTCTTGACAGCATCCGAGTTGATTGGTTTTGGCCATGCGGTGCCATCCATCTCCCACAGGACCAAAGCAGTTCCAGATAATACTTTTCAAACTATGTATGGTCCTTGCCAATTTGGTGCAAATTTTCCCTTGTACTCATCTTGATAAGGAAAAATGTGCTTGAGGACCAACTGAGCAATTTCAAAAGTTCTAGCTCTCACTCTCTTGTGAAAAGCACGAATCATTCTCTATCGATATAGTTTACCATGACAAACGACAACCATTTTCTTCTCGTCAATCAAAGTTAACTGATCAATTCTCTTGGTAACCCATTCAGCATTACTCAACTCAGCTTCTTGGATCATTCTCAAAGATAGTATCTCCACTTCAGCCGGTGTGACTGCTTTTGTTCCATATACTAGAAAGTATGGGGTAGCTCCAGTAGAAATTCTGATAGTCGTTTGATAACCCAAAAAAGAATATGGCAACATCTCGTGCCAACCTCGGTGATTGTCAATCATTTTTCTCAGAATCTTATTGATATTCTTATTGGCGGTCTCTACAACTCCATTCATTTGAAGACGATAATCGGTTGAGTTTTGGTGAGTAATTTTAAACTGCTCATATATGTCTCTCATCACGTGACTGTTGAGATTTGCACCATTATCAGTAATGATGGATTTTGGTACTCTAAACCTGCATATCAAATTTTCGGGAACAAAATCAGCCACAACTTTCTTAATTATTAAATTTTAAGAAGCTGCTACCACCCACTTGGTGAAGTAATCAATGTCAACCAAAATAAATATGTGTCCATTTTAAGAGGATTGCTCTATTGGACCGATGACATCCATGCCCCAAGAAACAAATGGCAAGGTGAACTCATAGCATAAAGTTCATGAGATGTCACTCGTATCAAATCACCATGCATTTGACATTTATGACATTTCTGCACAAACCTGCAAAAATCATTTTCCATTGTCATCCAGAAATACCTTGCTCGAAGGATTTTTATTGTCAAAGTGAGATTATTCATATGCGTTACACAAACTATAGCATGTATTTGTTAAATAAGCTTAGCAGCTTCAACAACATCAACACATTTTAGAATACCCAAATCTGGAGTCCTCCTATTAAGGTCTTCTCCATTTAGAAAGAAATTGAGAGACATACTACCTATCGACTTCTTTTGGTTGGATGTTGCACCTTCTAGATAAGTTCTGCACTCCAAATACTTCTTTATATCGAGATACAAAGGAAAGCCGTCTGGTAATGCTTCAACATGGGAATAATGGACTGAATGTTTCTTCAACTCTATATCCAAAGGATCAATATAATTTGTATCCGGGTGCTTAATCATTGAAGCAATGGTGGAAAGAGCATCAGCCAACTCATTTTTTTGTATTCTAGAAGTATGTCTGAACTCAATCTTATTGAACCTTTTGCACAACTTCTGTACAAACTGTACATAAGGTATAATCGTCGGGTTCTTCACAGCCCATTCTCCTTGAACTAATGAATTAAACTAAGTCTCCAATAACCAACAACCCGTAGAGATTTAAGTCGATGGCCATTTTCCACCAAGAATACAAGCTTTGTATTCAGCCATGTTGTTTGTGCAATTAAATCAGAGCTTAGCTTCCATGGGATAGGGTTGACCAGATTCTGACACTAAAACTGCACTAATACCTTTTGCTTGGTGATTTGCCGCTCCATCGAAGAATAATATCAAGCCTGGATACGTTTAAAATATGTCTTCATCCACAAACGATATTTCTTCATCGTAAAAATAAGTTTTGAGTGGTTCTTTATCAAAAGGATTTTCTACAAGATGATCAACCAAGGCCTCTGCCTTTATTGCCTTCTGAGTCACATAAACAATATCAAATTCACTCAACAACAATTTCCATTTAGCTAACCTTTTTGTTGGCATCACCTTTTGGAAAATATACTTCAATTGATCCATTATGGAAATGAGATATGTAGTATACGAAGTGAAATCATGTCTCAACTTGTGAGCAAGCCAAGTCAAAGAACAACACGTTTTCTCAAAAAAAGTGTATCGATACTCATATGGAGTAAACTTCTTGCTTATGTAATAGATATCCCTCTCCTTCTTTCCTATCTCATCGTGTTGACAAAGTACACATATGAATGCACTATCTGAGACAGACAAATACCGCAAAGAAGAACTCCCTTTTGCAGAGGAGCCAATACCGGTGGATTGAAAAATATTTCTTAATAGCATCAAAAGCCGTCTGACACTCTTTAGTCCATTTTATCGGAGCGTAAATTTTCAATAGCTTCATGATAGGCTGACACAACACAGTTGATTGAGCTATAAATCGACTGATGTAGTTAAACCTCCCTAAGAAACTCATCACTTCTTTTCTCGTCTATGGCAGAGGTAACTATTTATTTGCTTTAATCTTGGAAGGATCGAGATCAATGCCCCTTTTGCGGACCATAAATCCCAAGAACATGCCTGCTGGAACTCCAAATTGTTACGACGCAAACGATTGAAGAACTTCCTTAGATATCTCAAGTGGTCCGAACTCTCGCGGGACTTGATTATGACATCATCTACATTCACATCGATCTCTTTATGAATCATATCATGAAATATGGTCATCATAGACCTCATATAAGTAGCACCAACATTCTTGAAGCCAAATGGCTTCACCCTGTAATGATATACATCCCATGGTGTAATAAAAATTGTCTTTTCGACATCTTCCTCGTACATCATAATCTGATGATAACCTTCATAAAAATCCAAAAATGACAGCATTTCATGTTTAACTCAATTATTAATTAGAATATGAATATTTGGCAATGGAAAATTATCCTTTGGGATGGCATTGTTGAGATCTCTATAGTTGAGACAAATCCTAATTTTCTCGTCTTTGTTAGCAATCGGAACAACATTGGCTTACCAAGTTGGTATTATGTCATTTCCACTAATCGAGACTCGATATGCTTGGTGATATATTCTTTAATCTTCAAACTCTATTTAGGCTTGAACTTCCTAGACTTCTGTTTCATCGGGCTGAACCCTGAATTAATCAACAATTTATGAGATACAACATCGGTACTCAACCCTTGCATGTCAGCGACTTCCAGACGAACACATCAATATATTCAGCAAGCAAATGAATTAGATCCTTCCTCTGAGTTTCATTTAAGTTAACGCGGATTTTGGACTCTTTAGCACACTCTTGGTCTCCTAGATTTAAAGTTTGAATTTTATCTTGATTCGACTTATGCTGGTTTTCAAACTGTTGAAATTCTTCAGCAACATATTCTGGTACCTCACTTTCTTCCTCGTAACCATCAACCTCATCATCACTTGCCTCATTTTGTTTATTCAGCTCATGACTTGACACGGCTTTGGCAGGTTTAAAACTTACATTACTGAAACCATAAAAAAACAAAGTTAGGAAAGCGAAGTATAACAGATGAATAAATAAACAAATTTTAAGATAAAAGAGGCTTTCATTAGAATTGAGAAAAAATGGTGCAAACCTTGTCCATGGCATAGGTCCATGTTGCCTTTTTATACATCACTATGGAAAATAAAATATTCAAACACCTAAGAAAAATGCAAAGTGGTGGGTCTCGGGCCCCTTCCAGACTACTACCGATATAATAATTCATAAAACTATGCCTTTTTACCAAGGCGTTTGGGGTATCAGGATGGGCGTGGAGGTCCAGTTCTACAATATCTCTCCTAGCTCAGCATCATGGAATCATGTCAGCTCGACCTCTTCTTCAATGATAGCATCAATCTCTTAAAAAAGGCCACAAATTTCTTCCCCATGGTCCTCCTGCTCGGAATATTCACGGACTGGAAAGGATTGATATAAATGAGGGATTGGATTGGCCAATGCTTGATCCATCTTCTTCTTTCTTTTCTCATTATCATCTGTTGGGACGTACCCCAATCCATACCTTGCCATTTTGACAGGAACTTGAATGGGCTCAACTATTCCTTGGGTATTCGTTCCCAATCCGAAACCTGGTTCAAATCCACTTTGCAAAATCACTGTAGCAATAATCTTATACATTGAAGGAATGAGAGGCTGTAGGGTGAAGTCTTCACCGGTGGCATTTACCAGTTCCACCGTGTAGAAATTAGTACCTCGAGACACTTCATCGATAATAAGCGTCTGTCAGCTCCAATGACTACCTTTACCATGAATGACTTGCTCTTCATTCTTCCAAATGAGTTACATCATCTAATGCAGGGTAAAAGGCACATCTCCAGCCATGTGAATGAAAGTCCTTCCTAGAAGAAGGTAGTAGCTGGTGTCAATATCTAGGACTTAAAAGTGTGCTTTAAACTCGGCAAGGCCAAATTGGATAACAAGATTTATGGCTCCTAAGGTATCTCTTTGGACCCCATCAAAGGCTCTCACATTGACTTGATTTTTCTCAAGTTTCCCCAAGTCAAACTTCAACTTCCTTAGCATGAACAATGGGCAGATGTTCAGACAAGATCCATAATCTACTAAGACGCGACTGATAACCTTTTTGCTATAGACGACAGTGACATATGTGCCTTGTTGTGGGACTTGCCTTCATAAGGGAGCTCATCGTCACAAAAGCTTATTTGATCCCTCGAATAACCTGGTGGATCTTAGCGGCCACATTATCACTGCTTGTGCCCGCGAGTACATACGTATGATCAAGAGCCTTCATCAAAGCCCGCATGTGCAATTGAGTACTCATCAGAAGGGCCAATACAAAAATCTGCACTGGAGTCTTCTACAATTTCTTGAAAATAGAATAATGTGTCGGCTACATTCGTCTCTAGATCTTCTCTTCCTCACCCTCACTAATTGGCCTTTTAGCTTGATCCGTCTTTTAACATCCAAGAGAATTCTTCTCAGGAGCATAACATCTACCAAATCGGGTCATGCCTTGTGGAGCAGCAATCTCAATCATAAATTTTGGCTTGATAAAAGTTTTTAATGGCACCAATGCAACAACCTTTGAGGGTTTCAAGATAACGAACTCTTTCCTCTCTTTAATGCTCAAGGAAGCTACAACTTTTTCCAACTCGTTAGGAACGATTGGAGTTATCAATTTCATCCTAGACCAATCATCGTCTCTTTCTATCTTACTAACATTACCGCCTCCATGATTTGGCAAAGGATGGGTATTGACATTAGGTGCAGCTGCTTGGAGAGAAACCACCTCTTGGTCAATTAAATCCTTAATCTTGTGATTTAGGTTGATACAGTCCTCAGTATCATGCCCAAAACTAGTGGAATGATAAGCACATCTCTGATCTAGGCTATAGAATTTTGAATTGATATCAACTGGTTTGGGCCCTACTTGATAGATATATCCGGCCGCAGCCAGTATCTCGTACAACTTTGTTCATCTTTTTGCAAGCGCGGTGAAATTCCACGAAAGTGTTTTCTCGAGTCGAGGTCAAGGGGAATCATAATTTCCTTCTGGGGGAGGCATCTGTTGATAACCTCGATTGTTCGTACGGGGAGCTTGATTTCTGGGATATGTGTTTGTCTATTAGTTTGGCATTGGATCTTGGTAGTTCGGGTGGGGATTTTGATATGTTGGAGCTTGGAATTGTTACGCAGGAGGGGTTGCTCAGTAGCTCGACAGCACGTTAGCACAGTTTGGAGCAACACCCTGTTAGGGAGATGGAATTTTGTAGGGTGGAGGATGATTTGGGTAAATTGGAGATGGATTTTTGTAATTTGGAGGTGGACTTTGGTATAATGGAGCTTGGACATTTGGATTAGTGGAGGTAGCATTCTGATAAATTGGTGGATTATTGGGATAAATAGCTTGAGTGTAGCTAGATATTAGGGGTCCAAAAAAAAATGGGAAAGAAATCCAGTTAGACCAAGACCCGCTTCAAAGTTTGAAAAATCAAAATCCTTGCACCCATTTGGAATCAAACTTTTCACTGAAGATTTATGAACTTATCCAGAAGAGGGGATTGTTTTTTTTCCTTGACAATCGGCATGTCGTGCATCCACGCGAGTCAAGGACAACAACTCGGCTGGCAGGATGAAAATTACTATTCGAGCAAAGTGGCGAGGGAAATGAGCTCAACCACACGAGTTTGGTCGCGTCGGCTCTTAAGTCTTTGCTGGAGCGGTGTTTTGATTTCTCCACGCATGTGGATCGGCATTGCTACATTTTGATGCAATAACCGATTCTTCTTTTCCCTTGAAGGAGGAACAAATGCGAGTCGAGTTATCATCAAAAAGATTTGGGTTGGGCTGCAAAAATAAAAGAAAATGAAGATGTGCCTCTTGTGATTAAAAATGGTGAGCTGGGGCGGCTAAAAAAACAAAATATGGGCTGATCAATTCGTTGGGATGGGTCTTTTACGGACTGAATTATGTGATGGCCAGGACTTTGAACATATGAGAATTGGGGGTACTGAAAAATTGCAAGGGTCCAAAATGGATTGCAATATACAAGGTGGTTAACTAAATTGAAGCTCAATCTACGGGTTTGAATTAAATTAAGTAAGACGAACTAAAATAATTGATTGAGGAGCTTCTTAAGGTTAACCACATAAAATAATTATTTTGCTTACTAACTAAATAAATAAAAATAAAAAAGAAAAATATCACATAGCTAACAAAATATTTATGTGAAACAAAAATATATATATTTCTTATATATATATATATTATTTTGAATAAATTATTTGAATAATTATGTAAATCATATCCATTAGTCCAAAAACTACAAAGTTCCGAAATTTTATGTAAGATTATCTGCAACCTAAAAATTATAAAAGTGTCAAAACTTTATGTAAAGTAACTTCAAAGATAGATTCTTTTTTATTATTATTTTAAATTGTTTAACTCGAAAAACTTGTCAATTGATTGACATTGAGGAAGATCAAAATTGAACGTCAACAGTATCTAGCGAAGGGATCCAAGTGGATTCGCAGAAGATTGTAGTAGTGAAACAGTGGCCTAGACCTACCTCTGCTACAGATTTAAGAAGTTTCTTAGGTCCAGCTGGTTACTACAGAAGGTTTGTGAAATGGTTTTCATCTATAGACTCACCATTGACTAGGTTTACTCAAAATATGGTCAAGTTCAAACTATCAGATGATTGTGGCAAAAGCTTCATAGAATTGAAAACTAGATTGACTACAACTCCTGTCTTGACTTTAACATAGGTTTAAGATGGTTATGTGATCTATTGTGATGCATCCAGAGTTGGCCTAGGTTGTGTGTTGATAGAGAGAGGTTAGGTGATAGCATATGCCTCTAGACAGCTTAAGGCGCACGAGAAGAACTATCCAACTCATGACCTCGAGCTTGCAGCAGTGGTTTTTACGCTCAAGATCTTGAGACACTACTCGTATGGTGTTCATGTAGATGTGTTCATTGACCATAAGAGCATTCAGTATGTGTTCAGCCAAAAAGAGTTAAATCTTTGCCAGAGGAGATGGCTTGAGTTCCTTAAGGATTATGATATGAGCGTGCATTATCATCCTTGTAAGGTTAATGAAGTAGCCGATGAACTTAGTATATTATCTATGGGTAGAGTAGCCCATGTTGAGGAAGAAAAGAAGCAGCTAGTGAAGGTTGTTCACAGGATTGCTCGCTTGGTAGTTCTCCTTATGAGCATATCAGTCAGCGGTGTAACAGTTCAGAATGGGGAAGAATCGTCTTTGGTAGTGAAGGTTAAGGAAAAGCAAGACAGTGACCCAATCTTGCTTGAACTTAAGAATTCTACAATCAGAGAGTAGAGGTTTTTTCCCAAGGGGGAGATGGTGTACATCGCTACCAGGGTATATTGTGTGTTCCTGATGTGGGTGAGTTGAGACAACATGCTCTTCAAGAAGCCCATAACTCTCTGTATTCAATTAATCCAGGTGCCACTAAGATGTACCGCGATCTGCAGGAAGTCTATTGGTGGAACTGCATGAAGAGGGATACATCAGACTTTGTGAGTAAGTGCCCCAATCACCATCAAGTCAAGGTAGAACATCAGAAACCATGGGGTACGACTCAAGAGATCGATATTCTTACTTGAAAGTGGGATGTGATCAATATAGACTTTATCACAGGATTACTGCATACTCGCAGATAGTATGACCCATTTGAGTGATAGTTTATAGGATGTCTAAGTCTTCTCGCTTCTTAGAAGTCAAGACTACATATTTGGCAGAAGACTATTCAAGGCTTTACATTAATAAGATTGTGAGGTTACATGGGGTTCCTTTGTCGATCATCTCAGATAGAGATCCTCAGTTTACCTCTCAATTCTAAAAGTCATTTCAAAAAGTTCTTGGTACTCAAGTAAACCTTAGTACAACATTTCATCCACAGATGGATGGGTAGACAGAGCGTACGATTTAGACCTTAAAGGATATGTTGAGATCTTGTGTGATCGATTTCAAAGGTAGTTGGGATGATCACTTTCCTCTTATTCAGTTTACCTACAATAATAGCTACCATTAAATCATTCAAATGGCCCCTTATGCAGCTTTATATGGGCGTAGATGTAGATCTCATGTTGGTTGGTTTGAAGTAGGTGAAGCACCTTTGATAGGGCCAGACTCAGTCCTTTATGCTATGGAGAAAGTTTAACTCATTAGATATTGACTTAAGACAACCTAAAGTCGTCAGAAATCTTACGCAGATGTAAGGTGGAGGGAACTAGAGTTCCAAGTTGATCATTCGGTTTTTCTGAAAGTCTCACCTATGAAAGGGGTGATGAGATTTGAAAATAAAGGGGATAAAACCTAGATACATAAACCCTTATAAGATCTTGAAAAGGGTTGGCAAGGTGGCATACGAGTTAAAGTTTCAAGAAGAATCACCAGCAGTGCATCCGGTCTTCCACATCTCCCTCTTGAAGAAGTGTGTGGGTGATCCATCCTCTGTAGTGCAATTAGAGAGTGTGGCGGTGAAATATAGTCTTTCTTATGAAGATTTGCTAATTGAGATTCTTAACCTTCAGGTAAGAAGGTTGACAAACAAAGAAGTCACTTCAGTCAAGGTTTTGTGGAGGAGTTAGTCCGTAGAGGGAGCTACTTGGGAAGAAGAACTAGCCATGAAAGCCAAGTATCCTCACCTCTTTCCTTCCATTCCACTCCAACTTGAGGTAATAGTTCCTCTTCAATTTTCCAGTCATTCATTAGCGAATTCAGTCTTAGAATCATGTTCCCTCAGTTTGTACTTGCATTTTCAGCGTATTTGCATGTTATCGGAACTAAATTCAGTCAGAAACTTAGTTTTCATTGTTTACTAGTAGGATTTGCATATCTCTCCCTCTAGCTCAACTAGTTAAGTCTTCATTCGAGGACGAATGTTCCCAAGGGAGAGATAATGTAACACCCCGTAGCCAAAACAGACCAAAAACAAGCTTTACCGAAAAAATTATAGAGGTTCATCCAACAGATGAGCATCGATGGATCGTATCATGACCCTCAATCCATCCTTCACAATTGTCGATGGGATTATAAACTACTAAAAGTTCAACACAAAAAAATTGGTTGAGTCTTAGATGACGAACAAACTTATGGTCTGTTGTCCGTGATCGTAGATCGAGACCCCCATTCACCCACTCTCTAATAAGAGCTACGGATGACCACCACAGTCTGTAGGTAGAAAATTTTGAGATAGTTAAGGGGAAATGCAGTGGGGTCAACTTCAAATGGTCATAACTCTTAGCACATAGTGATTTAGGTGTCCCATGACCTACCCACATATAGATAATTGAATTATCATTCCATAGCCACCGACCTTGCTAAAATCAGACCTCCGAGTAAAAAGTATGCCCGTTATAGTTAATGCCTATCAAACAGGCCCAAACGACTAACCAAAAGATGCGGCGTTGGTCAGACAACACACCATTAGTCCTGGCCGTCGCTTGGTTCAACAACAACTTTCCAAGGGGTCTTTATGACCTTTCCCTCTCAGTTTATACCCTAAGTTACGTCATTTTGACACTAAATCATCAGATTTTAGTTTGTTTAAGCCTAGAAACATAATTAAAACATATCCAAGTGAAATCATTAAATAAAAACCTAGAAAATTAGAAGCAAGAGAGGAGAAAAATCTCAAGAACCCTAGTTCAAGAATGCAACAAGTTCCAGCAGTTCCAGCCCCAACATAATTATTTTTCTGTGGATTTAATCAGCAGGTATGTGGGATTTCAATGGTTGGGTCACTAGTTTTCAATGAGATTCTTGATTTCCATATCATGATTAGATCTAGGGTTTGTAGAGCATCAAGAGAACATCATGCACTTATTAGTTATATGTTCCAAATTAGATTATCATGTTATTATTCAGTTTATTGAATGAATTTAAGAACCCTAGCTATATATTTCTTTATTTCTATAATTGCACATGCTAGGTCAGATATTTCAGACATTTCAGATATACATTCCTCAGTTATAAATGCATAATTACCAGATTAATTGTTGCATTCTCAGTTTGCATGTTCAGTTTCGAGCTATCAAGTACTTATAAAAACTCTAAAATAATTAGTTAGCTTACATAATTCATTGAGAGTAGCATAATACCGAGTTGGACTAGGGTTCAGCGTACCCAACTAGTACCAGAACTACTAGCCAAGTAGGTTTTATATCCCTTCTGTGGGCAATCAGTTTAGCGATCATTCCAGCATGCATGTATACCTTTGGCAGGGTATATTGGGTCCTCTCAATTGGTCATATACATCGGACTCCACATTTAGTTCATGTTGTTTTATTATCGGTTATTAGTAGCTCCCATAATTCAGTCAGACTCTTTGCATTGACCATTTATCAGTATATCTAGTATTCAGTTTCAGAATGTTATAAATTGGTCATTGCATCCAATTAGCTCAAAATTGAGTTTATCATGTCACATTATTATACTTGCTATTATGCTTGTTCAGTTATATTTTATTCAGTTTTACTCTATCCTACATGCTTTGTAGATCTCAAGTATTGATGCATAAGTGCGCTACATCTTCTCATGATTGATGTTCAAGTTCTCAGCATCCAGATCATGCATAGATCAATCTCGATCTCCAGTTCAGCAGATTCAGTGGTGAGTCCTCATTCTCTGATGACAACAATTATGAGTTTCATTTTAGTCTTTAGTCATTTACTTTCAGTTTTTGCTAGATTTAGCTGGGGCTTGTCCCGGTATTTCCAGTTTTGTTTAAAGGCTTATTTCAGACACATTTAGTTTCATCTTAGTAGTGAGTGAAAATTTCTTTGTAATAAACTCATTAGTTTTTCATATATCTCAGATATAGAATATGGGTATTCCCTATCTTTCTAGATTAGATTATGATTTAGATTCCGCATCAGTTTATTATCTTTAGTATGCTCATGATTGCTAGCAAGGTTAGATTGGGATCACTTGTGGTCCTAGGTTCTGTGTCAGCGTCTCGGGGGTAGCTCGGGGCATGGCAGAAGGAAACATATGCATACTTCCTTCATGTCTTACCTTAGTAAGTCTTAGGATAATCCGAGGTAGGAAACTCTTACGAAAAATGAGTTCACTTTCACTTTCGCTTGTCATTGGAAGTTCACTCATTTAGAAGAGGGTTGTTCATTGTAATTGACCAAGTTGTTTTCATTTTGAATTCTTTAAATGATTGATTGTTATTGTACAAACGGATTTATTGTAAATGCTTAAGGAGTTTCACTGTTAATGTCAAGTGAGTTTACTGTAAGGTTTTGGTATATTTTACTGTAAATGTACCTTTGTTTAAAAATTATGAAATCTCTTATCTATGTATTAAATGATGGTTAATATGATGTTTTATGTTTGTATTCATGAATGTTTTACTAAAATTGCATTAATAGCCATTTTACTAAAATGTCCCTTTTTGCATGTTTTTGCATATGCCATACTTAGTACATCATTTGTACTAACCCCATACTTTTCTATACGTTATAAGTATAGGTTGAAGATTTTTGGAAGACTCGAAGGCGAATCGTAGGAAATAAACTCCAACATTTGAAGCTGTTAGTGTTTCCTTTAATTTCGCTAGTTATTTTCATTTATTTAGAAAGAGAACCCCCCCCACCTTTATCATTTTTGCTTTCCAAGAAAATAATTGACTAAACAATAGTAATAATAGATTGAAGTTAAGTCTAAACTATTTTCCTCATGGGAACGATCCCAACCTCATTAGTTGGGTTATTTATTTGACACGGCTGCTTTACTTCTTATTTGAGAAGTAAATTTGAGCATATCAAATTTTGGCGCCGCTGCCGGGGAAAGTAGCTTTTAGATTAACTTAAACTTATTACTATAGTTTAGTCGATATTTTCTTAATTTTACTTTGTTTATTGTTTTTTATTATTGCAGAACCAATTTCCTTGTATGTCAAATACACGGTGAGAAAGAGAAGCCTTGTTTCCCTACGATCACGAATTAGAGCGTACAGTACGCAACATGAATCGAAACTTGGAAATTAATGATGATGATCCAAACCAGAACATCCCAGCTCCGATTGATATTCATGGTCAGTTGTTACCCGATGCTCTGGGTGAAAACCAACAGAGGGGACAAAATCCCGCTCCACGACTCCAAGAATACTACAGAGGCTATGACAATATAGCAGATCTCGATGGGCCACTTGCCTGCTCCTTTTACTACCAGGACACACCTTTGTGGTATCTAGTAGCCTGATGAAAATGCTCACTGCCAGAGGTTTGTTTCAGGGCTACCTTCTGAGGATCCACATGCCCATATAGCTAAGGTAAGGGCACTGTGTAAAAGTTGTGTAGGGAGTCCTGACCTGGACTTGGATGTAATACGGCTAAGAATGTTTCCTCTCTCACTGGCGGGAGAGGTTGCTATTTGGTTCATTGAGCTCCCTTACAACTCAATTTTCACTTGGAACCAACTAAGGGACGTTTTCTTAGGACGCTACTACCCGGTCTCCAAGAAACTAAACCACAATGACAGAGTAAACAACTTGGTGGCACTACCAGGAGAGTGAGATAGTAGTTCGTGGGATAGATTCACCTCATTTTTGAGAAGCATCCCAAATCACCGCATAATGATGAGTCAATGAAGGAATACTTCTATAGGGGACATGATGATAATAATAAAGCGGTGTTGGATACTATAGCGGGTGGTTCTTATGGGGAGTGTCCTTATGCTGAGATTGCTGAAAAGCTAGAGAAAATCTCCCGGAACAATAAACCTTGGAGTACTAGGAAGTCAGATACCGGGAGAAATACCTTCGCAGTGCAGTCCACTCACAACCCAGCTACAGATGAAATTCGTGAAGAAATGGCTCAGATGAGAACTGAGCTTTGGTTGGTATTAAAAAAATATCACTGGGGTGCAGAAAAGATAAATGCGGTTAACTAGTTGTCTAAACCACCACCAAGAAATGATGAATGCTATTATGCGGAGGATTCCTATGCGGTAAACGAGCAGACGGGGGGTTTTCGACCGAGTGGCCAAGGCTCTAATCAGCAGAATTGGATCTAAGGTCAAGGGAGTTAAGGTCGGATCTATGGTATCTATAACCGTGAGGGTCATTATGTCCTAGATTGAAACTACAACCGCGACAAAAACTTCCACAAGGGTATCTATAGTAACAGAAATGATAGGAATGGGCCCTATGTCCCTCCTCAAAATCATGAAGTTACTCCTAGGGATGGCGGAGATACTATGGCGTGAGTTGAGGATATGTTGCACAAAATGATGAGGAGGTTAAATGCTAATGATGAGCATATTAAAGAGTTAAGGAGTGATTTAGCAGGTATTGAACAGAAAGTCGATACACATGCAATATCGATTAAGCAGATTGAGTTGCAAATGGCCCAATTATCTGCGACTGTGAACACACGGCAACCGGCACTCTTCCTAGCAACACTGTCCAAAATATAAAAAATGATGCACATTGTATGACAATCACTACTCGGGGTAGTAAGCAAACCATTATCCCACCTATGTCGTCTAATAAGGAAAAGGTGAGAAAGGATAATGATAAGGTGGTAGAGAGTAGTGGTAAAGTAAAAGATGGCATTGGAAAAGATGTTGAAGTACCTATAAAGGTAATTCCCATGCCTATACCACCACCACCATTTACTCAAAGAATAGTGAAAAAGACCAAGGATGGTAAATTTCAGCGTTTTATAACAATGTTGAAGAAACTTTCTATGAATGTCCCTTTGGTAGAAGCTCTAGAACAAATCCCCGGTTATCCCAAGTTAATGAAAGATCTGGTTACAAATAAAAGATCGGTCAGTTTTGAAGATGATGATAGAATGCAACATTGTAGTGCTATTGCTACAAGATCTCTGGTATAAAATAAAGAAGATCCGGGTGCATTCACTATTCCTTGTACAGTCGGGTAATTACATTTTGCGAAAGCATTATGTGATCTGGGGGGGAAAGCATAAATCTCATGCCCCTCTCGGTTTACAAGAATTTGGGTTTTGGTGACCCAAATCCCACTACAATGCGGCTACTGATGGCTGATCGAACAGTGAAAAGTACTATAGGGATAATCAACGATGTGCTAGAAAAAGTGGAGTCGTTCATATTTCCAGAAGATTTTGTTATTCTTGATTATGAAGTTGATTTTGAAGTGCCTATTATTCTTGGGAGGCCATACCTTGCTACGGGTAGAGCGTTAGTTGATATGGAAAAGGGGCAGATGAAATTTTGGTTGAAGAATGAAGAAGCGACCTTCAACATTTGTAGGTCCATGAGGCAGAGTGGTGAGCTCCAATCGGTATCTGCCATATCTCACAAAGAAAAGATGAAGAAGCACCATGACATAGAAAGTGAAAAATGAGAGTTTATGGTCGGGGATTTTGTGCTTTTATACAATTTTAGGTCGCGTTGGTTTCCGAGCAAGCTCAAGTCCAAATGGACTGGCCCTTACTTTATTACCCAACTACTCCTCATGGAGTAGTTGAGTTAAAAATGAAGGAAGGTGAGCAGTTTAAGGTAAATGGACGATGAATGAAACCCTTTTTTGGGCATGCTGAGTCGGCGAATGAAGGAATCAAGGCATACCATCTTGATGAAGGCTGAGTAATCAAGTGTTCTTAGTCGTGTTGCAACGTTAAATCAGGCGTTTGTTGGGAGGCAACCCAATACTTAAAGTTTTTGTTTTTAGTAATGGTAGCATTTTCTACTAATGGTTTTAAATTTGCAGGCACATCACTAGGAAAATTCTGCGGAAAATAACTCTGCACCAGTCACTGACGGATATATCAACAGATCGTCATGCATGCGATAGACCGTCACATGAATCCGTCGTGCTAGGTACATCTTTCTGTTATTTTCAAAACTAGGGCACATGCGAAGGAACCAATGATGTACCATCACAACTGCAATGGACCATCGTCAGGGACTCGTCGTGTCATTAATGAAGCGTACCTGACCTGTCCCGGCTGTTTTTTTTTTTAAAAAAATTCTTAACATTTTAAAAACCCACCCCCTTCAATTTTTTTATGCATTTGGTAAAATTGCATGTCTTTTTGTTGGGGGTGGGGTAAATGGAAAGTGAGTGCTAGGGTGAAGTCTGAGTAGCCCAATTCACTATCCTCTTTTGGGGTTTTCTTGCCTCTGTTCTTTTTCCCCAAGAGACTGATTATTTGTTTTGTTGAACCAGCATGTCTATATCTTGTGTACATAGTTTAATTCTGAATCAATTATGTCTAAAATGATATCCTAATAAAATGAAAATGATGCATGTCTAGGCCTAGTAATTGATAAATGTGTGGCTCTAAGCATGACATAGTAGGAAACTACTGCATGACCCTAAGTCTAAAATTCGAACTAGCTGTCTGATAATTTGGTAGAGTTATGAGATCTGAAGTGATTGTGAGGAAGATTTGAATATTCCACTATTTGTACTGAGCTAGAACTTGCATGGTTAGTCCTGCTAAAAGTAAGCTGTAATAGACAATTAGGAAAGGATTATAGGCCCTTGTTCAATATAGACCATTTTTAGCATAAATAAAAGAAAACAAAATGAAACTAATCCTTCTTTAATCCAAATGATTTGAGCTTAAATTTGTCCTTTCTTTTTCACCCCAACTGATCTTTTCTGGGAATAATGTGTTGGCCCTGGTCCCTCCTTAGACATGTGCACCTCATCTTATGCCAAAAACATAAGTTGAGGGTGGCTAATGCAGTAAACAACCCTTTTAATGGCCCTGACCCAACCTTGGGTATTGTGTACTTTGACTCATAGCAAAGCCATGAGTTGAGGGTGGCTATTATGAGGAATGCTCTTGAAAGTGGGGTTGAAAGAACAAGAGAGAAAAATAACAAAATTAAAGTGACTCAAGAATCAGATGAAAAAAAAAATAAAAAAAATAAAAGAAATACAAGCAAGAAAAGAAAAGAGTCACTTACACAAATGAAGAAAGAAGGGAAAATAGTTGGGTGAAAGAATATGAGAAACTGCGCAAAATAAAATTATAAAAAATGGTATGTTTAGTCGATATGTCAAGGAGGGAAAAAAGTCACTAAAGTATACCTAAATATACCCTACCTGACCCTGAGCCTATGTTACAAGCTAAGAAAGTCCTATCGTGATCCTAAGAGTTGTATAGCGAGCTTAAAGCAATGAAAATAAGAGCAAGCTTATGGCAATATGTATGAATGAGTGTGAATTTGTTCTGAAAGTGAGTGTTGAAAAGTAATCCTTATACTCAAACTTGAATCATTGTGTGAAAAATGAGGATTTTGTTTTAAAGTGAGGACACTAGTTGCAATACCGGAAATTTTAGCACCTCGGTGAGAAATTGAAGAGGATAGGTGTTAGTGCATGGTGAGTCTGTGTCATGGTACAATTCCACATAATTCAAGCCTAATAGTGATAGCATGCATAAACATGATGAGACTGATCGGGAGTGATAGCCAAATAATTGTGAAAGATATAACATGGATACTATTGTACAAAGATTTTGTCTCGAGTCATAGTGCGTTGCTTGAGGACAAACACTGAATTTAAGTTGAGGGTATTGATATACCGTGGTTTCATGGTATTTACTTTTTCCTTATGTTTAGTGTGTCCGAAAGCCTTTTTGTACTAATTTTTATGTAAGTTTCTCTTTATTTGCAAGAACTCTATCTAAAAGATAAAAGTAGAGGTTTTTGAGCAAGAAATACAGAAAAGTACCACCTACGGAGCTTGTGACGGTTCATCGTGCTCGTGACGGTCCGTAGGTGGCATCGTAGTACAGCTGCTGAAGGAAGATGGGGAATTCTGATCAAGTTTGGGGTTACAGAGTGCGTCACGGACCGTCGTAGCCATGACGATCCGTCTTGCTGGTTCAACATGAAGATCAGAGAAGTAGTCCCAGTACCCAAATTCCAAGAGTTCAAGTGTTTTCGAATGGAGATCCTCGACGGACGTTGTTCCTCTGACGATCCCTCATACCTGTCGTCGAGGGTAATGAAGAGAGAAGATGAAGAAATTACACAAGTATGGGACGCCGGAATCCATGATGGTTTGTCATGACCACGACGATCCGTCGCGAGGTCCGTTGACCCAGCCGTGTTGTGACAGATTTCCAGCAAATAAAGTCCTTGTTTAATTAGGTTTTAATATTTTACAAATAGTTCGAAAAAATCTCGTTTTTGGGGTTAGACTCTTGATTATTTGAGCTTCTATTGTGGATTAGATTTGATGATTATTGTTATACTTTTGGAGAATCTTTAGTGTTCAATTAATTTCAGTAATTTATTGTTGGTGACTTTTGTTGATTAATCAAGTGAACTTCTTGATTTTATTCTTTCTCATTGAAGTAAGTGCATGAATTTTTATATTACATATTTGAATATTGTGATTATAACTATGGGTAACTAAACTCCATAACTAGGGTTGTGGGAACCATAGGCGAATAATGAGGTAAAACCTAACTAAAATAACAATTCAAGAATAGTGTTTTGCATGTATTGATAATTCTTTCGCTTAAAAGTCTTTTTAACGGATGGACAAAATTAGAACTCGCCTTAATACTACTTGTCGGACCATGGAGGTAGATAATAGGAAAAGAATTATGAACATAGATTTAGTGTATACTATCTAATAGGCTAGTATTGATTGGTACGAGGTAATTACTTAGTCAAATATCGAATATGATGCCGAAAATGAGGTAAAGGTAAGGGTTAGTATAGCAACACACGTAACCGGACCAAGGTGCGGAGTGAAATTTTCTAGATGCGGACCAAGGATTTAGAAATACATAACTTATCACTTTGCATGCAAGATACTAGGAAAGAATTGTTATTGTTAGAATTATCAAGTTATGAACCTGTGGGGAACACGTAAACCCTAGTTACTTTTATTAATTGATGAAACTCAAACATTTGAAGCTGTTAGTTGTCTCCTTTAATTTCGCTAGTTATTTTCATTTATTTAGAAATAGAAAACGGCCCTTTTATCATGTTTTCTTTCCAAGGAAATAATTGACTGAACAACATTAATAATAGATTGAAGTTAAGTCTAAACTATTTTCCTCGTGGGAACAATCCCAACCTCATTAGTTTGATTATTTACTTGACACGACCACTTTACTTCTTATTGAGAAGTAAATTTGAGCGTATCACTAATCCTCAAAAAAACCACACAGAAACAACAACTTTAAGATTTTCTAATCATGCTCATTAAAACCATTTTATAAGGTAAAAATTGGTAAAAAGAATATACATGATTCAATTGGGGTTTTCGACATTTTAAATCATCATTTGAAACTAAGGACAACTCATTATAATCATTAAAACATTTTCCTGCAAAAACCCATACATAGAGTCAAGAAATAATGAAATTTGAAGTTTAAATTCTTTTGAAATCTCTTTGAAATGGATCCTTGAATGAAAGATGGTTCAAGGATGACTACCATACCTTAATATGAAGAAACCAACAAAATTTGGTGAAGAAAACGTGAAGAAATTTGTGCTCATCCTTGGATCTTGAAGCTTCTTCAATGGGGGTTTTGGAGGAAGAGTTTTGGTGATATTTTTTATTTTATCTTTGGGGTTTGAACTGGTGGGTGAAATGCTATTTTAAATGACCTAAATCAGTCCAAATATTATACCCAAAGTTCCAAAAAGAGCCCTACACTTTTTTGGACCCTTTTCCAACTTCTAATTTGCCTTAAAAATGAACCGGCCAAATCTGGGACTTGGATGCGTGTCGCGATGTCATTTTCAGATCTTGGTTCTGGAAAATATTTTGGAAATTTAAGATTCATATTGGACCTGCGACGTAGGGAGAAATTTGCCGACCAAGTGACAGTTGCACGTCATGCAGCAGCTCTCAAATCTACGTTGCCTGGAAACTTCGATGGACAACATTTGGGTCCTTCTCGGGGACCCTTAAGTTGGTCCTCAGGGCGTCGTTCTCAGATATTTTTACCCTTTTCAGTCAGTCTACGCATACGAACCATCGATACTCAATTTTACCATCAAACAATCCCCACAAAACTTCACTACAAACCCACTATGACACACTACTTCAAATTTGAGTAGTTCCCGGACGTCTTGGACGTTTTGTCTTCCAAACACTCTTACACATTACAAACTGACTGCAAATGATGAAATACACCATTTAAATCATTATTAACTTATGAAAATCATGTGAATCTCTATTTTTAATAATTTCATTTTGAGGGTCATTACACTAGTATTGCCTTTTGGCCTAACTAATGCTCCTGTCGCTTTCATGTGCATTATAAATAAGGTGTTCCAGAATAATCATGATTCATTTATAATTGTCTTTATTTATTATATCATTGTATATTCCAAAAGTAACATGTGGGTCATTTGAGGATAATATTGCATGTCCTTAAGGATCATCAACTCTTTGATAAATATAGTAGCTGCAAATTTTGGATAAGGTTGGCGACTTTTCTTAGTAAAATTGTATCTAGTGCAGGTATTGAGATTGATCCAAAAAATACCGACGCGGTTAAGAATTGGACTAGACCTTTGACTGCCACTTATATTTGAAGTTTATAAGGTTTAGCTCGGTATCATAGTAGATTTGTTGAGGGGATTGCATCCAACGCTTCACCCTTGACTACCCTAACCCAAAAGAAAGTAATGTTTTAATGGATTGAAGCTTATGAGAAAGGCATTTAAATGTTTAATGCTAAGTTTACCTCCACTCTTGTGTTGATTTTAAAGGAGGGTACATAAGGGTCTATTGTGTATTTTGATGCTTCTCGAATAGTTTTTGGTTGTGTCCTCACGCAACATGGTAAGGTGATAAGATTCATCTAGATAACTCAAGGTGCATGAAAAGAAGTATTCGACCCATTATCTTGAATATGCGGCCGTAGTGTTTGATTTAAAGATATGGACGCACTATCTATATGGAGTGCATGTTGATGTGTTCACCAGTCATAAGAGTCTACATTATGCATTCACTCAACAGGAATTAAATCTCTGAAAAAGAAGGTGGTTAGAGCTTTTGAAAGATTATGATATGAGTTTCCTTTACCACCCCGGGAAAGCCAATGTGGTTGCAGATGTTTTGATTCAGATATTTATGGGTTATGTAGACTATAATCAAGGTTAAAAGGAGTTATTAAAAGATATGTGTAGATTGACCTTGTTGGGTGTTCTACTTGAAAATTCTCCAAAGGGGGGTTTCATGGTTCATCATACATTTGAATCATCTTTAGTGATTGAGGTGAAGTCCAAGCAACATATTAATCTTCTATTGATGGAGTTGAAGGAATCACTTCACAGTAAATATAATGAGTCCTTCTCCAAAGGGGGTATGGGGTACTCATATATCAAGGTAAGTCGTGTGTTCTGGATGTAGATGATTTAAGAAGACAAGTTTTCAAAGAGGCTCATGGTTTCTGATACTCCATTCAATCGGTTGCCACCAAAATGTATCGTGATCTACAAGAGATCTATTGTTGGAATGGTTTGAAGAGGAACATAGCGGAATTTATTCCCAAATTTCCCAATTGTCAACAAGGAAAGGACAAACATCAAACAACAGGAGGATTTACTCAAGATATAGGTTTTCCTACTTTGAAGTAGGAAGATGTCAATATGAATTTCATTGTGGTTTGCCTTGTACATGTTATTGCTGATATATTTACCAAATCAGCCCATTTTAGTCCCGTCAAAGCTACTTATTCGACAGAAGAATATGTTAACTACTATCTTAAGGAGATTGTGAGAATGCATGGGACTCCCTTTTGTGTAATTTCGGATAGGGGTCCCCAATTTACTTCACATTTTCAGAAAGCATTCAAAATTGAGCTTGGTTCCAAGGTGAAACTTAAAACAACATTTAATCCACACACTGATGGTTTGGCAGAGTGAACAAACTAAACATTAGAGGATATGTTGAGGGCATGGACATTGACTTCAAGGTTTATTGGGATGACCATGTACAATTGATTGAATTTTCCTACCATAATAACTATCATTAAAGTATCACCATGGGACCTATTGAGGCCCTTTATTGGAGGAGGTGTAGATGTTTGATTGGGTAGTTAGAGGTAAGTGATTTTTCTCTAATAGGTCCCAAAGAAATTTTTGAGGTTTTGGATAAAGTTCGACTCGTAAGGGATCAGTTGAAGAATGCCCAAAGTCAGAAAAAAAAACATATAACGACAATAGAAAAGGAACCTTGAGGTTATGGTAGGTTGCATAGTCTATCTGAAGATATCACCAATGAAAGGGGTGATGAGGTTTGTAAAAAAAGGGAAACTTAGTCCCCAGTATGTGCGGCCATATGATATTTTAAAACTCATTGAATGTTTTGCCTATGACTTGAAATTATTTATTTAGTTGGCTTCGGTTCATCTGGTGTTCCATTTATCAATGCTCAAAAGTGCATAGGCAATCCGGTATCAATCTTTCCTCTAGAAGGTTAAGAAGTTGATTCTAACCTTTCCTATGAAGAAGTCCAAGCTGAGAGTTTAGACAGATAAGTAAAGAAGCTTAGAAATAAGGAAGTAGCTACCTAAAGGTTCTTTCGAAGAATCATCATATGGGAAAATTCTACTTGGGAGGCCGAGTACGATATGATGTCCGAAAATACTCATATTTATTCCTTCTTCTTCTAGTCAAGGTTCGTGTTAGTAATTCCTTCTAGTTGTGGTTTATGAAGGGTCATAAATGTGTTTAAACTTACATTATTTCCCTTCATTATGAATGTTCATGTGAAAATTAATGTTTCATATGTGTCTTGGATTATATGTTCTTCATACTTGATGACACTTGATTTTATTGTTTAAATAGTTGAGTTAGATGATATTACTTGTTCTGAAATTTCTCAAGCATAAAGTGATGAAAATATGTATTTTCTCATTGTTGAATATGTTCTATATGAGAAGGTGAAGGACATTCCTCCTTAAAAATGTGAAATGATGAAATGTGTACATAATTGGTAGTTGATATAGTTCACCTCATAATAATGCATTATTCTGTTTTAGAATAGAGTTAATGTTTCCTCCTTTTTTATTAATTTAATGTTATGTATCATGTGTTGTTAGGGATTCTAGTCTTGAGTCATAAATTCTAAAGAAAGATGTTAAAGTGTCGTTCGAGGACGAATTTTCACCGGGGGGATATTGTTATAACTTGGAAATCCAATAAACTAGGCTGAAGTCTCACATTAAGAATAAAGGTTAAAATAGTGTTTCCAGACCAAAACTATGTGACCTCATTTAGAAGTATTAGAGTCTAAACGCAAGGGACGAACATGACGTCCGTAAACTAGTGAAATTGAAGTAGTAGATGTACGTAGGTCTTGTGAAGGTTTGGGAGTGTCATATGGTGGGTAAAACTTGTATATGTACATTAAGTAGGTAAAAGAATTTTTATAGGGTCGAAACATGCAGGTTCCCCCCCCCCAAAGACCACTCTAGTGGTCCTGAGGAGGACCCAACCATGGGCCAACAAGCTTCAGAAGGAGCACGTACGCATCGCAGATTAGCTCCCCCATCGAAAAAAAGTTTGGTTCACGATGCGGATATGTCGTGAACTCTACTGTCAAAAATATTAATTCCAGAAAACTTGAGGGAACAGGTCCACGATGCGGATTTGTTTCCCGATGAAAATTTTAGAAATTTAAGTCAACTTTAACATCAAAAAAAGGTCTAACTATTGATGTGTATTTTTTGGTATTTTAGAGGAGAGGTATATATTGATGTTAAGTCATTTTACATCACTTTTTCCCACCCAAATAAACTTCTCAAATCAAAATCCAATTTACTCTCACTTCTCTCTAAATTGTTTACCCTACTCAGCCTCTACTGAAGAACGTTGCAGCTTCAAGACGAAAACCCATTGTCCGAGTTTTATTCTCAAATTTGTGGCTAACGTCTTCATAAGGTATGAATTCTTTCACATTTAGGATTCCTTTCCCCAAGAGGTTCATTCAAACATGATTTCAAATCACCTAATATCAAGGGTTTTTCTCTACACATGGGTTTTCTTTTAAAATTTAAAGTGTGGATCAATTAGGATTGCTTAAGTGTATAATGATGTTTAATTGTTGGATATTGATCTTATTTTTTTGGAATCCGTGCATGTCCATCTTCCACTAACCCTTATTCTTTAATTATTTTAATTGATGGCTAGAGGTGTTGTAATTAAGTGTGTTCTTGTATAATTGATTATTATATGATGATGATAATGGGTTTGATTGGTATATATCATGATTTTAGGATTACGTCCTAAATGGGTTTCATTGAGGCCATTTTTAAAACCTTCAAGTTCATGAACTAGTTGATGTAGTATTGTTTGCTTATCTTTGCAAATGTTGGTTAATTGAAGTATGAATGATGAATTTATGAGTGTATGCTCATCCTATGAATATGATGGTTGTGAGATGATGATACGTGTACTCTTATTAGGGATTGAAGGTAATTCCTATGTGCATCTCACTAATATTTTATGAGCCTATGAGTTGTGAACATATTATATGAGGGGTTAAAATCCTAATACCTATCATATGATATAATGTTAAGGAAGACTTAATGTGACTTCAAAAGGGAATTTAGTTAAAGCACGAAAGTGAACTTGACAATGAGACGTGTTCCTTCATAAAGGAAGGGAGGTTCACACTATGTCTCTCACTAGGTGAAAACTACAATGTAGTTAGAAAAAAGAGGGTTTATGGTAACAACCTTCTTGTTCATTAACTATGTGACCCCCATAAAAACCTAACTAGTGGATCCAACTAGATGTTATTATGATGCATATGTCACATCCACGGATAACCCGCTAGACGTAACCTGAGTCGTTGTCTTCGGAGAGGACTAAGATTAACCTCTTAGCATTCTTCATTACATTTCATAGTTAAATTGCGGAAATTTAAAACTTTAATTTTCTATCATATGGGTTTACATAGACTTCTCCCTTACACATTGTATATAGATAGGGAGTTTGCATAGACTCCTTCTATAGGAAGAAATACATAGACTTCTATGTTTATTTCACATACATATTGTAATAGGAATTGTCTCACATTTAAACCATCCAAAAGGAATTCACATTCGGGCATAACCCAAAGTTCATTAAAACAAAAGCCACATATAGACATATACAATAATAGTATTCAAATGAAAGAGAAAGAACTAAAATGTCTTTAAGACTAAAACAATGTCAAATATCTAGATAGTGGCACCGTCCTTGAAAGGTGAGGACCTACCAAACTTGGACAATGAGAATCCAAGATATTTTTAAATGGCCCTTCCAGAATCTCAATGGCTGGAACATATATAATTGTGAAACGCAGAAATAAGGGTTGGTACACCACTTGTACTAAGTATGGAAAAATTCACATAAAACATTTGAAATCATACTAAAAGGTACATTTGTTCAAAACTATGCTAAGTTAATTTTAGAAGCCTTATGCACAACCAATAACCCATGTAAGCCAAAAATCACACATTCCTGTAAGACAAGGCCATATACAACACAAGACCAACATCATCAAGTATGACCAAGTCAATATGTATATAAGCATATTTGAGTACATGAACAACTTCAACATCGTGTTATAACAATAAAGAATGTATAATACTTCATAACATTACAACATATGCCTGACCCTTACTCATAACCTCTCATCAAGTCTATTAGTGCAATGACCAAGTAAATCCCCATAACCATAATCAACAAAGTAAACCATAAAAAGGATCATAAGCAATTCCTAGCATCACTTAACATGTCGCTAAGAGTAGTCAAAATCATATCTAGCAATATAAACCAATAGCATGTTCATAAATGAAACTAAAATCATACATGATCATCATTATGCAAAGTCAACATCTGCATAACATTTAGTTTATATAACATAAGAAAAACCTTCTGGGACTTCCCTCAAAGCCAACTACTGTAGTAAATAGGTAGAGTCCCATAACTCTAACTAGACTAAGTCAAACCCCTTAAGTAACCCTAATTACTGTTCACATTATTATTTCATTTTTGTTTTGAGGAAACTTTCCTTAACCGACATAGACCGCATGAGCTTAATATGGAACCTGGTGTCATGAAACCCTACACTGAAGGAAGGCAGACTACTTGCCAAGGTACTACCAAAAGATGAACATAGCATTCTAGGTGAATCCAATAACTAGTATTCCTACGCGGATACATAGTTCAAGAACTAGAAGATATTCTTGGGACCCTCTTTATTCACATTGCATTATAGTCTCCAATTTTATCAGTACATAGTGAACCTACCTTCCCACATTGGGTGGACACTCCTCACTACTAGTTCACTCGGTGCTAAGCTAAAGTCCCTTTTTGAAATGTATTTAAATAGTCTTTTAACAATCACAACTTAGTTTATGCCATAGAAGACTCATCTCTTGTATATTCATAATCATTAGCTCATTAGGAATTACATAAGAATGTCCTTTCAATACGGCCCTTATATGTGTGAAATGAACACATTATCATCATTAAGTCATAATAAGGCACACATGAAATTCATAACCAACCATATATTATTTCATCATAAACATAGTCTCACATCTTCAAATAATCAATACATTTAAATTACATCATCATACCAAGATCTACTTATTATAATCATAAGAAATGCTTCTATTGAAATTCATCATCAAGCACAAGACATAACAATTGAAGTAAAGGTTCAAGATCGTAAAGTCTTACCAGTTCTCCTATTATAGTCCATCATCATTCGTATTAACCTCACCAATCAAATTTCATCCAACAATAGGTGTATTAACATCATTATATTTTAATTAACACAATAATTAAGTCAATTGCATCGATTCTAATCAATGTAACATGAGTTCATTACCTAGGGTTAGGGAATATGGGTCAATTTATGATCAATTACAAATACTAGGTTAAACATCAAAAACTAGAATAATTGAACAAAAATAAATAATAATTCAATCATAATTATCAAATTAGACCACACACAATACAATTTAAAAGATCATTTTCCGACTAAAAATAAATCCATATAAATCATGTTTTTGAAAACCAATTTTGGAAGACTCCTTTCGGAAAAGGAATCCCAAAGGTGAAAGTATTCCATAACTTGTTAATACTTGTATAATGATGTATAATTTTTGTATTCTTGAATCCCTAAACCCCTAGAACTTTCCCTTAAATTGAGTTCTCATTGGGTGAGAGAAAGTAGAGAGAACGTATAGTGATTTGGATTTGGGAATTTTGGGGTGTTAAGTTGATTTTTGGCTTAGGGTAGTTTATATATTCATTTAAATAACTTAATTAAACACCCCTTAACCCTAATTAATCCACTAATTAATTAATTAATTAATTTAACCAATTTAAAACAAGACAGTGAAAATGCGGCTGACCTACGAGACCCCGACATACGGAACATAGGTCAATCGATGGCTTTTTCCGCCCATGGTCCAGCACGTCCTTACTTATGTTAAGAGACTATGTTTTTTGGTCATTTTAGAAAAATTTCTAAGTTTTTATAGATATGGGCATTGATGCCCCGTTACCTAGGTGGCACTTGTCATTTGGCAACGGTGTTGCTGCCTACACTCCTTCATTTGGCTTGTTTGGGTCAAATGCAAGGGTCCTCTTCAAAAATCCATAGGGTGGTCCTTGGGGAGTCATACCCTTACATATCGACCTTGAAAACACTCTAACCCTAGTTTGACACCTTTCCACCAATTTTCATGATCATCCATTTCATCCTGAAACTAGCTTAAATTGAACTAGTTGAGGTCGCTAAGTATGGTGAAGGTTTTGGAGGTTCAAATGAAGTATACAACTTTTAAAAAGACTTTTCATATATAGAGTGTTATATATAGGGTCTTCATGTCCAATAACGACGCCCCAAGGACCACTCAAAGGGTCCTTGTTGAGGATCCCAATAAGGGTGTGTCGGCTGCCAAAACAAGCCTAAGTGGATCAACAATCAATGGGCTTCTGCACGATGTGTATCCCACACAGACATACTACCTCAATTAATTTTTCAAAATTAAAAATGTGTGTTGGCCTTGCAACATGAAGTCACTTCCGTAATTCGATAAAATCGTATTTTTGAGATTTTGACTTCACAAAAAGACCAAATTAAGTGAGGGGTGTTTTGGGACATTTATTGGGGTGATAATTTATATACTAAGGGTAATTTTAAAGTCATTTCTCACTCATTTAAACCAATTTCTCAAAACAAAACCCAAAATCTCTCATCTCTCTCTACTTTCTCTCTCCCCAAATCCTGAATTGAAGGAAGAACAAAGTTTGAAGAACACGGTAAATTATTTTAGGATATCACTTCAATTTAGTCTATTTATCTTCATTAAGGTGTGCGTTCTTCACTACTGGTATTAATTTCCCCAAGAGGTCCTTTCAAAGTTGATTTCTAAATTATCGAATTTCAAGGGTTTTCCAATTATAATGGGTTTTCTTCTAAACTTCAAATTGATGATAAATTGTGATTTCTTATGACTAATTGAGTATATATTGTTTATTCATTGATGTTAATTGAAGCGATTTCCTCATGTTTCCTTCCCCAGTATTCCTAAATATGGATACTAATTGTAAATTGACGGGAATTGAAGTATGATTTGATCATTGGACTTGTTTTATCTATTCTAATTCATTTATGTATTTACAAGGGTAATTATTTTTTGGATTTGATCAAATTATTGATGAATTCATGAAGAACAATATTTCTCCTAACCCTAGGTTATGAATTGATTTTAATTGGATTGTGATTATGCAAATTACCTAGTTCTTGTGTTAATAACTATTTATTGATGTTACTATATCTTTAGTTGGATGAAATTGGTTGGTTAATTGTAAGACCATGATGATGGATATTTAAGGATATTGAGTAGGTCTTTATTATCCAAACCTTTACTTAAATTATAGTTAATTGTGATTAAGTCATGATGTCGTATTGGAGTATATCTTGTATTACGATTTATAGGGTTGGTATGATTTCAAATTTAAATGTATTGACTATGGATTATGAGGTATTGTAAAAGATGTAAATGTTATAAGGATGGGTAGGATTTACCAATGTTCCATCATGATGTGAATATGTGTTGGAAAAGATGAAAACGTTATATGGATTGTAATGACAAGACAATACTCGTGCATTTCTTATTAAGCTATGATGATGATGTTTATACAAGGGATAAACTTTATGACTTGCATTAATCTATGATGATTAATGAAGGTATAAACGACATTTCAAAAGGGACCGTAGCTTAAAACCGAGTGAACTATAGTTAGAACTGTCCCTTCCCACATAAGGAAGGTAGCATCACTAATGTACTCTTGAAATTCGAGACTCCAATGAATGTAGTATAAGTAGGGTCCCAACTATATATCCTAGTTCATAAACTATGTTTCCCCTATAGGAATACTAGCTAGTGGATCCACGCATTTACTATGTTCATGTTTTGGTACTACCTTGACAAGTAGTCCTCCTTCTTTTGGTGTAGGGTTCCATGACACCGGATTCCACATTAACTCATTTGGTCTATTTTGGTTTATCCATGATGTTCCAAAAAGGTAAAACGAAATAAAGGAATGAATTCTAACTAAGATGACCTAAGGGATTTAGCTTAGTCTAGATAGGGTTTTGGACTCTACCTATACATTGAACTACAAAGCCTTAAAGGATGTGCGAGGAGGATGTTCTTATGTATGTTTACTCTTACAAATGTAATTGATATGTGTATGATGATATTAAATGTTGATGACACTATGTGATGTTGATTACTCTTATGAACATGTACTTCGTTTCTATTGCTAATATGTGATATTATGTACTCTTGATACTATTTATGTGAAGTTGGACATTGTTTATGGTTCTTGCCAGGTTTAGTTGATTGAATAAGGTTATGGGGCTTTGTTTAGCTATTGCACAAGTGGAGTTAAAGAGGGTCATGAGTAATTTCTTGCTTTGGTTATGTTATAATGAACTCTTATCAATGCTTGTTGCTATTATAACTTGATGATATAGTTGCTTTGACTATATCCTCAAATTATGTGATATGCATTTGGACTTTACTAGAGTTAGTATTGTTGGCGTTGTGATGCACATGTTTAGGATTTAATATATATGTCTTGTTGATTGGTATGGTCTTATTGAATGTGCATAAAACATTTCAAAGTATATTGCATAATGTAATGTCACTTTTTAAGCATGATTTCATGATGTGTGCATATGGTCTCATACTTTAGTACAAGTGGTGTACTAATCCCATTTTCTCCCTTTTCCCCCAACATTAATGTTCCGGTCATGGAAGGTGCTTTGAGACAACTTTGAAGAAGACATAGAATTGTCAAACATCCAAGTTGGGTAGGTCCTCCCTTTCGGAGGGCAATGCCACTATCAAGCATATGGAGTTGTTTTATTTTTATGACTCTTATGTTCTTTTCTTTTCATTTGACTACTAACTATTGTATGACCTATATGTGCTCTTATTTCATTGATGTATTGGCTAGGGTAAAATTTACACTCTTACTAGATGGTTATGAGATGAGACATGCTTCTGAGAATATATATATTATATATATATATAGATATATATTATATATTATATATATATATATATATATATATATATATATATATATTATATATATATTTATGTGCAATAAAAGTAGATAACTAAATAATCTTCTTATACGAAGGGTCTATGTCTACTAAATAAAAGTATTATGTGTATGTAGAGGTCTATGTAAACCTCATTTTAGAAGTAATGAAAAACATTTTAAATTTTTTGTATTTTAACCTATGAATGTAATGAGGTAAGCTAAAAGTCTAGTCATTGTCCTCAAAGAGTAGGACGACGTCAGTTACGTCTAGGGGGTGCTCCTTGGATCCTATGACGACAATAAGAGAAGAGACATAGCGTTTAAAGAAGGTGATAAGGTGAATTTTGAAATTTCACCCATTAAGGGGTGATGAGGTTCGTCAAGAAAGGAAAGTTAAGTCCTGTTATGTGGGTCCCTATGAAAGTTTTCACAGGGCTGGTAAGGTTGTATACGAGTTAAGATTATCTAGTGAGCTACGTCGAGATCATATGGTTTTCCATGTTTCCATGCTTAAGAAATGCATTGCTAACCAGCTGTCCATTATTTCTATTGACGGTCTAGGGGTGGATGATAATCTCTCCTATGAAGAGGTTCTGATGGAAATCCTTGATTGACTAGTAAAGAAGTTGAGGAACAAGGAGGTGGCTTCTGTAAAGGTGTTATTGAAGAACCACCTAGTTTAGGGAGCAACATGGGACGCCGAGGATGATATGAAGTCCTATTATCCTCATCTCTTTTATAATTAAGGATAGTTTTTCCTATTAATAACTAATATAAAGAGCAAAATTTAACTTGAGTTAATATACAATGATATTCATAATTATGGTAAATAATTTTGCAAAAAAATTAGATTTTCATGAAATGATGCTTTTTTGCCTGATTTGCCCTTATTTGTGTATTTGGTATGTTGTTTCCTTAATGAAATTATATTGAGAATGATGATGTTATTTTAAATGATTTTTGGCATAAGTGACTCTTCTGTTGTGTTGACCTCATGTTGATTTTGAGAAGGAAAATCCTCATGTTGTGATGTTGAGCTCTTATATGAAGTAATTGATGTTTTGGGCTACGAGTGTAAATGCCATGTTCTCATGTCTATTTGAGTTGTAACTCATGTATATTATGTTATAGATTGGTTGGGCTTATAGTGTTGAGTCTATCCTGTCCCTACAAAAGATTTTACTGTTATTCGGGGACAAATGTTTCCTAAGGGGGGATAATGTTATACTCCGAAAGTCCAAGACCTAATCTAGAGCCTTACATGAGTGTCTAAGATTTATTATAATGTTTTTAGGTTAATTTTTTTTATAAGTTATGTAGGATGTTTTATCTAGAAATCAAGAAACGACCATGACGTCCGAAGACTAGTGAAAGAGGTTCTTGTGTGTATTAGCCTATTTCACAGGGTTTTAAGCGTACAGAACTAAACCCTTAAACACTTGTATTAGGCTATATATTTTTATTTGACTATTTTGAGTGATACATTGTCCCCCCCTTAGGAACATTCATCCCCTAATGACACTAAACTTTTAAAAAGGGAAAGTATAAACTCAAGACTAGCATCCCAACCAACAAATGTACAACATCAACATGAGTTACAATTCAAGGAGTGTTACACAATTCCATTAAACACATAATAATGGAATTTACACAAATGACTCAAAGCATCAATTTTCACAAATAAGGCTCAAAGTAATAACATGAGGAATTTCCTTCTCACGACAACAACATGAGCTCAACATATCTTTAAAGAGTCTCTAATGTCCATGTTTCTTTATCAGTATATCAACATGCTCAATATAATTTCATGGAGGAAACAATATACCAAATACACAAAATTGTGCAATTAAAAAAAGAGAGAATTTTATCTATTGTTTAGTTTAGCATAAACCTTTTTGCCATAAACATGCATATCTTTGCAAAACAAGTCAAATTAAAATCAAATAATTATTTATGTTATTAAAAGAAATATTTAATCTTAGCTAGAAAAGAGATTAGGATAAAGGGACTTCATGTCGGCCTCGGTCTCCCATGTTGCTCTCTCAACTATGTGGCTTCTCCATAACACATTTACGGAGGCCACCTCCTTGTTTCTTGACCTCTTCACTTGTCGATCAAGGATTTGAACTGGAACCTCCTCATGGGAGAGGTTCTCTTTCACTCCAAGACCTTCAATAGAAATAATTGACTCTAGGTCACCAATGAACTTCTGTAGCATAGATACATGCAAAACCGGATGAACCGAAGATAGGTCACTAGGTAATCTCAAAAAATATGCCACCTTGCCAACCCTTTGCAAAATTTCATACGGACCCACATAAAGAGGACTTAACATCCCTTTCTTGCTAAATCTAACCACCCCTTTCATGGGTGAGATTTTCATATACACCTTATCACCTTCTTCGAACTCTAATTCTCTTCTCCTATTGTCGTCATTCGACTCTTGCCGACTATAGGTTGTTCGCAAGCGATTTCTTATTAGGTGAACCTTCTCCAATATCTTATAGATCAAGTCGAGATAAAGAAGCAAGGATTTTCCAACCTCTAGACACCATAACCACTAGGAGAATGACTCATTAAGCTTTCCAAGAACCGATTCCTTTAACTCCATCAATGGTTGATCAAGGTGTTGTTTGGAATTCACCTGAACCACCAATGATGACTCAGATTTATGGTGGACCATAAAACCACCATATGGAGAATCTTCTAACCTTACACCAAATCTAGACAACCTATGGACAAATTTCAATAGGTCTTTCTTGTCTTCATCTATATGATACACACTACCCATTTTCATATGACTTAGAGCATATGCAACCACATTGGTCTTTCCGGGGTGATAGAGAACACTCATGTTGTAATCTTTCAACAATTACAACCACCTTCTTTGTCACAGATTCAACTCCTTTTGAGTCAACACATATTGGAGACTCTTGTGGTTTGTACACAATTCAACATGAGCACCATACAAGTAATGCCTCCATATCTTCAAGGAAAATACCACAACCTTTAATTAAAGCTCATGAGTTGGATAGTTTATGTCATGCACCTTAAGTTGTCTAGAGGCATAGGCTACCACTTTCCCATGTTGAATAAGTAGACACCCTAAACCCACTCGGGATGTGTCATAATATACAATGAAACCCTTGGTACCCTCTGGTAAGGTCAACACCAGAGCATAAGTAAGCCTATATTTCATGATTTTGGAAATTTTCTCACATGCCTCCGACCAATCAAACTTCTTACTCTTTTGGGTTAAAGTAGTCATGGGAGATGCAATGGATGCAAAGCCATCCACAGACCTTCGATATTAACCCTCTTGACCCAAAAAACTCCTAATGTGGGTTGGAGTGAATGCAAGTTTTTCACCGCTTCGATTTTCCTTGGATAAACCCCAATTCCTTTAATAGAGATGATATAACCAAGAAATTCCCTTGACCTTAACCAAAACTCACATTTGCTATACTTGCCAAATAATTGGTTCTCTTGAAGCACTTGTAACACCACCCTCAAGTGGTCCATGTAATAATCTTCATTTTTCACATATACCAAGATGTCATTAATGAAGAAAACGACAAATGAATATAGGTAACTTCAAAACACCATATTCATGAGGTCCATAAATGTTGTTAGGGCATTAATGACACCAAAGATCATTACTAAGAACTAATAGTGACCACATCTACTCCAAAATACCATTTTGGTATATCCTCACCTATCACCCTAAGTTGGTGATACCGTAATCTCAAGTCAATCTTAGAAAAGTAGTTTACCCCTTGGAGTTGATCAAATAATTTGTTAATCCGAGGGACAGGGTACTTGTTCTTGATAGTGACTTTATTGAGTTAGTGATAATAAATTCACATTCTAAGAGAACCATGCTTCAAGAGGAATACCGCGAAGATCATTAAAGACCTCAGGAAATTACCTTACTATGGGGACCGACTCAATTTGAAGAACTCTGGAGTCGAAATCTTTGACTCTCATAATGTTGTATAAACACCTTTAAGAGATTATCTTACAATCCTTATAAAAATAAATTATATGACCCCTCGGAATAGAATTTCCCCCTTACTCTCTAAGACGGGTTCATTTGGAATGTTAAACCTAAACACCCTAGTACTATAATCTATTGAAGCAAAACAAGAATGCGACAATTCCATACCCAAAATAACATCAAAATCAACCATATTAAATTCTACTAATTAAACATAAACAACTTTATTGGGAAACATTATAGGATGATTTCTGTATACCTTGTTTGAACGACCGATTCACCCACTGAGGTTGTCACATAAACCGCTTTATCGTACTCTTCGTGGACTAAGACTAGCCTCTTAGTTAACATCATTACATTCATAGGTCAATTTGTAGGAAATTTAAAACTTTTCGTCACTTCTTCATGGAGGTTTACATAGACCTCTACATACAAACGATATGTATATATATATATATATATATATATATATATATATATATATATATATAATATATATATATATATATATATATATATATATAGATATCATAATAATATATACATATATATATATATATATATATATATATAATAGATATATATCTAATATATATATATATATATATATATATATCTATATATTATATTACTTCGAGTATACCCTGACCCTTCGTAAGAAAGATTACTAAGTCTTCTACTTTTATAGCACATAGTATATGAAGTATAGCATATACTTAATAGTCATAATAGTCGTCTCATCTCATAACCATCGAATAAGATTGTAAGAACTTGGGCATAACCGATACATCAAGTAAAAATGCCTCACATATCCTATACAATGTTTCATACTAAATGGAAAGAAATAACCATAGAAGTCTTTAAATTAAAAGCAAACTCCATAAGCTAGATAGTGGCATCACCCTCGGAAATTGAGGACCTACCCTACCTAGAATAATAAGAGATCCAAGCCTTCTTCAAGTCATCTTTAAAACACCTCAACGACGGGAACCTAAAATTATGGGGAAAATGAAGAAATGGGTTTAGTAAGACACTTTTACTAAGTATGAGACCTATATGAACATATTTTACGAAACATGCTAACAAAAAACGGACATATTATAAAATATGGACTTTTCATTTAAAATATTTATGCACCTTCAACAAGACAAGAGCAAGCATGATTGCATATCCATTAAGTAAAAGGCATGTACATCACGAGACGAACAACACCAAAACTTGTCAAGTCAACTTGCTTATCATATAATCAAATACATATTCTAGTAACTCTAAAATCAAGTGATATTAGCAAGAATTATGTATAAGAGTACCTCTCAACATTACCAAAGCTAGTCAATTACCCATGAACACCCATTAAGTCAACAAGTGCAATCACCAAGAAAAAGACCTATAACCTTACTCAATCAAGTAACCCAACAGGATTGATGACTAACATCCTAATTCACATAACATAACATTGAGAGTGCATATCATCTTACTTTAAACATATAGAAAAAACAGATACATAAGTGAAACTAATCATCATATAGTATCAATAATGTGTAAGTTTATCATATACATATAATATATCCACATAAGAATATTCATACCTAAGAACATTCTCATAAGAATCCCCTCAAGTCTTACTATGCCAATGCTTAGGTAGAGTTACATACCCCTACCTAGTCTAAGCTAGACCGCTTAGGTTATCATAGTTAGAGTTTGATCCTTTTATTCATTTTACCTTTTGGGAACATCTTGCCATAACCGACATAGTTTACAAGAGCTAATGTGGAATCCGGTGTTATACAACCCTACACCAAAGGAAGGCAAACTACTTGCCAAGGTAGTACCAAAACATGAAACATAGCAAGTATGTGGATCCACTAGCTAGTATTCCTATGTGGATAACATAGTTCAAGAACTAAGAGATATAGTTGGGACACTCTTTATAATACATGAATTATATTCTCCAATATCAATAGTATTTTAGTGATCCTACCTTCCCTATGTAGGAAGGTACACTCGTCATTCTAGTTCACTCAGTGCTAATCTAGAATCCCTTTTTGAAATGTCTTTAAGCCTTTATTATCAATCATTGCTTAGTTTAGGTAATAGGGTCTACCTCTTGTATAATAATCATCATCATCAATAGCTCAATAAGAATTTCATGAGGATAAATAATTTCAATACAATTTATATTAGTGAGGTTCGTACATTAACATCTTCATATCATGAGAAGGCACATTGGTAAATCATTCCCCCTCCATATAACATTTAAATCTTAAGACAAAACCCCACAATCATAATCAAGACATTTCAATTAAACATCATACCACCCTATCAATCCTAATACAAGTCATACTCCAATACAACATAACGACTTAATCTCAATTAACCAAATTTGAAGTAAAGGATATAGATCATTAGACTTATGAAGTCTCCTTCATAGTTCATCATCAAGGTGTTACCATAAAACCTCAATTCAACCCAATTTAGGTATACATAATAATATGTCAATAATAAACATATTAAAAAGTCTATAAGAATTATTACATAACAATTCAATAGTAGATCATAGCTTAAGACAAGATACTTAGGTCAATTCACAACATACTTCTTAAACTAGATCATCTTCTCAAGAACTAGCACGAAAGACTACCAATCACCCTAATTGGTTAATGATTAATTTATAAACATCATTTAATATTAATTCAACGAATAACCAAATTAATAGAACCAAATACAACCTGATTCATATCAAGATAAAACCTATGCTTAAGGGTTAAGGGTCATCTTCCACAAACTAGACCAAACCGTCAAGATATATCATAATTAAGTTAGAGAAAATGTTAATATACTCATAATATTTAAAATAAATCATAAAAAATTCAATTCATAACATAATTTTTCATATTGAGAAAGACCCACATGAAAACTCAACTTTTAAAAATACTATGAAGGAACCCTTTGAGGAAAGAGGTCTCAAGGGTGAATTAAATCTCAAAACTCAATGTTTGACAAATAATTGATGGTGAAATATTCCATTTACATCCCAAAATCCCTCCCCTAGCTTGTATTCAATTGTGTCTTCCAATAGAGAGAGAAAGAAGAGAGAAGGAAGAGAGTTTTGTTTTAAGATATGTAGTAAGACTAATGTGGTAGGGGTCTTTATATGGGAGGTTAATTAAGTTAATTAATATTCTCTTAATCCCTATATAACCACCAAAACCCTTAATTAATTAATTAAGACCAACTTAAAAACGTGCGAGAATTACAGGCCCAATCGAAGAGACCACGATTGGCGGATTGTTGGTCCATTGACGGAAGGCCCTCCCTCCGTGCGGCACACTCGTGGTTTTGGTCAAAGGCTTGTGAAGGATAGGGATCCAAAAATTTGTCTATGTGTTGGTCTACGGTTAACAACGAAACCCCATTGGTCCACACAGGAATCGTCGATTGCCTCTCATGGGTGCACACTGCCCAGGCAGTGTTGACTCCAACGTGCAAGGGTCCTCCTCAAGGGACCTTGTTAAGTCTTTGGGGAGTCGTACCCAAAGTTTTGACCATGAATATACTTAAAGACATATTATACACCCTTCCACCAATTTTCATTGATTTTCGACTCCTGAAATCTAGTCATATAGGCTAAGGCATGCTAGTACCTCCCTAAACTAGTTTCGCACATCATGGACATTCTTGCACGTTTTGGTTCCTAGACTTATAAATGACTTATAAACATTATAATTGATCTTATAAAAGTTTTAAGACCTTATGACACTTATGTTAGGCTCTTGAAGACGTCTTGGATTTTTGAAGTATTACAGGGGTAGACAACATGAAAGGTTCATTTAGAATATCGGGCAAAATGTCAAACTTTTTAGCTACTAGAGGAGGAATAGAAGATAGTGTAGAACCTAGATAATTAAAGAATATACATTAATGGAGAAGACTTTCAACATACCGTTCACCACGTCGGGAGAAGTCTCTTGCTTATTCTTGAGCGATGTGCATAAAAGAAATTATTCTTCGGAGCATCATTAGAACCACTTGAGTGTCCACTATCCTTGCATTGAAAATTTAAATTTAGGCAATCTCGAACCTTGTGACAACTTTTACCAAACCAAAATGCTTTTTGCCACACTTTTCACAAGTTTGCTTTTTTGTTCGGGATCTAGTATCCCTTTCGTTTCGAGGCTAAGTTTAGACACCCAATCATCAAGAGCCTTAGGGAACTTGGAAAGAACTTGATTAGGAACCATTTTCTTGAACCTAGGCTTGTATTTGATATTAATCCTACCCTTTGAAGAACAACTATCGAAAGATCTTTCCTACTTTACATATGTACTCTTTCTCTTAGCCCTTGCCTATTTCACTTGTAAGCATGAACCATGAGACGAGAAATCTTCATGTTCTTATGTAGCATGCCTTAATGATATTCCTCTTGCAACTCATCCGATACTCCCGTCAAAAAGCGGTTCATTTCATCCCTAGAATCGAAAACCAATAAAGGAGCATACATTAAAAATTTAGTAAATTTCAAAGAGTTTTCAAGCACAGTCGTACCTCCTTAATGAAATTTAATGAACTCCACCACTTTGGCTTACTGCTTCTCCCAAGGAAAGAATCTACAAAGAAAATTCTTCTTAAAAATTTCACAAGTCAGTGATACACCCCTTAAAGGCCTATTTGTCTCTCCAATTAACGTATACAGCTTGGGCCACGTTTTGAGTTAGTAGGTGTCTAACTCGGCCTTCTCACTAGTAGTAAACTACATAGCATAGAGGATATTGTAGATTTCAGCAATGAACTCTTTGGGGTCTTTCTCAACTTTGTACCCATAGAAAGTAGGGATTCATCCTAGTGAAATATCTCAAACAAGAGGTAATGGTAGAACCTTTTTGGTTTCATCGAGGTACAACCTCCATATTAGCTAGGGCCGCCATGGCTTGAGCTTGGGTAGTGGGGGCTTGTGCTGGGGTATTAGTGGCTTGGGACATTTAAAAAAGAGAATCCCTTTTGGTACCATCCGTCAAAGGAGGCGGGTCAACCAGAGTTTTGTAATCATTTACATATTCTTGAAGAGGAGGGACTTGATCACCACGGGGAGGAACTCCCACATTGGCCAGATCTTCTGCAAGTCTTCGGGCCGCGTTACTTCAAGTATTCATTGCCTATAATAAAAATCAAAGTATTAGATGCTAAAAGCATGTAGATTCACAACTCTAGATGTAAGATATTGGACTTCCAATAAAGTTAAAATTTCCTAAGTATCGTATAGATTCATATCAATAAGTGTGGCGCGCTTCACAATTATGAAAATACAAATCTACATAGACGTGGTTGAGAGAAACATTAACTTGAATATATTCAACCCCATGCCCTAATACTAAGTTTGTTACCACTAGGGAGAACCACCTGGACGTAATCGGCATTGTCGTCCACTTTGATGACTAATACTAGCCTCTTAGCTTTCATTATTACATTCATAGTTTAAAATACGGAAATTTTTATAAAAATTATTTGCTTCTACATTGAGGTTTACATAGACCTCTACATACATATAATACTTATATCAAGCATACATAGACCCTTCGTATAGGAAAATTACTTATTCTTCTTATATTATTTCACATAGATATACAAAATAAAAATAGTCTAAAAAGCATGTCTCATATCATAACCATCTAGAACATACATCAATCAAATAAGATCACATATAGGTCATACAATGGTTAGTACTCAAATGGAAAGGAAAGAACATAAGAGTCTTAAAACTAAAACAACTCCATTAGCTTGATAGTGGTATTGCCCTCGGAAAGTGAAGACCAAGCCAACTTGGATGATTGAGAATTCCAAGTTTTCTTCAAAGTCATCTCAAAAACCCTTCAACGACCAAAACCTAAAATGTTGGAAAAAATGAAAAAATATGATTAATACACACTTGCACTAAGTATGAGACCATATGCACACACTTCATGAAATCATGCTAAAAAGGGGGCATTTCATTAGAGTATGTAATTTACTTTGAAAAGCTTTATGCACATTCAATATGACCATACCAATCAATAAGACATACTTTTTGAATCCAAAACATGTGAATCACAAAAACAACAATACTAATTCTAGTCGACACCACATGCGTATCATATAATTTGACGACATACTCAAAGAAACGAAACTCTATCATCAAGTTATTATAGAAACAAGCATGGATAAGAGTTAATTATAACATAACCAAAGCAAGACCATTACTCATGACCCTCTTTAAGTCTTCTTGTGCAATGAATAGGAAATTCGCCATAACCTTACTTAATAAAGTAAACCTTGTAATAACCATAACCAATGTCCAACTTCACATAATATAGCATTATGAGTATATTATATTAAACTTTAGCAATAGAAACCAAGTACATGTTCATAAGAGTAATCAACATCACATAGTTTTATTAATCTGTATGATCATCATATACATAGGTTTACATTTGTACGCATACACATATATAAGAACATCCTCCTAAGACTTCCCTTAAGGCTAACTAGTGAAATGTAGGTAGAGTCACATATCCCTACCTAGAATAAGTTAAACCCCTTAGGTCATATTAGTTAGAGTTCATTCCTTTAGTTTATTTTACCTTTTGGAAACATCTTGCCTTAACCAACATAGACCACATGAGCTTATGTGCAATCCAGTCTTATGGAACCCTATACCGAAATAAGGTGGACTAATTGCCAAGGTAGTAGAAAAACGTGAACATAGCCACTACATGGATCAACAAGATAGTATACCTATGGGGAAATATAGTTCAAGAACTAGGATATATAGTTGGGAGCCTCTTTATGTTACATGAATTGGAGTCTCCAATAGTACATTAGTGATCCTACCTTCCATATGTGGGAAGGGGCACTCCTCACTCTAGTTCAATTGGTGATAAGTTAGAGTCCCTTGTTAAATGCCTTTGATACCTTTATTAATCATCATAGTTTAATGTAGGTCATAGGGTCTATCCATTGTATAAACATCATAATCAAAGCTCAATATGAATTGCATAAATATTGTCCTTTCATTAAAATTGATATAAGTAAGGTTAGCATATTGACATATTCACATCTTGATAAGGCACATTCGTAAATCCTCACCATACTTATAAAATTTATACGTAGCCAACACCTCACAATCCATAGTCAAGACATTTCAATTCAACGTCATACAAACCTATAAATTTAATACAAAATATACTCCAATACAACATCATGACTTAATCACAATTATCCATAATTGAAGTAAAGGTTATGATCATAAAGACTTAGTCAATCTCTTTCGGTAGACATCATTATTGTCTTACCATCAACAAACCAACTACATTAGAAAATAGGTGTATTAACACCAATCAATAGTAATTAACACAAGAACTAGGTCAAATGTATCATCACTACCCAATTAAACTCAATTCATAACCTAGGGTCAGGAAAAATACGGTTCATCATGACATCAATAATTTTATCTAATCCCAACAATACCTTACCCTGGTAAATCCATACATGAATTAGAATAGATAAAATAAGTCTAATCATCAATGCATACTTCAATTCCCATCAATTTATAATCAGGATCAAAGAATTGGGGAAATTGGGGAAGTAAACATGATCAACATGGAATTGCATCAATTAAATCAATTAATCAACAATCTATACTCAATTAGTCACAGGAAATCACAATTTATCATCAATTTGATGTTTAGAAGAAAAGCTATTAGAATTTGAAAACTGTTGGAATTGGGTAATTTAGAAATCAATTTTGAAAGGACCTCTTGGGAAAAGGAATCCTAAGAGTGAAGAATAAAACCTTAATGAATATAAATACACGAAATTGAAGTGAAATCCTAGAGAAATTGACCTTTTAATTGGTCTTTTTGTGAAGACATGATGTAAAATATACAATCTTACCAGATCTGGGAAGTGGCTCCACCTCGCAAGGACAACACACATTTTAATTTTTGAAAAATAAATTGAGGAAGTAGGGTCAATGTGGGTTCCGCTTCGTACAACAGCAATTGATTCTTAACTCATGCAGGATTCTTTGGCACCCTGCCCACCCATGGTGGTGTCCTTTTCAAGGTTCCTTCGGGATGTCCTTGGGGTGTCTTTATTGGACATTTAGACCCTATATTCTATACTGTATCTATCAAAAGTCTTTTCATAACTTTTAGACTTCATTCCTTCAAAACCTTCACAAAACTTAGCGACCTCAAGTAGTTCAATTTTAGCTAGTTTTGAAAGTCATGGACGTTCCTTCACGTATTGTCTCTAAAACATCTCGGATGAATTATGAAGATTATTTTAGGTCATAGAAAAATATATTGACCCCTAAACACTTGTGTTAGGCTCTATATTAGGCCTTTATTTTTTAGAGTGTTACAGTCAGCTATAGGTTGTTTTAAATTGATTTCTTATCATACGAACGTTCTCCAAAGTGTAATAGATCAATTCGGGACCAAAAAGTGAAGACTCGCCAACCTCGAACCAACCAAACAGAGATCAACATATCCTACCATACAAAGCTTCAAAAGAAGACATAGATATAGATTAATGGTAACTATGGTTATAATAGAACTTAACCAAAGTCAAATATTCAGCCCAACTTCCCTTGAAATCAATTACATAAGTCTAAGCATATCCTCAAGGGTTTGAATAGTATGCTCCGCTTGACCATCCATTTAGGGATTATAAGCGGTGCTTAACATCACTTGTGCAGCTACCCCTTTATGGAATGATCTATAAAATCGAGACGTAAATTGAGCACATCTATTAAAAATAATGGATAAAGGGATCCAATGAAGACTTACAATATCATTGATATAGATCCTCACATACTCTTCTTTTGAATAAGTATATTAACGGGGATAAAGTGAGAGGATTTTGTTAATCTATCCACAAACACCCATATATGGTCATTTGCCTTCATTTCCGAGGCAAAACAACTACGAAGTCAATATTAATAGTTTTCCACTTCAATGTGGGAACTTGTACTTCTTGAAGTAAGCCACTCGGCTTTCACTTCTTGGTAGTTTAGACAATTCATAGCAAATTCATGTCCCTTTTGAATACATTCATCCAAAATACTTCTCTAAGGTTATGATACATCTTAGTAGAACCCGGATGAATCGAATAACGGTAACCATTTAGATTAGGATCCGTGTTCTTAAATCATCCACATTGGGCACACACAACCTCTCTTGGTAACACAAAAAACCATCCCCCCTTAAGGAGAATGACTAATTAATATTGACAAGAATCGATTTCCTTAACTCTCTCAATGATGGATAAAGGTGTTTCTTAGACCTCACCTCAACTACCAAAGATGCTCCTGAGTTATGATGGACCATAAAACAACCATTACGAGAATATTTCAATTGAACACAGAAATGATCCAACCTATGGAAATCTTTTGCTAGGTCTTTCTTTCCCTCTTGAACATGGGACACACTACCCATAGACATAAAACTTAAAGCATCTGTAACCACATTCACCTTGCAGGGGTATTAAAAAACCTCATGTCGTAATCTTTCAAAAATATATTTATTGCCTTCATATTTTCAAGCGAAATATCACGACCGCCAACTCAAGATCATGAGTTGGGTAGTTTTTCCCATGAAACTTAAGTTTCCTAGAGTCATATACTACTACTTTCTCGTGTTTCTTAAGGACACTACCCAATACCACTCGGTTTGCATCACAATATACGACAAAAATCTTGATACCCTCCAATAAAGTCAACACCGGAGTAGTGTTAAGCTTATCTTTCAAGACGTAGAAGTTTCCTTCCCAATCCTTTGTCTACTTGAATTTCACATTATTTTGAGTCAAAGTAGTCAAAGGAGATGCAATGGACGCAAAACCATCGACAAACCTCCTATAGTACCAAGATAGACCCAAGAAACATTCTTTTGTTGGTCTATGCCAAAGGTTAGTCAAAGGAGATGCAATGGACGCAAAACCATCGACAAACCTCTTATAGTACCAAGATAGACCCAAGAAACATTCTTATGTTGGTCTATACCAGAGGTCTAGGTTTCTAACCGCCTTGATTTTCTTTGGATCAACCTATACACCCTCACTTATATGATATGACCAAGAAACACTACCGATCTTAACAAAAAATGACACTTTCTATGATTGGCAAATAATTGGTGTTCTTTCAAGATTTGTCACACCATTCTCAAATGACACATATGATCATTCTCATTCTTTGAATATACTAAGATATCGTATATGAAGAAAATCGCAAAGAAATTTAGGTAGTCTCCAAACACCATATTCATTAGGTCTATAAAATCCGCCAGTACATTTGTGAGACCAAAAGACATCACTAAGAACTCAAAGTCCCCGTATATAGTTTGGAATGTCATTGTAGGGATATCTTCACCTCTCACCCTAAGTTGTTGATGACATGATCTCAACTCAATCTTCAAAAAATTAACTCGCATTTATTATGTTTATGGTTATCAATACACATCCTAAGGGACCCATCCTTTCTCTTCATAAACAACACCGGATCACACCCCATGGAGAATTACTAGGTCAAATGACAGCCTTGTCTAGTTAGTCTTTGTGTTGACCCTTCAATTATTTCAATTAGGTCGGAAATACGTTATACCAAACTCAATTTCTCATTAAGGGGGAACTCCAAGAAGATCATGAGGAAAGACATCTAGAAATTCCCTCACTAAGGGGACTAACTCAATCGGAAGACTTTCTGAGACTTAATTTTTGACTCTTACAATATGGTATAAATACCCTTTTGATATCATCTACAAGCCTTTAGACAAGAAATGATACAACCTCTAGGAATAGAATTTCCCCCCTTCAACTGTAAGATGGGTTCATTAGGAAAGTTAAACTTGACAACTCTTGTCTTATAATAATTGGAACCAAAACAAGCATGCAACCAATATTTTCCCAAAATGACATCAAATCAACCATATCAAGTTCGACTAATTCAACATGGGTAACTCTATTGTGAATCGTTATAGGAGAATTTTGATATACCCTTTTTCTAACCATTGAATCCCCTATCGGGGTATTCACTATAAAATGTTCATTCAAGATATCGGGAAAAATATCAAAATTTTTACCTACTAAAGCAGTAACAAATGAAAAGGTAGTACCTAGATCAAGTAAACCATAAAACTTTATACAGAAGACTTGTAACATGTTGGTCATCACATCGGGAGAACTCTCTTATTCACCCATATAGTTGGGATCATAAAAGTGATTCTTTTTTTTACCATCAACATTAGAACCACTTGCTTGAGATTGACCACTAATCTTGTCTTGCCCCATTATATTACAAAAATCTCTTACCTTGTGACCTGTTTTACCCCACCCAAAGCAATTTTCCTTCCCAACCAGACATTCACCCTAATACGGCTTGCGACATTTTCCACAAGTAGGCTTCTTGCTTGGTGAATTGGTATCTCTTCCTTTCTGAGACTTAGGGTTAGACACCTTATAATCATGATCCTTGGAAACTTTTGAAGGGACTTGATTAAAGAACCTCTACTTGAATCTAGGCTTATCTTGAATTTTCAACCACTCCTTTGAAGGACCACTTTAAAAGACTTGGCCCTCTTGGACACTCTAGTCTTCCTCCTTAACATACATTTGCCACTTGTTGAGCATGAACCATTAGACGAGATATACTCATATTATCATGAAGCATATCCGAACAACATTCCTCCACTAAGTCATCGGACTCCTATAAGAATATGACTCATCTCATCCCTTGGGTTAAACACCAAGGATAGACCGTACTTTGACAATTTTGTAAACATGAAGGAGTAATCAAAAACACTCATACCTCCTTGACAAAAGTTGATGAATTCTTTCACCTAAGCAAACCTCAACTCTCTAGGAAAGAAACTATCATGGAAACCCCTTTTAAAGATCTCCCATGTCACTTGACCACCTCTTAGCACCCTATTATCCCTCTATTGGGTGTACAAAGTTTGCTGCACATCTTTGAGTTGATAGGCGGCTAAGTCAGAATTTTCACTCGTAGTCACACCTATAGAAAATATGATCTTAAAGACTTCATCTAAGAACTATTGAGGGCCTTCATCCAGCTTTGACCCATAGAACATAAAAGGATACATCCTAGTAAAGTATCTCAAACAGAAAGCCATAGTGCTAGCATATGGAGGCATACTATGTCCAACTTCCTGATTCACTTTGGTCGTCATATCTTGGACTTGAGAAGTGATGACATTATTTTGCGAAGTCATGGCTTAGCCCAAATTAAGAAAGGCTTCCCTTATTTCTCCATCTGTCATAGGTGGAGGAACAACAAGAACTTGGACTCTCTTTATGCACATTGCATTATAGTATCCAATCTCATATGTAACATAGTGAACTTGCCTGGCCACATTGGGAAGGAACACTCCTCACTACCAATTTACTAGGTTCTAATCTAGGGTCCCTTTTTGAAATGTCTTTAAATCATGTTTTAACAATCACAACTTAGTTTAGACTATAGGAGACTAACCCCTTATATATACACAATCATTAGCTCATTAGGAATTCCATAAGAATGTCATTTAAATACAACCCTTACATGTGAGATTAACTCATTATCATCACCATGTCATAATAAGGCACATATGCAATTCATAACAAACCTTATATCATTTCATCTTAAACATAATTTCAAATATTTAGATAATTAAGAAACTTCAATTGAATAATCATACAAAAAACAACTTAATATAATCTTAAGATGTGCTTCTACTGAAATTTATCACCAAGTACAAGCAATCACAATTGAAGAAAGGGTTCAAGATCACAAAGTCTTACCAATTTTCCTTCTACAAGCCATCATCATCTGTATTACCTTCAACCAATCCAATTTTTATCCATAAATATGTGTAATAACATCAGTCAATTAAATAACACGATAAGTAAGTCAATTGCATCAATAGTAATCAATTCTACATGAGTTCATAACTTAGGGTTAGGGATTTTGGTTTAAATCATGATCAATTCCACAATACTAGGTTAAACATCAAGAAGTATAATAATTAAAAAAATACGTCATAATCTAATCATAATAATCAAAGGAAACCATAAATAATACAATTTAGAAGATCAATTTCGAATAAGAAAGAAACTCATACGAAATCATCTTTTTGAAAACTAATTTTTGAAGTCCTTTGGGGAAAGGAATCCCAAAGGTTAAAGGTTTCCATACCTTGTTAATTCTTGAATAATGAAGAAGAAAAGTAATCTTCTAGAACCCCTATAACCCTTATCAGTTTCCCTTCAATAGAGTCTTCTTTGGGAGACAGAAAGTAGAGAGAAGGTAGAAAGATTTGTGTTTGGGAATTGTAGGGTGTTAAGCTGAGTTTAGGCTTAGGGTAGTTTATATATTCATTTGACTAACTTAATTAACCACCCATTAAACACTAGTCATACCCCTAACAAATTAATTAATTAACTGAACCCATCTTAAAACAAGATAGTGAAAATGTAGGTTGGCCTACGAGACTCTGGTCCCCCCCACAGTCCTGCACATTCGTAGTTAAGTACAAGGACTATATTTTGTCCATTTTGGAAAAATTTCAATGTGTTGGTCGATTGGGGCATGCCTCGTTAACCAAGAAAAGATCTGTTGTTTGGCAGGTGTAGGTGTTGCTGCATACACTACTTCATTTGACAGGTTTGGGTCACATGCAAGGGTCCTCTACAAGGAACCCTAGGGTGGTCCTTGGGGAATCATACCAAGATATTTTGACCCTAAAGACTCTCTAACACTAATTTGAAACCTTTACACAAATTTTCATCAATCAATGACTCTTAAAACCCCGCGAAATAGGCTAAGACACACTAGAACCTCTTTCACAAGTCTTGGGACGTCATGAACATTTCTTGACTTCATGGTTATAAAACATCCTACATGGCTTACATTATTTTTTTTTACCTTAAAACAGTATTATAAACCCTATAAACACACGTGAGGATCTAGATTAGATTTTGGACTTTAGGAGTGTGACAGTATATGCCCTACCTTGGCAAGTAGGACACTCTTCTTTTGGTGTAAGGTGTTGACACAAGATGCCATGTATATCTCACATTGTATATTGTTGGTTATGGAGAAATTAAAAACTAGCAAGTTCCCCCTAGAAGTTAGGGAGAACCCTTGGATTGTTAAAAAACATACTTGATTCTTTGGGGTCTCATACAAGCCTTTTAACTATCGTTCATTTCATAAGACATGAAAATAGTGCGGAATTATAACTTTTCATAACATTTAATACAAAAAGGAATTCTTTCATAAAAAATAACAAAATCTCATCATCACAAGCCAACTTGAAGATACAACATAATATCTTAGGGACACGACCCTTTACATTACAAGAAATACATAATAAGTCTTAAGTAACGAAACTGAGAAATATAACTATGCCTTCGAATATATGAGGACATACTTAGTCTTTATAGAGTCTTTTACAAGCGTGTCTTCTTACTTTAACCTTGCTTCCAAACCTATACTTATAGAGTATGCAAATTAAGTAAAACCTTCAGGATAATAGAAATAAAACAAAATAAGATTAATCATCTAACACTATGAGAAGGATTTCCATAATTTTAACAAAAAGGACCATTTTACAATAAGCTCCCCAAAATTAAAGTGAATTCATTTTAGCATTACAGTGAACTATTTTAATCAGAAATAGTGAACCAATCTCCTTAGAGGTTTCCCTAACCAAGTTATTCTTAAGATCACTAACCATAGGCTCACCTTGCTCGGGAGACAAGTCCACGCATTTATAGTTAGACAATAGACAAGTATTCATACATTAAGAATTTCACCTAGGTGCTCTACTCAATTGGACATTTAAGTTACACTAAGTGCAATGTGAGAGTACCATCCCATACTACTTCTCCCACTTAGTTCCCCTTAAGGGTTCCGTTGGATCAAGAAAACCACATTAATATCAGGACACCGTGAACCCCAAAGTTCAAGCAAAAAGAAAGTGAACTCATTTCGGTAGGAGTATCCCTAACCAAGATTATTCTAAGACTCTCCAAGGTAAGACATGAATGAAATGCCCATACACCACATTCAATACACACCTAAGAGATCCTTAAGACTACCTATTAAAGTCTTACTCCAATAAGGATAACAAGTCCCCACTCAAGAATAAGACATTAGAAGAACACTCTAACACATAAAATAAGACATACCAAGACTTCCCTTTCGGAATGGCTACTTAATGCAACAAATAGATGCGTCCCATTCCACCACCTACCCTAAGTAACACACTCTTTTAGAAGACTTAGCTCGAATGCCTACCTAGTGCAATATATAGATACTGTCTCATTCCACCACCTACCGTAAGTAGTATACTCTTTTAGAAGAATTTGTGCATTCAATACTTTTGTGAGGTTTAGCTTAACCGACATAGACCATGAGATATAGACATGGAATCCCGATACTACCCTTATACAATGAGGGATCCCTACTGTCCTAGGGTAGGTCATTGTCTTAGCTTTTACATGGCTTTTGCAATAGCTACACCTACGTGGGCGCATAGTTAACAGATAAGAAGATTTCTACTTAGTAAATCGTTCTCTACTAACGAGGAGTACTCATATCATGAGGTACATTAGAATACAACATCTCCACTCACGAAGTGTAAACACCCTTCATATCCTCTCGATGCTAAGAACAACTCCTCACAAATTCTCAACATTTTATAGTATAGATTAAGGATAACTAGTGGACACCACATCTTAAATCATAAAGGGTATCCATCCTCCTACCTATCTTAGAAAGCTTTTGGAAGATAATGAGGTTGATACTAACCACTTCATCTCAACTCACGAAGAGTGTTCACCCCAAAACTCCCCATAATCACAATTACTAACTTCATTCATTCATTCAAGTGTGAGTGTGTGTGTATATGCCGTCACACCTTGAACATAATCACCATTTCCTTAACACTTAATTATAGACATGCTTACACCTTCATTCATCATCTCTCATAGACTAGAATGCTAAACATATACACATACTTCATTTAGGCATAATCTAAGGAAGACATACAATTAAAGCTTCATAATACATATCAACAAGAACCATCTTCATAATAAATTAGTTTCACACCTTAGTCCTAAATCAATACTCATAATACATATCAATTATATCCAAATTCATCAAGTAAACACTGCTACCAAGAAGGTGGACCATACAACTAAAGAGCAATTCATAATAAGAGTTATACAATATAAGTAACTCGCCATTCAACAAAGATTTCACCACCGATAACTAGTTCCATAATATTTAATCGTAAAATACCCCTTAGGGAAGTAGATAAACCATAATATCAACATAAGGAAACTAAAGTTCAAACACTACACAATCATATTCATTTTACCCATTTTTCAAATTAGAAGTTGGAAATATGCATTAGCATGAGTCATTAGGGTTTTGATATTAATAATAATCAATAAATACTAGAAACACATATTTTAATCATGAAAAAAACTTATATATGAAGACCCATTCTTAGAACCAAGATAGAAGGAAATAGAGTTTGAAATCCTTTTTAAAATCTTTTAGAAATGACTCCTTGAATGGAAGAGGTTTCAAGGATGACTTACATACCTCAAAAGATGGAAACCCACTGTTTTTACATGAAGAAACCGTCCACCACCAGCCCTCAAATCCCTTCTTGAGACCAAGCTTCTATTTGGATTTACAGATAGTCTTTCTTGAGAGAGGGTTTTGAGTTTTAGGAAATGAAGTTTAAAATTATATCTTAGGTTTTGAAACACCTTAATATACCTGAAATACCCTAAAAATATCTTCTAAGGTTCCTAAAATCCATGGGGTGAATTTGATAAACATCCAAAGCCAAAACAGAATTTTTGACAGCAACACCCAACGACTCCAACCAACGGAATGCTTGTCCATCGATGCCCCGTTGGTGGTGGTTATTTTTTTTGGTCTGAAACCTTCAAAACTTTAAGTCCAGCAGGTCAAATCTACGGACAAAGTTGTCGAGCCGTCGATTGGTCAACTTGCCTTGGACTGGTTAAGTTGATGGACACTGCCTAGGCAATTTTGGGTCCTAGTCTTGGGCCCTTCTCTAAGGCCCCTCGTGGGTCCTAGTTTGGGTCATACCTGTATGTTAAACAACTAAAAAAAAATTTCTAGTTCATAGGAACATCCCACACATATTTCAAACAAAACTAATACGTAAAACTCACTAAAACACATAAGGACACACAAGTAATTTGTAAGGCATATCTTCTGAACGTCATGGACGTTCTCGGACGTTTCACCTCAAATCTTAATAAATAATTACACACTAAGAACATCATTTTAATTCATTTTAACACAAAACTAAATCATGAAACATTTACAAAGATCTAGTTCACCATAGTTTGCTTTATGATATTACTGCGAAGTTTCACGAAAGTTAAAAATGAATGAACGAAAGTAATAAGATGAACACTAACTAGGACTACTTAAGTGGTGTTACATAGTGTATGTCAGGGTATGGGACTTTACACATACAATGCACAAATTGACCTTGAGGGTAATTCTAGGGTGGGTTATTTATATTTGAATGATGTATATGATGTTTGTCTTATATGATGTTGATCTTATATGGTGTTTGTTTCACTTAATATACATGATGTTGGTATAAATTTGTATGCATGATGTTGAGTACACTTGTTATTATTATGTATGAGGTAAATACAATGTTTATGGTCTCTATGCTAGCTTACTTGGTTTATGTGTGGTTATGTCGGTTCACATACACATTGCACTAGTGGACTTTGATTAGGGTCATGAGTAAGGTCTTGTGATGTATTGATTAAATGGACTCTAAAAAGGAAATTTTGATTATTTATTTGTTATTATGTTACTCTTGAACATAAAATATGAATATGTCTTATATTTTGGGGGTGATATATACTTTGATATGTTCTTGGAATACACATAACGACTTTTGAAGTAAATTAGTGTGCTTATAAACAAAATATCCCTTTGTGCAGGTCTTCCAACGTTTTTTACTCATGTATCCATACTTAGTGCATGTTGTTTGTACTAACCCATAATACTTCTATTTCTACAAAAATGTAGGTTCGAGCCATTCAGGTGCTTAAAGGTCATTCTCAAAGAAACTCTTATTTTCCCAAGATGGTGGGTCGTCAACTATGAGGATGAACCCTATAAATCTATATTTTTGTTATTTTGGTACGTTTAAAGTTATTTTCTATTTCTATTATTTCAAGGACAATGTAGTATTCTTTTATAATCTATGTAATGATGTAAGGTCTAAGTCCCATTTCTCATAATCTTATGTTTTAGATAGTCATGTGAGACAATGTAGTCTACTTTGAATATATGTCAAGTGAAGTTTTACTTCAATTGTAAAGTTTTATTTTTCCGCTTTTAATTCTATCTATGATGGCATGATGTATGCTAAGGGATTGTCTATGCCCTTTTCGAGGAGGAAGATGTTTGTTACTTCTAGAGGGTTCTTTTTGGTCATAACAGAACTAATATTGTTTGAATACATCATTATCATATTTTTGGAATTTATATCTAATCTCTTCAGCTCTATGATTTAGAGGGTTTTTGGGAGAAGAACTTGAAGGACAAAAATGTTTCAACTCTAAGGATTTAGACTTTGGTCTTTTGATTCCATCATTCTTGGCATGTAACAGCACTTAAATCTTCCTACCCATTTGAATAAAAGATAATTTGGGTAGAACTTTCTATCTTGATGTGTGGCAAAAAAACCTAAATTCTTGGTGTTTGATTTTGTGATTATGGATTTAGATTGTTGTGGGTCTTGTTTGCTAACAAATTAATTGTCGTTTTATTATGATTTACTTTACTAGCTGTGCATAAATCTAATAAATTTCTATTTAATAATACAAGTTTATTGATGTGTTTTCGGCTTGCTTGAGAGAGAAGTCACAAAACTAAGACTACTAAAGTGATGGCCAGTGGGAGTGTGTCGACATAAGGCACAACTTAAGAGAGTCAGACCTAGTCTCATTCCCTCACACTCACCTCGAGAGAGTGAGTGGGTTAAGGCATAGGCTAGTCCTCATGCGGCAAGTGGGTGTTCGAGAGGAATGCGTGAAACGGGGTAAGTTGTTTGAGAGAGTGCATATATCACTTAAAGCTTAGTCTAGTCTCAATCATTCTACAAATATCCTATAAAAAGCATGCACCGAACTGTCAGGACCCGATGGTACATCCTAGAAAATAGAGCATCCTTTAGGTCGCCACACGGCGTACTTGACCTCTCAGAAGTCTTGCGCAATCCCTTAGACATCATTCGCATTTATATGAAAACTAGTGTGGAACTAAAACTTTTCACAAAATAAAAACCATAGTTTTTAAAACCTATTTCATAGAAAACATAGGAAATGCTATGTATAATTGTGTCTATCTTCGACACACGAATATCTTGTGTCACAGCCCATACATAAACAAAATGGAAAATATCAAAGTCTAATACTATGTCTTTTGAAAATAAAAGATAAACATAACCATGTCCTCGAATCAATTGAGGACATACCAAGATTTGCTTGAAATGATGCAATTTTGAATCTTGCTTCCAATAGACTCCTCACTTGACACCTACATCTTTAGAGTTAAAACAACATATTGAATGCACTAAGTATGCTTAGATGCAATAAAACCATGCTAAAATAGACATTTACTTTATGATATCCTTTCATTCTCTTTTGGTGTAAAACTAAAAAAATAAATGATACGCTCAAACTATACTTCCCTAAAGAAGTATAAGTGGTTATATCAAGTAAAGAACCCAAATTTTAGGTTGGGGTCGATCCCACGAGGAAAATGGTTTAGGCCTAACTTTGATTTATGATTAGTTCTATTTAGTCAAGTGTTTTACGGAAACAAACAATTAAAGGGGGATATTTTTTAACAAAAGTAATTAATTAAGTCTGAGTAAACAAGTAGCGAGTTCAAATATTTGATGTTTATCAAATGATGAGAGAAACTAGGGTGTAAGTGTTCCCCATAGGTTGATAAAGCAGTAACCCTATCTATAACAACTCTTTCCTAGTATCTTTCATGCAAAGTGATAAGTTATGTATCCCTAATACCTTTGTCCGGCAATTAGTGAATTTCACTTCTCACCTTGGTCCAGCTACGTGTTTGTACTCTACAAAACCTTACATTTTACCTCATATTAAGCATCATAATCGATGTATTGCTTAGTTATTGCTTCATACCAATCGACGCTAGCCTTTTACATAGTGTATACTAAATCTACGTTGATAATTCTTTTCTTATTATCTACCTCCTTGGTCCGTCAAGTAGCAACAAGGCGAGTTCTAATGTTGTCCACAGTTAAAAAGACTACTAAATGAAAGAATTATATATACATGCAAGACACTATTCTAGAATTGTTATTTTAGCTAGTTCTACTTTGTTAGTTACACATGGCTCCCACAACCCTAGTTGTGGATTTAGTTACCCATATGTAACACCTTGAAAATCCAAGACTCGTGGTAAAGTCTAACATAGGTGTCATAATGTCTAGACATTGTTTCTAAGTCCATTCTTAATGAATATAGGTCATTTAGAAGGTTTAAGAAACAAAATGTCCAAAAGCGTCGGGGAAGTTGGTACAAAGAGATGTTAGTGTGATTTAGTCTTTTTATTAATTTTTAGAAGTCGGAAATGTATGAAAATGGGTGGGAAGGTAAGTAATGGGTGTTTAAGTTGTTTCATGATTGGAACATCTGCGCACGACTCCCGAAGGAACAACAAAGGGCCCTTGAGGAGAACCCCTAGAGTTTGATGCAGCATAGCTTGGCAGTGTTCATCGATGGGGAAGACGACAGTCCATAAGTGTCTACATGGGGTATCAAAAGCCACCGTTGTCCCACACTTAAAAAGATTTGTAAAGGCCCTTGTTTACCTAGCTATTGTTACACTCGATAGAAAAGGACAAAGGGGTGTCATTGGCTCAACGAGGAGTAGAGACCATCGTCTTCCCATCCTTAAATAAATTGGAGGAAGCCTCGCCAGCAAAGTCTCTGATAGATATGACAATACTTCAAGCCGGAGGGGGGTGTCCATCGACCCACTGACGAGGTCTCATCGGTGAGGGTCGAATTCACTGATGTATTTTAATGGTTTAGGGGTTAGTTAGTGATTAAAGTGAAGCTAATTAATTTAGTTAAGCCCCTCTACAAGTACCCTTAACCCTCATTAACTTAAAGACATCTCTCAAAATAAACTCTTTTCCTTCTCTCTTATTTCTCTCTCTATAAGATCCCACCATCAAGAACTAGGGTTTGGGGGCTGGAAAAGGTGAATTCTTCATCAAATTGTTGAGAAACATTAAGGTATGGGTTCTATTCACCTTTGAGATCCTTTCCTCAAAGGGTTCCTTCAAAAATGATTTCAAAATTTTGAGTTTTCTTATGAGTATCATTCAATTACGAAATTGAAGTTATGGATTGATTTGTTAGTTAATTATTAGGGTTTTGAGTAGATTTACATGTAATTAAACTTGTTTATGATAATTGTTAATGGTTTGGTCAAATTGAAGATCATGATCCTCTATCCCTAACCCTAGGTAGTGATCTTGACGTATGTTGTATGTTTAGTATTCAATTGAGTTGGTTGTTGATTAGATTACGATCCTATGGTGCTATTATGGTTGAATTAAGATTAATTACAGGCCTACCATTCTAGTTTCTAGAGATATGATTTAGGCTATGAATTATAATTTGAAAATTGCATATGTATTTTGTCTCAAATTTTAATCTAAAGATGAATTGTGTAATAGAGATGAAATTATCCTTATTATTCTATTGATTATCATTGTGCTATGATGTTACTCCCTAAGTTGGGTTGAGTTATGGGTTTATGGTAAAACCTTGATGATAGACTATGAGGAAGACTTTGTAAGTCTTAGGATCTCTATCTTTACTTCTAGTTGTTATTAATTGTTGTTAAGCCATGATATCATATTCGTGTATGCCTTAGATTAGGATTATAGGGTGGTATAATGTTAAATTGAAATGCCTTGACTATGTTGTGAGGTTGATGAAGGTGTATGTGCTATAAGGATGGTGAAAACTATCAATGACCCTTAAAATTTTATGACATGCTGAAGTGTTAAACTCACTTATATGAATTGTGATGAAAGGACATAAACTCATATAACCATTATTGAGATATTAATGATGATTATTATACAAGGGATAGACCCAATGGCCTAAATTAAGTTATGATTGATAATTAAAGTCTTAAAAACATTTCAAAAATGGACTCTAGCTTAGCACCGAGTGAAAAAGATAAAGGAGTGTCCCTTCCTACATTGGGAAGGTAGGAGAACTACATTACTCTTAAGATTGGAGATCATAATGCATGGCACATAGAGAGGATCCCAAATAAATCTCCTAGTTCTTGAATTATGTTGGCCCTATAGGAATACTAGCTAGTGGATCCACATAGTTTCTATTTTTTATGTTTTGGTACTACCTAGGCAAGTAGTCCGCCTTCTTTCGGTGTAGGGATTTATGACACTGGATTCCATACTATGTCATGTGGTCTATATCAGTTAGGGAAAGATGTTTCCAAATGTTAAAACGAATTAAAAGACTTGAACTCTAACTTGGATAACCTAAGCGGTCTAGCTTAGTTTAGGTAGGGGTATTGGACTCTACCTAGACATTGCACTAGTTAGTGTGGAGGGAGTCTTAGGAGGATTTTCTTATATGTTTATGTTATGATAATATATGATGCGTATATATATATAATCTATATATATATATATATCCTATTATATCTATATATATATATATATATCTATATATCTATTATAGCTATCTATATATCTCTCTCTCTCTCTAGATATATTCTCTATCTATCTATATCTATATGTATATATTATATATATATATGTATATATATATACATATATGATGATGACCATGTCATATTGTTGATACTATATTCTTATTAGTTCATTTATGAATATGCTTGGATTATAATAATAATATAAGATGAAATGTAAGCCTCAATACCATGAAATGTAAAGTTGGACATTGATCATGTTTTCTTGTAGAGGATACATGATTGAGTAAGTTTATGGGACTTTCATTAGCCATTGCACTTGTTAACTTGATAAGAACTTGCGAGTAGTTGTGTTGCTTATTATGATATGTTTAACTCTTATTTATTCTTGTGATACTATTCCTAGTTGTTAGGGTTGTAGTACTCATGATTCTAAGTGTGTTGGGATGAGTGTTACTTATTGGGATAGTAAGCATGTTTTGTTGATTAGTATAATTTACTTGAATTTGCATTAAGACAAAAAAGGGGTAAATTAGCATACTTTCATAAAAGTTCCTTTTTTAACATATTTTGATTGTGTATGTGTATAACATCTCATACTTAGTACATATGGAGTACTAACCCGATTTTCTTCCCTTGTCCCAAACATTTTAGGTTCTGTTTGTTGAAGAGTTTGGAAGTCCATATCGTTGAAGTCTTGGATTCTTCCTTTCATCCAAGTAGGGTAGGTCCTCAAAATTCGAGGGCAATTCAATTTTCTAGCTCTGACTTTGTTATGAGCTTATTCACTCTATCATTCATTTCCTTGTTATTTAAATATTGTACTTTCGTATGACCTATACATGGTCTTGTTGAATTGATATAAGGGCTATGCCCGAATTGTGGTATTCATTTAGATTGTATGAGACGAGACAATTGTTGAGACTATTTCTATAATCTTTATATATATTATGTGTATTTAGAGGTTTATGTAAATCTTCAAGTGAAGAGAAAGTAAAAGTTTTAAATTTTTTCGCATTTTTCAACCTATGAATTTAATGACATGAACTAAGAGGCTAGTCCTAGTCCTCAAAAGATGACGACGCCGGTTTCGTCTAGGGGGTAAACCCGGATGTAACAAAATGTTAAGAATTACACAATTCATATTGATTAGAAAAGAATTCATGTACTTACTTTAACAAGTTTGAAGAAAATCCAAAAAATCACTTGAAATAATCAAAATATTGTAAGAATCAATTTCAAAAAAAGTGAAGTATTTTCCAAAATCCAAAGTTCAAGAACCAACAATCCAAATCTAAAAATTAACAAAGAGTCTAACCCCAAAAATGAGGTTTTTGTTCCTATTTATAATAAAAGAATTCTAAACATAAAGGGAAACCTAAATAAGGAAAATCTGTCCAAAAAAACATCTCATATCGACGACCTGACTGACGGACCGTCGAGGCAATGATGGATTGTCGACACCTCTATTAGTTCATACTTCAACTCTAATTTCATATGCTTTCTTCTTAGACTCTATCTTACCATCGACGTACCAAGACAACGATCTGTTTATAGGACGACGGTTCGTCAATAGCCTTCGTTTCTCCACACTTAGAATCTTTTCAAATCAGGTACTAGGGCTACATTTTGTTAACACCAATGGGTAACCAGGATGACAGACCGTCATCCCATATGTATCCCCACACTTAGTCAGAATTCCCCGATCTTTCTTTGGCAGCACAACATCTTCATGGCGACGGTTGCCACCTACGGACCGTCGATGGGTCGACGGACTCTTGATGTCTCCTAGGTCATCTTTTCTGCAATTTTCATCACATGTTCAGCTTTTTCATTCTGGACATTTTTTCTTGCAAACTCAAAGAAAAATACATTAAAACTACTTCAAAGAGGCCTTAGACAAACCTAAACTTTAGGAAAAAGCATTAAAAGTACCATGAAACCACGGTATATCAATAAATATAAGAACCAGTTTCAAGAAAACATACACACATATAAGACATGTCTCAAGTAATCAACAACATACAAATTTCCATTCTTAGAAATCATGTGAACACATAATCTCGTACCAAAGGTCATCCCAAGATCCACGTAAGTAAGAGATGAAGCATTCGCCCGTACAACCCCTTCACACATACCTAAGTGATGTAATGACTCCCTAAATTAAGACTATTCAATTTTTATCATTAGAGACCCTACCTAGAGTTACTCTAAAACTCACCTAAGTAAGACATGAAGAGACCACCCATACACCCTGTTCAAGCCTACCAATGGAATCCTCAAAGCTACTCTAGATAAGTACCTTCCATTCACATACATTAACTTAGGTCAACAATGTTTATTTAGAAATCTTAGAAACATTCAACAATTAAGGACTTTCACATAATGGTCTTGGAGAAAACCTAGGGAAGCCTCATCGTAGTATTTAAAATCCTACTTGTTCCCTGCATAGATAGGGTCTCATTCCACTACCTACACATTTTAGAACTTCTCCAACACTAGAATGCATCCCACATGATTAGAATAGGCATTAACCCACATAGACCATACTTGCTAGGCAAGGAATCGGGAGTGTACCCTTCTCTGAGGGAGGGTGGTCTACTTGCCAAGGATAAAACTAGAACACATCCCATGTAGGAACATGTTTAAGGAATATCAAGGATTTTTTTCTCTAGTCTCAACATATGTAGAGCCATTACCACAAGAATATTTACTCAAAGCTAGCCATCTTCTCATAGAGTAAGTTGAATCACATAAGTTTTATTAGAAGGTGTCATTTTTTAGTCATAACCAAATCATATCACACCTACTAAGGATGGGTCCACTAGGGCTCCCACTTAATTGTTAATAATGATATCTCAATGACTTCCTTAGAGATTGTTTCATGCAATTCTAGCTAACCTATCCATAAGTCCATCATTCACACAAGAAGGATACCATTATGAGTTAAAACTTCAAGGATAGCATAACCTTCTTTCTATGTTAAAGTTTCAAAGTAATTGACGCTCTTTAAATTTTTTAAGGTGATATATAAATCATTCATACACATACATGAGAAAGGTGCTTAAGCCTACTAAGTCTAGAGTTCTCATTCATATTCTTCCACGTATCAAGTAGCGGCACATAGGCCTACAAAATCAAGACACATCATCATCATCATTTCACATATTTAATGACATTCAAGAATCCTATAGGGACAACTAACTCTAACTAATAACATATAACCAATTAGAAGAACTCGTGCCTTCAATTCAGATATACAAATGAACCACATAATCTTCACCTTGATTACCTATACAAGCAAAACATAATAACATCACAAATCATATAATAATGTCGAGAAGACCATGTTCTTCACAATTATAACATATAAGCACGTGTCACAACCGAGGAGCACCCCCTAGACGTAATCGTCGTCTTCGTCCTCAAAGAGGTCTTGAACTAGACCTTACACTCGTGTTAACATATCATAGGTTGGTAATATAGAAAATTAAAAACTTTTACATAGTGAAATACAATTTGAAGAAATATGGTTTAGTCCAAACAACATGTATTAAGTATTGATATACGCAATAAACCATTTGAAGACATGCACAAAAGGAATCATTTCTCTAGAAACATGCTTAGTCATTTGAAAAGCCCTTATGTAAAATCAAGATCATATACAAGCAAACAGTCACAACAACTACAAGACACATTCATATATAAAAGAATAACATCATAATAAGCTCACATAAACATTTAATGTTTAATAGTTGATATAATCAAAACACATAAGAACCTTACCAACAATCGCATCTGAAGCCTACAAGTGACATGCTCATCTAAAGCCCCATAACTCCACATAATCAAGTAAACAAGAAAAGAGATTATAAGTAATGCCTTGTTACATAAAAAAAACATCATGTATAGTCATCTTTATGCATATCAATTCAAACCAATATGATGTTCATCAATATAACCAACATCATATAAGAAAAACATCATGTAGAAATATCATATGTACATTTCATGATATAGTAAGTGCGTAAGAAAAGCCTCCAAGATCTACCTTCAAGGCCAACTTGTGCAATGTCTAGGTAGAGTACCATACCCCTACCTACACTAAGTAGTACCCTTTGAGTCACCTTAGTTAGTGTCCATCTTTATTGCTTCATTCATTCATTTTACATTCCGAAACAATCACATTGATCCATTGTACACAATATGATCTAAACATGGAATCCAGTGTCATGGAATCGACACTAAAAGAAGGTGGTCTACTTGCCAATGTAATACCAAACATGAACATAGAATTTTAGGTGGATAAACTAGATAGCATTCTTGTGGGGGCAACATAGTTAAGGAACTAAGAAATATGTATTGAACCCTGTTCATTCCCATTAGATTTGGAGTCCTCATCTCATGAGAATCTTTGTGAACCTACCTTCCTTTACTAGGAAGGGACACCTCTCATATTTTTTTGCTCGATGATAATCTAAAGTCTCTTTTTCAAATATCTTTAAACCATTATTAATCATTAAACCTTTATATAGGCCATCAAAGATAACCACTTGTATAATCATGTCATTATCTCATTAAGTATAGGGTGAGAACTTCTTTTCATCACAATCCATTATTAGTGAGATCAACACATCATAGTCAGATCATATAAGGCACACAAGAGAATCATCTTCAACCTTGTATCATCATACCCTTACCATGATCTCACAATTCAACATATTCATAACATGCCATCATATTCATCATGTAATCATCTTCTTAATATAGTCACATTATCATACTTCAATTGCATATCATCATCCATAATACACCATCATTATTGAAGTTGAGAACTCATTGTTGTAAAGGTCTTACCAATATCCTCCATGCATCACATTCAATATATTACCCTCTATTCATCACAATTATCCAATAGTCCAATCACTGACATCATAAAATAGTGAATTAAATATTAACACAATAAATTCCAAAAACTCTAATAATCTACAAGTCCAATTCATAGAAAGGGTTAGGGAAAGGTTTCATTCATGAAATCATCTAAGAAGTAGATCCAATCCCAATAATACATGGTAATAGGCAATCCATAAATGAAATACCATAGTTAACACAGGTAGAACAATCAATACATTCGTTAATTCATACGCACGATCCATGATTAGGGGAATTGGGGAAAGGAAATTGATCATACGAAATACCAATCAATCAAAATGAATTACTCAACACGATACACTTAATTATACATAGGTAATCACAATTCGTCATAATCAACCATCAATTTCAAGGTTAGAGGAAAATCCATTAGTAGAGAAAAACCCATGGAGTTGGGTGATTTAGAAATAAACTTTGAATATGAAATTTTGGGGAAAGGAATCCCAAGAGTGAAATATTCAATACCTTATGAAGATTTTAATTAATATTTTTGAGTAGACACTTGAGTGAATTGGTCTTCTTCTTTAAGCTTCTTGGTTTCTTCAATGGTGGTTGAGTAGAGAGAAGTGAGAGCTTCGGGTTTTGATTTGAGTGGGTAAAATGTAATGTTCAACTTATTTAAAATCAATATGTACCCCTCCACTAAAATAAACCAAAAGACCCCTCACTTAAGTTGACCTTTTTGGTTAAGTTAATTTTTGTGACAGTAGAATCTGCGACTGCACTATGCTTTTCGGTACTTGGTTAAACATGTTTGCGACACATACTAGTTTGTTTCTTGTCCAATTTGGTTGCTTCTTTGGAATCTTGTTTTTCCAAGGGTAGAGTCCCTTCAAGGACCCCTAGGGCGTTCCTTGGGGGATATTAATGAGTAACAGATCATAGGAGTACTTCACAACTCCCTTCAACATATAACATAACAATTCGTATAGAAACTCAGTTCATAATTTACCACCTATAAGAGCTCAACATTTCTTGACACTCAATGAGGAATTACCTTCGCACTATCAAAATGAGCTCAACATGAACATAAAGAGTTAGTATGCAATTCTTCTTCTCAATACAATAAGAAAAACATGCTTTCGACAATCTAAAGAAGGAAATTATACACCTAGTTCATATAAGTGCAAGTTAAGCAAAAAAGCATTTTTCATGAAGACTCATTTTTAGCATGAACCTTTACCAATAATATGCACGTACTAGCAAAGAAAGCCAAATTCAAAATTATTCATAATGTTATTGTTAAGAGGATTACTAACCTCAACTTTTATAAGAAATTTGAGGAAAAAGGTGAGGATAATGGGACTTCATGTCGGCCTCGGCCTCCCAAGTTGCTCCCTCAACTAGGTGGTTTATCCATAGGACTTTATGGAGGCCAACTTTTTTTCTCCAACTTCTTGACTTGGCCATCTAAAATTTCAACAATAAGCTATTCATACGAAAGTTCTCATTCACCCCTTACTCTTAAATAGTGAAAATAAACATCGGGTCGCCTTTACATTTCTTGAGAATAGAGATATGAAATGCACGATGAACCAAAGATAGTTCACTTGGTAGTTTCAACTAAAAAGCAACCTTTTAAACCTGTTGCAATATTTCATAAGGACTCACAAATCGGGGACGAAGCTTCCCCTTTTTTACCAAATTTAATCACCCCTTTCATGGGTTAAATCTTCTAATAAACCCATTCACCTACTTCAAATTCAATGTCTCTTCTTTAATTGTCGGCATAAGATTTTACGCCAATGTAGGTTTTTTTCAAGCTATCCCTCATCTCTAGAACTTTCTCCAACGCCTCATAGATTATCTTAGTACCAGGAGAGTAAAGACTTAAAAACCCCAAACAACCGACCGAAGACCTGCATCTCCTATCATAGAGTTCGTTCAAATGGTACGATAGAAATACTTGAATGGTAGCTATTTGTCACCACCAGGAGCGTATCTTAGATGTTACCAATGATTTAATCCTCGAAGAGGAGTAAGACTATCCTCTTTGCACTCGTCATTACATTTCATAGGCTAAAAAGTGCGGAAAATTTAAACTTTTCATACAAAACTATATAGTGAGGTTTACATAGACCTCTTGCATACTAACTAAGGAGTTAATGAACAATGCAACTTCAAATCTCGAATTTAGAAATAGGTTACATCCCCAGACATGAGGACCTACCAACACTAATTGAAAAGAGTCCAAGTCCTCGTCAATTGGCCTTTTAGGAACTCGATAGACAGAACATACATAATTGTACAAAACATAGAATTATGGGTTAGTACACTACTTGTGCTAAGTATGGATATGTGAACATAAAACCATTTTAAGACATGTATAAAAGGGACCATTTCATTAGAAACATGCTAAGTCATCTTAAAAACCTTTATGCACATACAAAAGACCATATACAAGATGGGGATCACAACAACACAAGGTATGTTCATAAACAAGAATAATATAATGATAATGTCACAATAGAATTTCATGTTCAATAAGTCGTATCATCAACATACAAGACCCTTACCAACAATCCTATCACAAGCCTATGAGTTCAATGCTCATGTGAAGTCCCATAACCCCACACAATAAAGTAAACAATATAGAACATCATAAGTAATGTCTTTCCTCAAAAGACATATCATAATAGGTAGTCATCACCATTTATAACAATTTAGACCAATACCATGTTCACCAACGTCACCAACATCATCTAAGAATAACTTCATATAAAGTCATCATACATACATTTCATGATATCATAATACATAATAACATAAGAACATACAGGACTTCCCTGAAGGCCAACTATTGCAATGCATAGTAAAGTCCCAGACCCCTACCTTCACTCAATCAAACCCCTTAAGTAACCCTGGTTAGTGCTCATCTTCATTATTTCATTTTATTTTTGGGAAAAATTGCCTTAAATAACATAGACCACATGACATAAATGTGGAATCTGGTGTCATGAAAGCCTCACCGAAAGAAGGTGGTCTACTTGCCAAGGTGAACGAAATATGAATATAGTAATCTAGGTGGTTCTACTAGCAAGTATTCCTATGGGGGCAACATTGTTCGAGAATTAGAAGACATACTTCAGACACCCTTTATGCACAATGGCATTGTAATCTCTATCTTATGAGAACCATTGTGAACCTACCTTCTCATTTTGGGAAGGGGCACCTCTCATATCTAGTTCAGTCGGTGCTAAGCTAAAATCCCTTTTTTGAATTTTTTTAAAGCCTATATTTATTAATCATAGCCTAAAGTAGGTCATAGGAGACTATCAACATTGTATATCATATAATCTAGCTCATTAGGTATTGCATGAAAATGTCTTTTCATTACAACCCTTCATTTCTAAGATTAACACTTCAGCATCATCATATCATAGTATGCCACATAAGTGATTCACAATAAACCATATATCATTATACATTAATAATAATCTGACATTTCATATAATTAAGTCATTTCAATTACATCATCATATCATCACTTATCTTATCTAATTACAATCAATAATTGAATTGAACATCATTATCAAGTACATGACATCGCAATAGAAATTTAAATTCAAGATCACAATGTCATAACAAATAACCTTCATAAGCATCTTCAATGGCCTTACCATCATCAAACAATATTCATTCATAAATAGGCTTAATAACATTATACAACAGATTCAAGAATTACATTCGGTCCCAGCAATATATGACCCTAGGTAGTCCGTAAATTAATTAGAAAGGTTAAAACTAACCTAAAAATCATTACATTTATCAATTCCCATGAATTTTTAAGCAAGATCAATGGTTTTGGGAAATTGCGGAAAATGAAATGATCTACACGAATTACAATTAATAAACATCAATTACTCTACAATCTACACTTATTTAGCCATGGGTAATCACAAGTAGTTATATTTAATCATCAATTTCAAGTTTATAAGAAAACACATTTGTAGAAGAAAACCCTTGATTTTGGGGAAAGCAAACCAAAGAGTGAAGAATCCATAAATTAATGAAGACTTAATCGACGAAATTTTAGAAGAAAAGTTGAGAACATGGTCTTCTTCTCAAAGCTTCCATTTCTCTTCAATGGTGGTTGAGTAGATAGAGAATTAGAGAGAACTTAGAGATTTTGGGTTTTGATTTGGGTATTTAATCCGGGTGTATTAAAATTACATAAAACTGACCCAAAATCAATAGATAGTCACCCCCAAAATTACCCAAACTACCTCTGACTTAATTAGGTCTTTTTGTGAAGTCAAACTGACATAAAATTGATGCAAACGAATCTGGGAAGTGGTTGCGCGTCACGGGGAAGTTCCATATCTTTTTTCTGAAATCTGGTTCAAGGATGAGCACCTCGTGAAGGTCCTGCATTGCGAGACAATATTTTCCTACCAAGTGAGGGAGACACGACGTGTGGCAGCCTCAAGATCTTGGCTGCATGCAGTCTGCTTTTGCAGCCTACTCGCCAAAGTTAGGGTTCTCCTCAAGGACCCTTCCGACGGTACTTCGGGAGTCTTGACTTGACGTTTGGACCCTATATATTATATTTGACCTTTTTTATATCTTTTTACAAGTTTTATACTTCATATGAGACTCCAAAAACATCACCAAACACAAGGACATCTACTAGTTCAATTTCACTCCTTTCCTGACCGCAAGGTCTTTCTTTGACATTTAGGCTCTAATACTTCTAAATCAAATTTATTATGTTCGTGTAGGTCTCGAAACATCATTTTAATCATTTTTAGGTAAGTGAGGCTTTATTCTAAGTTTATAGAAATTTTTAGGTGTTACACTATCCTCCCCTTAGGAACATTCGTCCCCGAGTAACACCAAAACCTTTTCATAAGGAAAGACAAGACTCAATACTATCATCCCAACAAACAACACGAAGAACATAATCATTATGAGTCAAAAATCATATGAGCACCTTACAACTCCAGTACTACATAAACATGTCATTACCGATAGCAACTCAAATCACAAGTCACGAA
>JAKWIY010003052.1:23641691-23739964 GCA_027704805.1 Solanum corneliomulleri
CAAAACAATCTACAGCTTGTTTCCAGGTTCTGGAAATTTATTCCATGTTTTTATGCAGATTTTTACATGTCATTTTAGCATTGCTTTCTTAGTCGTTCGTTAAGGTTCTTAAGACCAGTTAGAGGAATGATTTAGTAATTTGTTTTAACTAGAATTGATAGTATTTCAACCATGTGAATATCACAATTTTGGAACATCTGATTGCACATAAAACACGAGTGATTCTATGTTATTAGCATGCTCAAACATAGACTCAAAATCATGGTAACAACCTTGCATAAATACACACATGTCTACATTCATACTTTTTGAGAAGCACAAAAACATAAGCACATAATTATGAACACATACTCGAAACAAAATCAGCACCACAAACACAGTATCCCTAAATTCTACCAGCAAACATACCAACCTAAGATCATTGATAGGAGCTAGTGACACAGAACTTTAAACGGGGAACAACCCTAGTTTTCAGAGTAGATTCATCTAAGACTTAAGGGTCTCTTGGTAAAAGGACCAAAAGGAAGAAATCTCATACCTGGTTTTAGCTTTCAACACATTCAAAGTGTTACCAAATCCTCCTCTAAACCAACGTCCACCAACGAATCTTGACACCTTACCCGTCGAGAATTTCCTTTTTGCTTTACATTTTTGAATTAGCTTTTGTTTTGTAATTTTGGAGTGAAAGTGTAACGACCTGTTTAGTCGTTTTGAGCAACAGAGTGCATTTCTAGAAAAACTGGCTGGAACGACGAGTGTCACGACGGACCGTCGTGGTCACGACGGCCCGTCGAGGAAGTGTCGTTCCAGGACACTTAGAATTCTTGAAATTGGGTACTGAAAATCGACTCTCTGTAAATTGTGACGGACCTGCAGGACGTGCCGTCACAGCCACGACGGACCGTCGTGAGCCCCCGTTGCAAAACACTTCAACTTTTGAGAATTTGGTGCAAGAAACGAGTTTCTGACCGTCATGACGGAGGTGCAGGACGGACCGTCACAGGGGTGACGGGCCGTCGCAGACCACCTGGAATTTGGGAGGTTGCGACGGCCATCGTGACGGACCATCGCAGGCACGACGGCCCGTCACAGGCTGCGCAATCCCAGGCAGTTAGGATTTCTCCACACGTTTTAAGGGTCGTTTTTGACTATTCTTTCCTTAATTATAAAGATTGAGGGTTAACATTAACAATTCTATTACTTAGGGGTTTAAAGGGGGAAACCTTAAGTTAATTAGTGGGGTTTATTTTCTCCTTTACACTTAATTATACTTTTAATTAGGGTAAAAAGAAGGAGGGTTTGAATAAAACAAAACAAAAGAAAAGAACAGAAAGAGAGGAGAAAGAACGAGTAGAGAGAGAGAAACGAAGAGGATAGCAAGGATTTGAGAAGATAGCTTGTGATTCAATTCTTCGGTGGAGGTAGGTTATGGTTATATTACGATATTCGTAGTGAACTCTTAATAGTGAATAATATGTGTTGATGATATGTAAACCTGTCTATATGCTTAATTGTTGCTTGCATTAATATGATTATTGTGATTTGATAAACAAGCATGATGAAAACCATTGAATCCCAAATCTTGAAAGAAAACTTACATCTATGATATTAATGATGATGCCTTGGTATAAAAGAAGGCTTGATGAATTAAAGTAATGGGATTGATGATGCCTTAGTATAGAGAAGGCTTGATGAACGGAGATAGAATTAATTTAGTGGATCGGAGTGTCACGTACGACACATAGTAATAGTGGATCGGAGTGTCACGTTCCGTCACATAGTATTAGTGGGACGGGTGTCACGAACCGACACGTAGATATAGGGGATCGGAGTGTCACGTACCGACACATATAGGGGATCGGAGTGTCACGTTCCGACACATATAGGGGATCGGAGTGTCACGTTCGACACATAGTGGTAGGGGATCGGAGTGTCACGTACCGACACAAGAGAGAAGAAAGATAATGAATCTTGAAAGATGTAATATACTCAACATAATGAACTTAATTCCCAAATGAGTATGGTATTGAGGCTTGAGCCCTCATGGATGAACTTGATGGTATTTATTAACGATTATAATACTTGTTGTTGCTACATGTTGAGTTTATAGTTGATTTATAATATTACTTGATATGTATTATCTTCTATTTTGAGTTGGCCGATGATATCTACTCAGTACGTGTGGTTGTACTGACCCCCTACTTTTATGTTTCCCTTTGTTATTTGTGTTATGCAGCAAACGTTCCGTCAACTTCAACACAACAGTAATTCGGGCCAGATTTCGTCATACCGGATCTCAGGGTGAGCTAACGCTTCTAGCTTGGACTGGATCTTCTTCTGTGAGTCTTGATGCCTTGACTTCCGGCATGGACTAGTTTCTTGTGTATTTTTAGCTTCTTAGACATTCTTAGATAGTTTAGATTAGTGATTTGATCATAGATGTTCTTGTGATGATGACTTCCAGATTTTGGGAATATTAATAATAGTTGAGTTGTTTATTTATGAGTTTAAGTCTTCCGCATTATTTTCTGTTGATATTATATTGAAATGTTAAGGTTTAGATGGGTTGGTCGCTCACATAGGAGGTAAATGTGGGTGCCAGTCGCGTCCCCGAATTGGGTCGTGAAACTTGGTATCAGAGCATTAGGTTCATTGGTCCATCACACAAGAACAGGTCTAGTAGAGTCTTAGGAACGGTAGTAGGGGGACGCCTTTACTTTTCTTCGAGAGGCTATAAGACTTTAGGAAAATTCCATTCTTTCATTCCTTCTTTCGTGCTACTACTTGAGTCCAATTGGTATCTAGGTGATACAAATTGGTATCTGACCATCTTCATTCTATTTCGCAGATGGTTAGAACTAGAGCAACGACCGCACCAGCAGCAACAACGGAAAGACATGAAACGACTGAGCCAGCCACTGGGGCTGTGGCTCGAGGAGGAACAACGGCAAGAGGCCGTGGAAGAGGTCGTGGGAGGACGTCCTCTAGAGGGAGAGGACGAGCCCCTAGCCCATCTGATACTAGGGCAGTGACTCCTCCACCGACCGAGGATGTGGTAAGAGAGGGTGAGGAAGGGGAGAATGAACAAGGGCAGAATGAGGAAATGCCACCCCAACCTACCCCAGAGATGATCAACCAAGTACTGGCTTATCTTAGCGGGTTGTCTGATCAGGGCCAGGCACCTCCAGTGGTTTCTGCACCAACACCTCCGGTTTCAGAGATACGACATGCGGCTACTATGGCTCCCCGCATGGATGCCTCATTGGGAATAGGCACATTTCCACGACTGACTACTGGGCCTATTATGACAAATGATCAGCATGAACTTTTCAGTAAGTTCTTGAAATTGAAACCTCCAGTCTTCAAGGGTGCAGAATCAGAGGATGCTTATGATTTTCTGGTTGATTGTCATGAGCTACTACACAAGATGGGGATAGTAGAGAGGTTTGGTGTCGAGTTCGTGAGCTATCAGTTCCAAGGGAACGCCAAAATGTGGTGGCGCTCACATGTTGAGTGTCAATCAACAGAGGCACCACCAATGACTTGGGAATCATTCTCTACCCTGTTTATGGAGAAATATATCCCAAGGACTTTGAGAGATAGAAGAGGGATGAGTTCTTGAGTCTGGAGCAAGGTAGAATGACGGTTAATGCATACGAGGCTAAATTTCGCGCACTATCCAGATATGCCACCCAACTTTGTTTCAGTCCACAAGAACGGATCCGCCGTTTTGTGAAGGGGTGAGATCAGAGTTGCGGATTTCAGCCTTACAGATAGCGGCAACGGCAACATCCTTCCAAGAGGTGGTAGATTTGTGATAGAGGTGGAAGGAGTGAAACCAGATGACACCACGACATCAACATCAAAAAGGTTTCGAAGGGGAGGTGAGTTTAATTGTTATATTCTAGAGGACAGAACTCCGGAGGTCACTCAAATCGACCAATTCAGTCTTCACTACAGACTGTAGTTGGGGGTCCGCCTCAGAACGGTCAACACTACTCCGAGAGACCTATGCCTGACTCCAGAGAGTGCTATGGATGTGGGGAGATTGGACATATTAGGAGGAATTGTCCAAAACAGAGTTACAGAAACCCAATGGCTAGAGGTAGAGGTGGTCATGGTAGAGGCCGCTTTTCTGGAGGACTTGGTGGTCGAGGTAATGGTGGTCACCAAAAACGGCAGAGGTGATGGGCAAACGGAGCCACTACTACACAACATGGTAGGGGCAACAGACAGACGAATGATAGGGCCCACTGTTATGCTTCCCCTGGGAGGTCTGAAGCGGAGGCGTCTGATGATGCTGTTATCACAGGTAATCTTTCGGTTTGTGATTGCAATGGCATCTGTATTATTTGATCCCGGATCCACTTTCTCTTATGTCTTCCTCATTGCTAATGGTCTCTAAAATTACATTGTGAATACTTGGAATACCTATTCGTGTTTCTACTCTGGTGGGTGAGTCGGTGATGTTGAAAGGGTATATAGGTCTTGTTGGTGAATTTTGTGGGGAGCCATATGACTATTGTGTAGACTCTGGTTACTTTTGAGAAATGGGAGTGGTGTAATGAGCTTGATATCCATGGGGTATCACTTGGTATCCTTTGGGAATTTTGTTGGGATGTGGATGGTACATAGTTTGTAGACTATTGTGTATCATAATGGCAGAATGCACAATCATTTCTTTAGTATGGTAATGTCGGGTCTGACACTTCTCTTCCCTATCCTAATGTAGCACTTACATGCTTTCCATGCTCGATTGCGTTCCTATATACCCGGAATTTCGGATGCCGAAAAGGACGATTCTGTAGAGTCCAGCAGGGTATGTCAGACCGTCTAGTGGCGGACTACACTTATTGGTATCATCTCAATTCTGTCAGAAGTGTTGTAATCCTTCTTGGAGCTTAAGGAGACTACAAGTCCCTTTCGATGGGTTTATAGTCCGTGAATTTTGGATGTGTTCCCTGCAGTCTTCCGGTATGCCACGGATAGGGATATTGATTCTGTATCGATCGAACCGGTAATCGCCCCATTTCTATACCCCCTTATAGAATGGGCTACGCGGAGTTAAGAGAATTAAAGGCTCAACTTCAAGAGTTGTTGAGCAAAGGCTTTATCGACCAAGTGCATCTCCTTGGGGTGCTCCGGTTTTGTTTGTGAAGAAGAAGGATGGGAGTTTCCGAATGTGCATAGATTACCGACAGTTGAACAAAGTAACTATTAAGAACAAGTACCCCATTCCCCGCATTGATGACTTGTTCGACCAGTTACAAGGTGATTGTGTCTTCTCTAAAATTGATTGAGATCCGGTTATCACCAATGAAAATACGAGCAACGGATGTGCAAAGACTGCTTTTCGAACTAGGTATGGGCACTATGAATTTGTGGGTAATGTCCTTTGGTCTTACGAATGCCCCTGCTGCTTTCATGAGTTTGATGAACGGGATTTTCAAGCCATATTTGGACCTCTTTGTGATTGTGTTTATTGATGATATACTGATATACTCGAAGAGTAAGAAAGAACATGAGGAGCATTTGAAAATGGTGTTGGAGTTGTTGAGAAGAAGAAGCTTTTGCGAAATTCTCCAAGTGTGAGTTTTGGCTAGATTCAGTGTGTCCTTCTTGGGACACGTGGTTTCTAAGGATGGAGTGATGGTGGATCCATCTAAGATTGAGACGGTAAAGAATTGGGTAAGACCTACAAACGTGTTTGAAATAAGGAGTTTTGTGGGGGTAGCTAGATACTACCGCCGATTCGTCAAGGGATTCTCTTCCATTGCTTCCCAATTGACGAACTTGACTAAGCAGAATGTTCCATTTGTATGGTCAGATGAATGTGAGGAAAGCTTTCAGAAGCTTAAGACTTTGTTGACTACCGCACCTATCTTACCTTGCCTAGTAGAGGGTAAAAACTTCATTGTTTATTGTGATGCATCCTATTTCTGGGTTGGGTGCAGTACTAATGCAAGAGAAGAATGTGATTGCTTATGCTTCAAGGCAATTAAAGGTGCATGAACGTAACTATCCGACCCTGATTTGGAGTTGGCCGCGGTAGTATTTGCGCTAAAGCAATGGAGACACTACTTGTATGGGGTTAAGTGTGAAGTCTACACGGACCATCGTAGCCTACAGTATGTATTCACTCAGAAAGACTTGAACTTGAGACAGAGGAGATGGATGGAACTACTGAAGGACTACGACATCACTATCTTGTATCATCCGGGAAAAGCAAATGTTTGTGGCAGATGCTTTGAGTAGGAAGGCCGGAAGCATGGGAAGTCTAGCTCATTTGCAAGCTTCTAGACGCCCATTGGCTAGAGAAGTGCAGATTTGGCTAATGACCTTATGAGGTTAGAAATAAACGAGAAGGGAGGACTGTTAGCTTGTGTAGAGGCAAAATCCTCTTTCCTTGATCAGATTAAGGGGAAACAGTTTGTTGATGAGAAACTAAGGGGAATTCGAGATAAAGTGTTGCAAGGAGAGGCTAAGGAAGCAATAATCGATGGGGAGGTGTTTTGAGGATAAGGGAAAGGGTATGTGTACCCCGCATCGATGATTTGATCACCACTATCCTTACAGAGGCTCATAATCCGGATACTCTATACATCCTGGTGCAACCAAGATGTACCGCGACCTAAAGCAACACTTCTGGTGGAGTAGAATGAAGCGAGATATTGTTGAGTTTGTTGCCAAGTGTCCAAATTGTCAACAAGTAAAGTATGAACACCAAAGGCCCGGAGGAACACTTCAGAGAATGCCCATTCCTGAATGGAAGTGGGAGAGAATCGCGATGGACTTCGTGGTTGGTCTTCCCAAGACATTGAGTAAGTATGACTCTTTTTGGGTGATTGTTGATAGGTTGGACCTTAGCACGGCATTTCACCCTCAGACCGATGGTCAGTCTGAGCGAACGATTCAAGTGTTGGAGGATATGCTTCGTGCATGTGTGATAGAGTTTGGTGGCCATTGGGATAGCTTCTTACCGTTGGCAGAGTTTTCATACAATAATAGCTATCACTCCAGTATCGACATGGCTCCATTTGAAGCATTGTATGGGAGGAGGTGTAGATCTCCCATTGGGTGGTGATGCATTTGAAGTTAGACCTTGGGGGACTGATCTGTTGAGACATTCTATGGAGAAGGTGAAAGCTATTCAAGAAAAGCTTTTGGCGGCTCAAAGTAGACAAAGGAGTATGCAGACCGAAAAGTTAGAGACTTGGAGTTCATGGAAGTGAACAAGTCTTGTTGAAGGTTTCACCCATGAAAGGTGATGCGGTTTGGCAAAAGAGGTAAGCTAAGTCCAAGGTATATTGGACCATTTGAAGTACTAAAGCGAATAGGGGAGGTGGCTTATGAGTTAGCCTTGCCCCCAGGGTGTCCGGAGTGCATCCGGTGTTTCATGTGTCCTGTTGAAGAGATACCACGGAGATGGAAACTACATTATCCGTTGGGATTCAGTTTTGTTGGATGAGAACTTGACTTATGAAGAGGAACCGTTGCTATATTAGATAGAGAAGTTCGCAAGTTGAGGTCGAGAGAGATTGCATCCATCAAAGTTCAATGGAAGAATCGACCGGTTGAAGAGGCTACTTGGGAGAAGGAGGCAGATATGCAGAAAAAACAACCCCACCTGTTTACAGATTCAGGTACTCCTTTTCGCCATTGTTTTTCTTCTTTTGATCGTTCGGGGACGAACGATGGGTAAATTGGTATCTATTGTAACGACCTGTTTAGTCGTTTTGAGCAACAGAGTGCATTTCTGGAAAAACTGGCTGGAACGACGAGTGTCACGACGGACCGTCGTGGTCACGACGGCCCGTCGAGGAAGTGTCGTTCCAGGACACTTAGAATTCTTGAAATTGGGTACTGAAAATCGACTCTCTGTAAATTGTGACGGACCTGCAGGACGTGCCGTCACAGCCACGACGGACCGTCGTGAGCCCCCGTTGCAAAACACTTCAACTTTTGAGAATTTGGTGCAAGAAACGAGTTTCTGACCGTTATGACGGAGGTGCAGGACGGACCGTCACAGGGGTGATGGGCCGTCGCAGACCACCTGGAATTTGGGAGGTTGCGACGGCCATCGTGACGGACCGTCGCAGGCACGACGGCCCGTCACTGGCTGCGCAATCCCAGGCAGTTTAGGATTTCTCCACACGTTTTAAGGGTCGTTTTTGACTATTCTTTCCTTAATTATAAAGATTGAGGGTTAACATTAACAATTCTAATTACTTAGGGGTTTAAAGGGGTAACCTTAAGTTAATTAGTGGGGTTTATTTTCCTCCTTTACACTTAATTATACTTTTAATTAGGGTAAAAAGAAGGAGGGTTTGAATAAAACAAGACAAAAGAAAAGAACAGAAAGAGAGGAGAAACGAACGAGTAGAGAGAGAGAAACGAAGAGGATAGCAAGGATTTTGAGAAGATAGCTTGTTGATTCAATTCTTCGGTGGAGGTAGGTTATGGTTATATACGATATTCGTAGTGAACTCTTAATAGTGAATAATGTGTTGATGATATTGTAAACCTGTCTATATGCTTAATTGTATGCTTGCATGAATATGATTATGTGATTTTGATAAAACAAGCATGATGAAAACCATTGAATCCCAAATCTTGAAAGAAACTTACATCTATGATATTAATGATGATGCCTTGGTATAAAAGAAGGCTTGATGAATTAAAGTAATGGGATTGATGATGCCTTAGTATAGAGAAGGCTTGATGAACGGATAGAATGAATTTAGTGGATCGGAGTGTCACGTACCGACACATAGTAATAGTGGATCGGAGGAGTGTCACGTTCCGACACATAGTATTAGTGGGACGGGTGTCACGACCGACACGTAGATATAGGGGATCGGAGTGTCACGTACCGACACATATAGGGGATCGGAGTGTCACGTTCCGACACATATAGGGGATCGGAGTGTCACGTTCCGACACATAGTGGTAGGGGATCGGAGTGTCACGTACCGACACAAGAGGAAGAAAGATAATGAATCTTGAAAGATGTTAATATACTCAACATAATGAACTTAATTCCCAAATGAGTATGGTATTGAGGCTTGAGCCCTCATGGATGAACTTGATGGTATTTATTAACGATTATAATACTTGTTGTTGCTACATGTTGAGTTTATAGTTGATTTATAATATTACTTGATATGTATTATCTTCTATTTTGAGTTGGCCGATGATATCTACTCAGTACGTGTGGTTGTACTGACCCCCTACTTTTATGTTTCCCTTTGTTATTTGTGTTATGCAGCAAACGTTCCGTCAACTTCAACACAACAGTAATTCGGGCCAGATTTCGTCATACTGGATCTCAGGGTGAGCTAACGCTTCTAGCTTGGATTGGATCTTCTTCTATGAGTCTTGATGCCTTGACTTCCGGCATGGACTAGTTTCTTGTGTATTTTTAGCTTCTTAGACATTCTTAGATAGTTTAGATTAGTGATTTGATCATAGATGTTCTTGTGATGATGACTTCTAGATTGGGGAATATTAATAATAGTTGAGTTGTTTTTATGAGTTTAAGTCTTCCGCATTATTTTCTGTTGATATTATATTGAAATGTTAAGGTTTAGATGGGTTGGTTCGCTCACATAGGAGGGTAATGTGGGTGCCAGTCGCGTCCCCGAATTGGGTCGTGACAGAAAGTTCTTCAAGTGTGAAGAACTTTTGTTTCATTTTTCATCCAGAGAGTATTAGGAGTCGTGAGAGAGTGTTTTGACGAGAGATATATATACTTGAAAGAGAGAGAGGTGTGAGGTAGTGTTTCCTTAGAACTAGGACTTTTAGCCAAGATATAGTCAAATAAAATATATTAATTAATAAATAATAATTAATAATAAAAATATGATTTTTTAAATCATCCATTAATTATTAAATTATTAAATTAATTCACCAAATTAAATAATTTCTCCCACCTAGGTTCGAACTCGGGTGGAGCAAGATTTTATTCAAAGGCCAATTTTGGACCTTTCTCCCCAAAATGCCCCTCCACCATATGAATTAAATGATTTATTAAATATTTAGGGTAATTTGATACTACCCTTAGCCCAGAAAAGGACCATTTTATCCCTACACCCTCCAAACTTAAGATTTCCTCTTTTTAAGTCCCATAAAGATTCATCAAGGTAATTGTTCATATTCGGGTGTCCTACATGGCTGGAACCAACATTTCCTAGCTCAACTAACTCACCAAGTTAGTTGTCTTCGTAGTTGCAGAGAGTAAGAGGTCTGGTTCTACGCACATCAATCCGTGTGAACCCGATTTAATCGTAGGCATTCTAGATACATTAAGCATTATTTAGCATATCAATTTTTAGGGTTTTTTCATTTGTAATATAGTTGTTTGTGTGTGTGGATTTTTGATCTTGTTGATATATATGATTTTTTTTAATAGAGTTGTGTTTATTTTTAGCCACTGATTTTAATATTAAGATTATCTTTTCCATGTCTTGATGCGTTTAAATGTGGCTATTCTCTTGAAAAATTGAGTATCGGTTGTGATCAATATAGATGTATTTAATAGTGCTCTTCATTGAAAAATATGTGTATACGATTCAAATGATGAAAACTTGAGTTGCATAAGTCGTGTGAATTCATAGAATCTCATTGTGATTACCGATTGTTTAAATGAATCTTGGGATGATTGTTTAATGCTAGCTAAAATTTTAGAGTCATATTTGATGATCGTGTTGAATGTCGTGTGTGGTGTGGTTGTCTTAGAAATGTGTGTTTGATAATACTTATAACTTTCCCCACTTTTCCAATCGACTAATGTAGGAATGTAATTAAGAAGATCTGAGGCACAATTTCTTGAGAGTGAACCATAAGTAACATTATACCACTTTTTGACCACTTTGTGAGAGTGTGAACCTTGCTTTGCACGTTTGAGACTATCCATTTATTTGGATAAACCTTGAAAACTTTTGACCTTTTGCTATCCAACTAAAAATATTCATGAGCATTGGTTGTTCTGAATATCCAATTTAAGTTAAAATCCTAAGATAGGGTGTGGTGAAAAATGAGAAAAGTCATGAAGTTTGAAAAGTTCATTCTTGAAGGATCATGTTGAAAAAGAGGAAACCCTCAATCTAAAGAGAGAGAAAACTAAAAGTTGAAAAACAAAAAAAAAATTGAAGAAGTGTTGAAATAAAGTATGTGCAATGACTAAATGGAATGGGAATCCATTGAATCATAATTATAAATATGCAGGGTGGATTATGAACATTGAAAGGAATGGAATAAAACGAAAAGAATTATATACATGCCATGTTTTTGAAGGTGGAAGTCAATAAGCAAAAACGATAATCATTTTAACCTTAGAACTGTTACAAGCCTTGAAAGACTTTTGTAATATTCACTAAGATTAATATCATGTTGATTATAAAATACAAACAATACATGGGGAATAATCATACACTTTTTTATCTTTGAAAGAGTGAGAGATACTTTTGATTCCAACATTCTGAAAAAGTAATGATCTTTGTGTGCCTCTGTAATCAATCTTGTTGCTGACGTATTCAAATACTTTTTTCTAGCTTAAACTCTCATTTTAGGATAGCATTGTGAACTTTAATTCTATTTTATGATGGCTAGTCTTTTTTTGGAACTTGTACTGCACATTTGAACATTACATGAGAAGATTGAAACTCATGTGCATTCATGTTAAGTCTAAAGTATCACTACTTGTTGACATCTGATTGATCTTGTGTTTTACTTGAGTACAAGCACAATTTGAAGTTTGGAATGTTTATGAGCCGAGGATTTCAACTCATGTCCTCAATGACAAAGTCATGCTGTAAACTGATGTTAAATTTTTTATTTGAACAATAAAGTAAAAGAGTAATACAAGGATATTTAAGAATGGAAGGTCGTATTAAAATTTGGAGAGCCGACGAGTGTTCCTTCACCTCACCATCTCATTTTAAAACATATGAACAAAGAACCGATAATAAAGGATATAGATTAGAAAAAAATTTACAAGATAAATTAGAAAAAAGCGAATAATATAATGACAGAGATAAAAGAAAATGATAGTGAAATATTTGAGTTAGAATCTATACTAAGTCAAAAAGAATTAATGGAAACAGCAAGTTCTAGTAGTACATTCCAGAGAACAAATGAACAAGGTTATACTACAGATAATAGTACAGGAAATATACCACGTAGAAGAGAATATAGACAAGAAGATACTCCAATGACAGAAGTTAAACCAATGGGAAAAAGAATGCCTGTAGAAGAACCAATAATACTCCAAGAAGGAGGAAGTAAAGAAAATTTTTTAAATATAGCAGCACATGACCCACAAAGATGGAATTCAGTAAAAGACTTATGGAAAGGAATAGTAGTAGCAAATTTCATAAAAAAATATATAGAAACTGATGCCGAAACAATGTACAAATACTTAGAAACATTCCTACGAGAATCAACCAAAGCTTTATGGGAAGCTTATAAAGTAGAATTCCCATCTAAATTTCAGTACTTAGTATCATTAGGACCAAACCCATATAATTTTACAAATAAAATACATACATTAATAACAGGAGAAGACCCGAACAGTGGATTAGTAGCCTTACAACGAATGCAGTAATAAAATTAGAACAATTAAGTATAAGTAACTGGTATTATATAAAGAAATTCTTAAATGATTATTTCTATTACTGTACAATTTGCGGAAATGCCTTTGATCAAGATCTAGGCAAAAAGTTATTTAATAAACTACCAGGAGCTTTAGGAAGAGAAATAGAAGAAAGATGGACTAAAACAGAAGGAGTAGCACAAAACCCTCAAGCAAAATGGTCAATAGGACATATAATACAACATATAATGGAAATATTACAAGAAAAATGTACTAATTTAAAAATAGAAAAACAATTAACGGAAAATGAAATGAATTTCTGCAAAGACATAATATATACAACCCAAAATTGTGATAAAAATCAATATAAAAAGAAAAAGTATAAAAAATACAACCCACAGAACAATAAGAGATATAATAAAAAAGGATATTTTCTTAGAAAATCTTCAGCAAGAAAATCATATTTAAATAGGGATAGACATGTTAGAAAATATAGAACAGATAGAAATTATAAAAATAAGTTAGAATGTTTTACATGTGGAAGTATAGAACATTTAGCAAATACTTGTCCTAAAAGATATAATGCAAAAACTAGAAATGCTCAATTAGTAGAATAATTTAACGAAGCATTATTAAATATAAATGAATACATGTAAGATAATGAAAGCGTTTACTCTATAGTAAGCATTGATATAGATGAGAATAACAAAGAAGAAGATTCTTCTAATTCAGAAGGAGAAAAATTAATTAATGAAATAGGAATAGAAAATTTAAATATAGACGACCAAAAAATTAATTTTATGAATATAATAGAATGTGAACATAATTTTGAAAAAGATACAGGATTAGACAGTAATCCATGTAATTGGTGTAAATGGTATCCAAGTAAATATAAAAGGGCTAAATGTAATAAGTACTTTATCGAAGGATGTATAAGCTGTATAGAAACACAATTATGAATAATAACTCAGAAAAGGAATGATGTACATACAAATGAACCTCTAATAAATTTAATAATATTAGTATTAGAAGCAAAAGTTAAAGAATTAGAAGAAAGAATAGTAAGATTAGAAAAAAGAAAAAATGTTGAACAAGAACTACCACTAGATAATCAAGAATTAATGAATGAAGAATCAAATACTTTAATATATAATGAAGATAAAAATATAAATACTGTTAAAATATTAGTAAAACTTCAAATCGGAAAATATGAAATAGAGACTTTAACATTAATAGATTCAGGATGCACCAAAAGTATTTTAAATAAAAAAAATTGTACCTCCAGAATTAATAAAAACTTTAGAGAAACCACTTGCAGCTATGCAAATGGATGGAACACATAATATATATAGATACTATATAGATAAAGCTCAAATAAGTTTTTTAAATACTTGTTTAAAATTCTATAAACCTACCTATAAGATGGATAAAATATGGGTACGAGATTTAGATATACGAGTAGATTTTGTGTTAGGATTAGATTTCATATTATACAATAAAGGAGGAACTTTACTAACAAAAGACGGGATACTTTTTATGAAAAACATTACTTATACTTCTGTCTTAACTGATAAAATTACTACTAAAGTAAGACATGAAAAAACATGTTGCGAAAATTGTGAAAATAACATACAATGTACTAAAACGGAATGTAATGCATTACATGAGAATATACTAGAAATAGATAGAGAAGATGAGATAGTCTATGTTCTAATAGAAATGGAAACAGAGTTATATAATTTTAAGATGGGAATTCAAAAAATAAGACAAATAAAAAACCAACAAGATCTAGATAATATAGTAAATTTTTTAGATCAAATAGAAATAATAGGAGAAAAGTCTCGAAAGTATTGGGAAAATAATCATGAAGTATGTAAGTTAGATATAATAAATCCAGAATATATAATAAAAACAGCCTCAATAGAAGCTACAAATCAAGATCTAGAAGATTTTAAAATACAAATTAAAGAACTATTAGAATTAGGAGTAATAAGGCGATCTACTTCAAAACATAGATCTGCAACATTTATGGTAAGAAATCACAGTGAAATAGTTAGAGGAAAAGCCAGAATGATTATAAATTACAAAATACTAATGACAATACTAGAACAGACGGTTATAAATTAACAGATAAAACAGAGTTAACAAATAGAATTCAAGGAAAAACAATTTTTAGTAAATTTGATTGTAAGTCAGGATACTGGCAAATAAAAATGCATACAGATAGCATAGAATGGACAGCTTTTACCTGTCCTGAAGGACATTTTGAATGGTTAGTTATGCCATTTGGGTTACTCCAATCTTCCAAAGAAAAATGGATAAAATATTTGGAGATCATAAAAAACTTGTTTTAGTATATGTAGATGATATTTTAGTATTTAGTAAAGATATAAAAGAACACTTAGGACACTTAAAAACAGTTTTTAGGCTATTTGTTAATAATGGAATAATAATTAGTAAAATAAAATAGAATTATGTAGAACTATATAAACTTTTTAGGAATTACTTTAGCAGAAGAAAAAGTTCAACTACAACCACATATAGCGAAAAAAGCTCTAGACATGCCAGATAAATTAAATAATTTAAAAGATTTACAAAATTCCTAGGAATAATCAATTATGCAAGCCCATTTATTAAAGATCTAGGAAAAATAGCAGGACTATTATACTCTAAGACAGGAACTAAGGGACAAAGAAACTTTAATTTTGGAGACATAAAATTAGTACAAAAAATTAAAAAAAAAAATATATATATATTCCCGATCTTAATATGCCATTAGAATCAGACTATTTAATAATAGAAATAGATGGGAGTTTTGATGGATGGGGTGCAGTATTAAAATCAAGACCACATAAATACAGTTCTAAACAAGAAGAAAAAATATGTGCTTACCAAAGTGGAAAATTCAAAGAAAAGGGTAATAAGGCTAGTATAGATGTTGAAATTTTAGCTGTAATATATGGTTTAAATAGTTTTAGAATTTATATCATAAATAAACCAGAAATATTAATAAGAACAGATTGTGAAGCTATAGTAAAATTTCATCAGAAAATTAATGATAAAACTAGTAGTAGAAGATGATGGCTAAATTTTTTAGATACTATATCAATTTATCATTATTTAATTTTTGAGCATATCAAGGGAAATTATAATAGTTTTGTAGATCAACTAAGTATATTACTGATCAAAGTTTAAATTTTACAGAATGAGACCACTACTACCAGATAAAGGTAAAAGAGTTCAACCTTCAACCTCAGACTGTGCATACTCTTACAAATAGACAATGTTATCAAATTTACATTTTAAACCTCTAGATAAAATTGATGATGTAAGAATAGAAAGACTGTAGTTTGAACAACAAACCCTAATAGCATATGAGCCGTCCAATTGGACATTTAGACATTTGTCTAATTGTCAACTGGACAAACAACAAACATGCCTTATAGATAATATATGGATAACACATAATAAAAAAGACACTAAATATGTAATTGCTGTTTTAAATGCATTAGGATATTATTTTACTAGCAAAAATAAAGAAAATAAATTTAAATATTATGTGGTAATTCATGGTAAAACAAATGGTGTTTTTCAGACATGGATAGAAGTTTTAGACTCTATTAAAGGTTTTCAAAAACCTATTTTTAAAGGCTTTAATGATTTTTCAGAAGCTTTAGACTATGCTAGAGGAATATTAGGGCCAAATGACTATATTTCTCCAGCCCTTAGACAAAACCCAGATAAAACTTCTTAATACAACATCCAAAAAGACACAGACAAAGTAATATTTTGTGATCATTGCTCGTCCATGACCGAAGCATTCAAAAGGCTAAATCTAAGAAATGAAGCTCTAATTCAAGAAAATGCCAAGCTTAGGGAAAGACTCCGAAGAATGGAAAGCAAAGAAAAGACTAAACAAGATGTACAAACTCAGACTGATATACAGGGTTTTCCATCACAGATAAAAATGGATAAGATGGGTGTGCATTCCCCACTGAATGTTAACAAATCCACTGTATCGGATGAAGATACAGCTAGTCCGGTTCAAACGGTAGCCGGTAAAGACTTATCAAATCCGTTTATGGTTGTCACTTTGCCAAAAAGTAAAAATGAAAAATGTTCATCTTCTTCTCAGAATAGACGAAGACTACCGATATCTTTTACCCAAAACCTGAAATTGTAAACTAAAAAAGCCCAGAAAACTAAAGACATAGAGTTCCTAATTACCAAAACAGTAGAAAAGCTACTCAAACAAAAACAGGAACAAGACAAATACATAATTAAAGACCCAAGCCCAAGTCCAAGCCCAAAAAATAGTCAAGAAAATTCAGAAGAAAACTTAGAGACAATACAATTTGCCCAAGATCCTAATGATGATGACTCTGGAATGAGTTTTGATTCTATAGCATTACATAATTTAGACACATAAAAATATATATAATATATATAGATATATATATATATATATATATATATATATACATAATCAAGAAATGTGCTTCTTAGACAATCTGTGAGTCCCACTTTACTCGATACCACACATCTGTGAAAAAAACTGTTGGGACACACTGAAAAAGATAAGATGGGTACCAGACTACAAGGATAATAATGCAAGAAAAAGAACATCATTTCACGTGACGATGGGGCCCAGAAGTGTACCCGACCAAGATGATAAGATTCCTTTTTAGTTTGAAATCTGAAGTTTGAAGTCTGAAGACCTCTATAAAAGCAGGCATTATCAAGAGAAGAAAGGCAAGGAGAAGGAAATCACAACCAGAAAATCCAAAAATCTTTAACCTCTTTCCTCTTTAAAAATAACCTTTTTATAAATAAGTTTGTGTTAAGAATATATAAAGATTTCAGTTATTTGTTGTAACGACCTGTTTAGTCGTTTTGAGCAGCAGATTTTATTTCTGTAAAAACTGGCTGAGACGACGGACACCACGACGGACCGTCGTAGGCACGACGGATCGTCGAGGATGTCTTGTCCCAGAACACTTAGAATTCTGAAAATTGTGCACAAAAATCGACTCTCTGTAAATTGTGACGGACTTACAGGACGGACCGTCATATCTACGACGAACCGTCGTGAGCTCCCGTTGCAAAACACTTTAACTCTTGAGAATTTGGTACGGGGAACGAGTCTCTGAACGTCATGACGGAAGTGCAGGACGGACCGTCACATGTGTGACGGACCGTCACAGACTACTTAGTGAAAAATGGAATTCTAAGATGCTGCGACGACCTGCATGATGGACCGTCGCAGGCACGACGGGCCGTCACAGGCACGACGGGCCGTCACAGGTTGCATAATCCCAGTCAGAGTCGGATTTCTTTACACGTTTTAAGGGACGTTTTGGACTATTCTTTCCTTAATTATAAAGTTTGAGGGTTAATATTAATAAGTCTAATTACTTGGGGGTTAAAAGAGGTAACTTAAGTTAATTAGTGGGCTATTATTGCCATCTTTATTCTTAATTATATGTTAATTAGGGTAAAAGAAAGAGGGTTTGAATAAAGAAAATAGAAAGAACAAAGAGAAAGAGAGAAATCGATCGAGAGGGAGGAGAAAACAGGAGCTTGGGAATTTGCTTGTTGATCACTAGTCTTCGGTGGAGGTAGGTTATGGTTTTTACGATATTCGTAGTGAACTCTTAATAGTGAATGATATGTATTGATTGTATTGTAAACCCTGCTATATGCTTAATTGTATGCTTGTATGAATATGATTATGTGATTTGATAAAATAAGCATGATGAAAACTATTGAATCCAAATCTTGAAAGAGACTTTAATCTACGTTATTAATGATGATGCCGTGTTGTAAAAGAAGGCTTGATGAATTAAAGTAATGGGATTGATGATGCCTTGGTATAGAGAAGGCTTGATGAACGGATAGAATGAGATAGTGATCGGAGGTGTCACGTTCCGACACATAGTATTAGTGGATCGGAGGTCACGTTCCGACACATAGTATTAGTGGGACGGGTGTCACGAACCGACACGTAGAATTAGGGGATCGGAGTGTCACGTACCGACACATATAGGGGATCGGAGTGTCACGTACCGACACATATAGGGGATCGGGTGTCACGAACCGACACGTAGAATTAGGGGATCGGAGTGTCACGTACTGACACATAGTAGTAGGGGATCGGAGTGTCACGTACCGACACAAGAGGAGGAAAGATAATGAATATACTCAATCTAATGAACTTAATTCCCAAATGAGTATGGTATTGAGGCTTGAGCCCTCATTGATGAACTTGATAGTACTTGTTGTTGCTACATGTTGAGTTTATTGTTGATTTATAATATTACTTGATATATATTATCTTCTATTTTGATTGCCCGATGATATCTACTCAGTACTGTGGTTGTGTACTGACCCCCTACTTTTATGTTTTCTTCTTTGTTATTTGTGGAATGCAGCAAACGTTCTGTCACTTAAACTCAGCAGTAAATCAAGCCAGTCTTCGTCACACCGGATCTTCAGGGTGAGCTATGCTTCTAGCTTGGACTGGGTCTTCTTCTTCAAGTCTTGATGCCTTGAACGTCCGGCGGCTTTGTACTAGCTTTCTATTGTTTTGTTTTCTTAGATACTTTTATTTAGTAATTTGAGGATATATGTTCTTGTGACGATGACTTCCAGATTTTGGGGATAGTAATAATAGTTTTGAATTGTTTTATTAATGAGTTTAAGTCTTCCGCATTATTTTCTATTGCTATACATTGAAATGTTAAGGTTTATAGGGTTGGTTCGCTCACATAGGAGGGTAAATGTGGGTGCCAATCGCGTCCCCGATGGGGTCGTGACAAACTTGGTATCAGAGCATTAGGTTCATTGGTCTCATCACACAAGGAACGAGTCTAGTAGAGTCTTAAGGAACGGTAGGGGGACGCCTTTACTTTTCTTTGAGAGGCTATAAGACTTTAGGAAAAATTCCATTCTTCATTATCTTTCGTGCTACTATTGAGTCCAATTGGTATCTAGGTGATACAAATTGGTATCTGACCATCTTCATTCTATTTCGCAGATGGTTAGAACTAGAGCAACGACCGCACCAGCAGCAACACGGCAAGACAGGAAACGACTGAGCCAGCCACTGGGGCTGTGGCTCGAGGAAGAGCAATGGCAAGAGGCCGTTGTAGAGGTCGTGGAGGACATCCTCTAGAGGAAGAGGACGAGCCCCTAGCCCATCTGATGCTAGGGCGGTGACTCCTCCACCGACTGAGGAAGTAGTAAGAGAGGGTGAGGAGGAGAGTGAGAGTGAACAAGTGCAAAATGAGGAATTGCCACCCCAACCTACCCCAGAGATGATCAATAAGGTTCTGCTTACCTTAAGCGGGTTATCTGATCAGGGTCAGGCACACTCCAGTGGTTTCTGCACCAACACCTCCGGTTTCAGAGGTACGACATGCCGCTGCTGGGGCTCCCCGCATGGATGCCTCATTGGAGATAGACACATTTCCACGTCTGACTACTGGGCCTATAATGACAAATGATCAGCATAAACTTTTCAGTAAGTTCTTGAAATTTAAACCTCCAGTCTTTAAGGGTGTAGAATCAGAGGATGCCTACGATTTTCTGGTTGATTGTCATGAGCTACTACACAAGATGGGTATAGTAGAGCGGTTTGGTGTCGAGTTCGTGAGCTATCAGTTTCAAGGAAACGCTAAAATGTGGTGGCGGTCACATGTCGAGTGTCAACAAACAGAGGCACCACCTATGACTTGGGAATCATTCTCTAGCTTGTTTATGGAGAAGTATATCCCAAGGACTTTGAGAGATAGAAAAAGGGATGAGTTCTTGAGTCTTGAGCAAGGAAGGATGACGGTTAATGCATATGAGGCTAAATTCCGCGCATTATCCAAGTATGCCACCCAACTTTGTTTCAGTCCACAAGAACGGATTCGCCGTTTTGTGAAGGGGTTGAGGTCAGAATTGCAGATTTCAGCCTTACAGGTAGCGGCTACGGCAAATCCTTCCAAGAGGTGGTAGACTTTGTGATAGAGGTGGAAGGAGTGAAGCCAGATGACTTCACCACGACATCGACATCAAAAAGGTTTCGAAAGGGAGGTGAGTTCAACGGTTCTTACTCTAGAGGACAGAGTTTCAGAGGTTACTCAGTTCGACCAATTCAGTCTTCACTACAGACTATAGTTGGGGGTCCACCTCAGAACGGTCAACACTTCTCCGAGAGACCTATGCCCGACTCCATAGAATGTTATGTATGTGGGGAGATTAGACATATTAGGAGGAATTGTCCAAAACAGAGTTACAGACCCCCAATAGCTAGAGGTAGAGGTGGTCATGGTAGAGGCCATTTTTCTGGAGGACGTGGTGGTCGAGGTAATGGTGATCACCAAAACGGTAGAGGTGATGGGCAAACTGGAGCCACTACTACGCAAAATGGTAGGGGCAACGGACAGACAAATAATGGGGCCCATTGTTACGCTTTTCCTGGGAGATCTGAAGCGGAGACATCAGATGCTGTCATCACAGGTAATCTTTCGGTTTGTGATTGCATGGCTTCTGTATTGTTTGATCCCGGATCCATAATTTCTTATGTGTCTTCTTCATTTGCTAATGGTCTAAATTTACATTGTGAATTACTTGACATGCCTGTTCGTGTTTCTACTCTGGTGGGTGAGTCTGTGATAGTTGAAAAGGTATATAGGTCTGCTTTAGTGAACTTTGTGGGGAGCAACACTTATGTAGATTTGGTTATTTTAGAAATGGGTGACTTTGATGTAATTCTGGGTATGACTTGGCTTTCTCCGAATTTTGCGATATTGGATTGTAATGCTAAAACTGTGACGTTAGCCAAGCCTGGAACAGATCAGTTAGTGTGGGAGGGCGACTACACTTCCACTCCGGTTCGTATCATCTCCTTTCTTCGTGCTAAGAGAATGGTTAGTAAGGGGTGTTTAGCTTTCTTGGCACATCTCAAGGATGACACTACTCAAGTACCTCCAATTGAGTCAGTTTCGGTAGTCCGTGAATTTCTGGATGTGTTCCCTGCAGATCTTCCGGGTATGCCACAAGATAGGGATATTGACTTCTGTATTGATCTTGAACCGGGTACTCACCCCATTTCTATACCCCCTTATAGAATGGCTCCCGCGGAGTTAAGAGAGTTAAAGGCCCAACTTCAAGAGTTGTTGAGCAAAGGCTTCATTCGACCAAGTGCATCTCCTTGGGGTGCTCCGGTGTTATTTGTGAAGAAGAAGGATGGGAGCTTTCGGATGTGCATAGACTACAGAGAACTGAACAAGGTAACTATTAAGAACAAGTACCCCATTCCTCGCATTGATGACTTGTTCGATTAGTTACAGGGTGCTTGTGTCTTCTCTAAAATTGACTTGAGATCCGGTTATCACCAATTGAAAATACGAGCAACGGATGTGCCAAAGACCGCTTTTCGAACTAGGTATGGGCATTATGAATTTGTTGTAATGTCTTTTGGTCTTACGAATGCCCCTGCTGCTTTCATGAGCTTGATGAACGAGATTTTTAAGCCATATCTGGACCTCTTTGTGATCGTGTTTATTGATGATATACTGATATACTCCAAGAGTAAGAAGGAACATGAGGAGCATTTGAGAATGGTGTTATAGTTGTTGAGGAAGAAAAAGCTTTATGCCAAATTCTCCAAGTGTGAGTTTTGGCTAGATTCAGTGTCCTTCTTGGGGCACGTGGTTTCTAAGGATGGAGTGATGGTGGATCCATCTAAGATTGAGACAGTGAAAAATTGGGTAAGACCTACTAATGTGTCAGAAATAAGGAGTTTTTGTGGGGTTAGCTAGCTACTACCGCCAATTCGTCAAGGATTCTCTTCTATTGCGTCCCAATTGACGAACTTGACTAAGCAGAATGTTCCTTGTATGGTCAGATGAATGTGAGGAAAGCTTTCAGAAGCTTAAGACCTTGTTGACTACCGCACCAATTCTTACTTGCCAGTAGAGGGTAAAAACTTCATTGTTATTGTGATGCATCCTATTCTGTTTGGGTGCAGTGTTAATGCAAGAGAAGAATGTGATTGCTTATGCTTCAAGGCAATTAAAGGTGCATGAACGTAACTATCCGACTCATGATTTGGAGTTGGCGCGGTAGTATTTGCACTAAAGCAATGGAGACACTATTTGTATGGGGTTCAAGTGTGAAGTCTATACAGATCATCGTAGCCTACAGTATGTCTTTACTCAGAAAGATTGAATTTGAGACAGAGGAGATGGATGGAACTACTTAAGGACTACGATATCACTATCTTATACCATCCGGGAAAAGCTAATGTTGTGGCAGATGCTTTGAATAGAAAGGCGGGAAGCATGGGAAGTCTAGCTCATTTGCAAGTCTCTAGGCGCCCGTTGGCTAGGGAAATCCAAATTTGGCTAATAATTTTATGAGGCTAGAAAGTAAATGAGAAGGGAGGATTTTTAGCTTGTGTGGAGGCGAAATCTTCGTTCTTGACCAGATTAAGGGGAAACAGTTTGATGAGGAGAGAAACTAAGGCGAATTCGGGATATGGTGTTGCGAGGAGAGGCTAAAGAGGCAAAAAAAATTGAGAGAAAGGTGTTTTGAGGATTAAAGGAAGGGTATGTGTGCCCCGTGTTGATGACTTGATCCACACTATTCTTACAGAGGCTCATAGTTCCGGATATTCTATACATCCTGGTGCAACCAAGATGTATCGTGACCTAAAGCAACACTTCTGGTGGAGTAGAATGAAGCGAGATATTGTTGAGTTTGTTGCCAAATGTCCAAATTGTCAACAAGTAAAGTATGAACACCAGAGGCCGGAGGAACACCTTCAAAGGATGCCATTCCTGAATGGAAGTGGGAGAGAATTGCAATGGACTTCGTGGTTGGTCTTCCAAAGACATTGAGTAAGTTTGATTCCATTTGGGTGATTGTTGATAGGTTAACTAAGTCTGCTCATTTCATTCCGGTCAAAGTGACCTACAATGCAGAGAAGCTAGCCAAAATCTACATCTCAGAGATTGTTCAGTTACATGGGGTTCCACTCTCCATCATATCAGATAGAGGTACACAGTTTACCTTTAAGTTTTGGAGAACATTGCATGCTGAATTAGGTACTAGATTGGACCTTAGTACTGCATTTCATCCTCAGACCGATGGTCAGTCTGAGCGAACGATTCAAGTGTTGGAGGATATGCTTCGTGCATGTGTGATAGAATTTGGTGGCCATTGGGATAATTTCTTACCCTTGGCGGAGTTTTCATACAATAATAGCTATCACTTCAGCATTGACATGGCTCCATTCGAAGCATTGTATGGGAGGAGATGTAGATCTCCCATTGGTTGGTTTGATGCATTCGAGGTCAGACCTTGGGGTACTGATTTGTTGAGGGATTCCATGGAGAAGGTGAAAGCTATTCAAGAAAAGCTTATAGCGGCTCAAAGTAGACAAAAGGATATGCGGATCGAAAAGTTAGAGACTTGGAGTTCATGGAGGGTGAACAAGTCTTGTTGAAGGTTCACCCATGAAAGGGGTGATGCGGTTTGGAAAAAGGGGGTAAGCTAAGTCCAAGGTATATCGGACCATTTGAAGTGCTTAAGCGAATAGGGGAGGTGGCTTATGAATTAGCCTTGCCTCCAGGGCTGTCCGGAGTGCATCCGGTATTTCATCATGTGTCCATGTGAAAAGATACCATGGAGATGGAAACTACATCATCCTGGGATTCAGTTTTGTTTGATGAGAATTTGACTTATGAGGAGGAACCGGTTGCTATTTTAGATAGAGAGGTTCGCAAGTTGAGGTCGAGAGAATTGCATCCATCAAGGTTCAATGGAAGAATCGACCGGTTGAAGAGGATACTTGGGAGAAGGAGGCAGACATGCAAGAAAAATACCCACATCTGTTTACAGATTCAGGTACTTCCTTCCGCCCTTGTTTTTCTTCTTTTGATCATTCGAGGATGAACGATGGGTAAATTGGTATCTATTGTAACAACCTGTTTAGTCGTTTTGAGCAGCAGATTTTATTTCTGGAAAAACTGGCTGAGACGACGGACACCACGACGGACCGTCGTGGGCACGACGGATCGTCGAGGATGTCTCGTCCCAGAACACTTAGAATTCTGAAAATTATGCACAAAAATCGACTCTCTGTAAATTGTGACGGACCTGCAGGACGGACCGTCACATCTACGACGAACCGTCGTGAGCTCCCGTTGCAAAACACTTCAACTCTTGAGAATTTGGTACGGGGAACGAGTCTCTGAACGTCATGATGGAAGTGCAGGACGGACCATCACATGTGTGACGGACCGTCACAGACTGCTTACTGAAAAATGGAATTCTAAGATGCTGCGACGACCTGCATGACGGACCGTCGCAGGCACGACGGGCCGTCACAGGCACGACGGGCCGTCACAGGTTGCGTAATCCCAGTCAGAGTCGGATTTCTTTACACGTTTTAAGGGACGTTTTGGACTATTCTTTCCTTAATTATAAAGTTTGAGGGTTAAAATTAATAAGTCTAATTACTTGGGGGTTAAAAGAGGTAACCTTAAGTTAATTAGTGGGCTATTATTGTCATCTTTTATTCTTAATTATATGTTAATTAGGGTAAAAGAAAGAGGGTTTGAATAAAGAAAATAGAAAGAAGAGAGAAATCGATCGAGAGGGAGGAGAAAACAGAAGCTTGGGAATTTGCTTGTTGATCACTAGTCTTCGGTGGAGGTAGGTTATGGTTTTTACGATATTCGTAGTGAACTCTTAATAGTGAATGATATGTATTGATTGTATTGTAAACCATGCTATATGCTTAATTGTATGCTTGCATGAATATGATTATGTGATTTTGATAAAACAAGCATGATGAAAACTATTGAATCCCAAATCTTGAAAGAGACTTTAATCTACGTTATTAATGATGATGCCTTGGTGTAAAAGAAGGCTTGATGAATTAAAGTAATGGGATTGATGATGCCTTGGTATAGAGAAGGCTTGATGAATGGATAGAATGAGATTAGTGGATTGGAGTGTCACGTTCCGACACATAGTATTAGTGGATCGGAGTGTCACGTTCCGACACATAGTATTAGTGGGACGGGTGTCACGAACCGACACGTAGAATTAGGGGATCGGAGTGTCACGTACCGACACATATAGGGGATCGGAGTGTCACGTACCGACACATATAGGGGATCGGAGTGTAACGTACCGGCACATATAGGGGATCGGGTGTCACGAACCGACACGTAGAATTAGGGGATCGGAGTGTCATGTACCGACACATAGTAGTAGGGGATCGGAGTGTCACGTACCGACACAAGAGGAGGAAAGATAATGAATATACTCAATCTAATGAACTTAATTCCCAAATGAGTATGGTATTGAGGCTTGAGCCCTCATGGATGAACTTGATAGTACTTGTTGTTGCTACATGTTGAGTTTATAGTTGATTTATAATATTACTTGATATATATTATCTTCTATTTTGAGTTGGCCGATGATATCTACTCAGTACTTGTGGTTGTACTGACCCCCTACTTCTATTTTTTCTTCTTTGTTATTGTGGAATGCAGCAAACGTTCGTCAACTTCAACTCAGCAGTAAATCAAGCCAGTCTTCGTCACACCGGATCTTCAGGGTGAGCTAATGCTTCTAGCTTGGACTGGGTCTTCTTCTTCAAGTCTTGATGCCTTGAACTTCGGCATGGACTAGCTTTTATTGTTTTGTTTCTTAGATACTTAGTTTAGTAATTTGAGGATAGATGTTCTTGTGATGATGACTTCCAGATTTTGGGGATAGTAATAATAGTTTTGAATTGTTTTATTAATTAGTTTAAGTCTTCCGCATTATTTTCTATTGCTATACATTGAAATGTTAAGGTTTATATGGGTTGGTTCGCTCACATAGGAGGGTAAATGTGGGTGCCAGTCGGGTCCCCGATTTGGGTCGTGACATTTGTTTATAAGTTTGTTTTTCTTCAAAGTTTGGAAGCTTTTTGGGTTTCCCGAAAGGTAAACTTTACGCTGTTCTAAATAATGTAACTTTTCATATTTACGTTTCTAGTAAACTTCCCATATATGTAAATTATGTGTGTTTATTTCAAGTAATATGTTAATTTGATAAATTTATGTAAATTTATGAATATCATCATGAATCTATATTACTTAGTATATGGTTAGTTTCTTAGCCTCTTAAAAGTATCGATGGATTAACCTGTAAATTCCTAGGATATTGTCGGGTTAAAATGTTCTTAGAAAAGAACTATGAATAACCAAATCCGGGGTGTGGTTAAAGAAGACTACTTTTAAGAATAAAAGCTAAGAGAAAGAGATGAACAATAATAGATTCATGAATGGACAAAGTCCTTAAAAAAAAAGGGAAGAAAAACTAGAAACTAATATGATATTTACATAATAGAACAAGAGAGTAAAGGAGTACTGAGTTAGGATTGTACAAATTGAAATTATAACGAAATTTTTGAACTATCTTATTGAAATAACCCCCACTTATTTTGGTATACATATATATATATATATATATATTATATATATATATATATATATATTATATATATATATATATAATATATATATATATATATTATATATATATATATATATATATATATATATATATATTATATTATATATATATATATATATATATATAAGTGAAAGATCCAAACTTTAAAATTGAATCATCATTTTGCCCTACACTAATTAATATATTATAAATTTTTTAACTTTTTCATATTAGATAGTAATTAAATGTCCCTCAATAATTAATGACCACTTTATCCTTCACTTGATTAACATTTATCAATATTCATCTAATAGCTTATTTTTATAAAATTAAATTATCACAAAGCAAAAATGTTTCAATGACCAATAAACTAATTATAGAGCCTTTTTAGGAATATGGAAGGTTATTTTAAAACTACCAAACAATTTAATATGATTTATCTATAAAAAAAAGGATATATATTATTCCAAAAAAGATTATTAATATTTCCATGAATCTTTATCATTGTTTGTACTTATCTAACTCGCGACTTTACAAATTTCCTTCTATAATTGAGTTATTCCTACATTTCCTATCTATAAATATAATGATATTAGAGTGACTAAAATCAAGAGACATACAAGCTTTGTGAAGTATTTGGGGATAAAGTATTTCAAGAAAATTTTTAATAGATTGGTTTATGTGAAGATTAAGAGGCGGTCATTCAAACTTATTTAGGTTTGGACATCATGGCAATACTAATATAGTTTTGCAATGTAATTTTAACTTTTAATAATGTAATTTCTTGTTTTTTTTTTTATGATTATATTGTTGTACTACATTAATTGATGATAAAAGTTATTTGATTTGTTTTAAAGGTTTTGCTATTCATATATGTTGAGTTGTTTCTTAAAGGGTGTGTAAGAGTGTAGTGTATTATATTTTTTTAATATACTTTTGTTAATTAATATTTTTAAGGAAGGTGTAAGATACAAATAACAAATAATTTTGAGTTATAAAATGTAACATTTAATGAGATTAGTAATAAATTATTCCATTCACGGATAAAGTCATGATATGATTTCTTCATTTAGCTTTATATTTTTTCTTTAATCTTACTTTGTGAAATGTAAATTAAATTTCAAAATTTCCATACATTTTCACATCCAAGTTGTCACTCATCTTTCAATAAAAGAATCAAACAATAAAATTATAAAAATAGTAAGGGAACAAGAAGAAACACAAAATAAACAAAAATAACTATTTAGAAAGATAGAAAACAATTTAGACTACATTAAAGAACAAGGAGTAGAATTACATAAAAAATTAAATGAGTTAAAAAAATAAATCTAAAGAAGAGACTAATAATACATTAATAATAAAAATACAAGAAAAAAGATAGAATTAGCATCAATAAAAGAAATAGTTCTTTCATGATAGATTTAGTAGAATCAGAGACACATAGAGAAATAATAAAGCTAATAGAAAAAAAATAGTCCTCCCATTAGATTATAAAGAATTTAATCCACTTTCAAAATCAGATCAAATTATTATACAACAGAACAATAAAACATAAATGAAGGGTGCAATTAACCTTACATATTTATATTAAACAGTAGATCTCATTTATTTGAACTTTTATTGTAAAATTGAATGATATTCTTGTAATTTAATTGTAAGATGATTTTCTATATTTTAGTTACTCATGATATTTTATGTCAGTTTAGATAGGATACATGTGTGTTGCAAGTGTCTAAAAACTAGTATATATATACATATACATATACATATACATATATATATATATATGTATGTATATATATATACATACATGCATATTAGTTAGTCGAACTAATTTAGTGGGTAGCCTTTGTGTTGCTTAGAAAATTCTAAGTTGTCTAGAGTGATAGCTTAGTGGGTAGAGTAACATCTACTTAGGATCATCAAGCAATAGAGTTATTGCTTGTTGGTGAGATTAAAAACTTTTTCTCACATTTGTGTAACTGATTTCCTTTTTCTTGTGAAGATTAGTGAAACAGTTGTGAAAATCCTGTGAGATAGGTCGTTGTTTTACTCCCTTGAGCAAGGAGGTTTCCACGTAAAACTCCTTTGTTGTTTTACTACATTACTTTCTGCTATATCCTTATTTGTGTGTCAAGGGACTTGGTCCATTGACTGATTTTGGACGCACAGATTCTAACAAGTGGTATTAGAGCAGGTACTCTTTATTCGGTTAACATCACGAGAGTGATTCCTGTTCTAGAATGGCTGCTCCACTTAATCTGGAAGAGGGTCAGTCTTCAACTAGACCATGGCCACTTTTATAGTTGGTGGAAAGTGAGAATGCATGACTTCCTTATGGCTTAAGACAGTGAACTATGGACATTGTCTTAGATGGACTCTTCATTCCCATGATTGAAGAGAAAGATGGTGAAAACACTAGGCTTGTTCCAAAGCCTAGACGAAAATATGATGAAGCTGATAGGAAAAAGATTGAAAAGGGGTACAAAGCAAAAAACCTTCTTGTCTGTGGTATAGGACCTGATGAGTTCAATCGTCTGTCAACTTGTGAATCTGCAAATGAGATCTGGGATTGCTTAAAAATAGAACATGAAGGAACTGAACAAGTAAAAGAGTCAAATATTAATATGCTTTCCTCTCAGTATGAAAATTTCAAAATGAGAGAAGGTGAAACTATTCATGAAATGTTCACTAAACTGTAATCAATCACAAATGAGTTGAGAAGTCTTGGAGAACCTATCAGTACGAGTAAGCAGGTTAGGAAAGTGCTTTGAATTCTTCCCAAGTCATGGAAAGGTTGATGCTATTACTGGAGTAAAGAACCTGAAAGTGTTAACAATGGATGCTCTCATTGGAAATCTAAAGACTCATGAGATGAACCGAAGTCATGATCAGTCAAAGAAGGAAGTTAAGAAAGATAAGTCCTTGATGTTGAAATACAGATCTGAAGAGGACTCCAGTGATGATGATGATATAGCTTACCTCATCAAGAGGTTTCAAAAGATTTTGAGGAAAAACAAAGGTTTTAGAAAGGGAGCAAATGTTCCTCGAATTGCCACTCAAAATGATACTTGTCACAAGTGTGGAAATGCTGAACACTTTATAAGCGAGTGCCCATTACTCAAAGATGAAAACAAAGAGTATCAAAAACCAAGAGATGATAAATAAACGCGAAGGGACCTAGTACTCGATAAAAATTGATCGAAAAGCTGCTATTGACTATGTGGTCAAGAAAGCCCTTGCTGCATGGGGAGACTCTTCGAGTGACTCAGAAGATCTTGATGAACCAAATGATGTGTCAATGGTGGTGGCTCATGAGGAGGAAACCATATTCAATGAGATTTTTTCTTTCATGGCTCATTCAGAGAATGAAGATGATGAGGGTAAGGTAACTCTTCTTGATTTGAAACAAAATCTGAATGCCTATTCTCTTAAAAAATTGAGAACATAAGCAAATGTTATGATTAATTCAGTGATTGAATTAACTTCTGAAAGAGATATTATGAAAGTTGAGTTTGAAAGTTTAAATGAAAATAGAGATAAAATGGGTGAGACAATGTTTAAAATTGAAGATCAAATGGTTGTTCTTGAATATGAAAAACTAGAACTTAAAAAACAATTGCATCTGATAAATGAGAATGCTGAAAAACAAAAGGGAATTCTAGTGATTTACAAGTTGAGCTTGAAGAAAAACTGAAAACCTTTGAGACTAATCTTGTTTTGGCTTTGGAAAAGAGCAACAACTTAGAAAGAGATATTGTCAAACTTAAAGATGAACTTCAAAAATCTCTTAAGTGGACAAAATCTTCTAAGCTGTTTTCAAATGTAACAAATCAAAGTAATTTCAACAAGAAGGGTCTAGGAAGTTTGAATATTACTCTCCTTTCAATCCTCACAACAAATATGTATTTGTTTCTGACAATTTGTTGTGTTCTCAATGTGGTAAAAATGAGTATTCAAAAGAAGAGTGTACTGCTTATAGAAAGTCACATGAGAGACTTTCAAAGTATACAGAAAAGCAAAGGGTTTCAAAAGAGAGACCTGGTCCCACAAAACAATCCTCAACCAAAAGGTTTTCCAAGAGAGGACTTGGTTCTGCTAAAAAATCCTTCGTCAAAAAGAATCTGAAATTACCTCATTGGGCTAGAAACACTTTCATCACTCTGCTTTCTGTGAACTCAAATTGAAATGGGTTCCCAAGCCTAATAAGTGATTCTTGCTGCAGGTGAGTGAGAGGAGCAGAAGTCGATGTTGGTACATGGACAATGCATGCTCTAAACATATGACTGGTGATATCAAAAAATTCCTATCACTCAAGGCACTTCAAGGTGGAGGTGTCTCTTTTGGAGATTGAAAGAAAGGGTATATTTTTGGTGTTGTTGAAGTGGGAAAATCACTTGGGGAATCCATTGACAACATGTATCATGTCACTGGGTTAAAGTATAGTCTTTCGAGTGTGTCTCAAATTCGTGACAAGGGAAATGGAGTGAAGTTTACATCTAAGAAGTGCACTGTAGTTAATCTAACTACAAAGAAAGTGATTCTCACTTCTCATAGAAGAAAAAACATGTATGTGGCTAACTTTGAAACATCTCATGGAGATGATCTGACATGTCTTAGTGCTCAGAATTGAAATGCTGATCTGTGGCATCAAAGACTAGGGCATGTGAGCTTATCTTTATTGAATATACTAATTTCTAAGGACCTGGTCCTAGGTCTGCCAAAGTTGAAATTTTGTGAAAGAATTTTTTTTGAAGAGTGTGTCAAAGGAAAACAAATCATATCATCACTCCAACCAAAGAAGCAAGTAACCTCATCGAGAGTATTAGAGCTGCTACACATGGATTTATGTGGACCTTTGAAGGTTCAAAGTAGAAGCGGAAAGAAATACATTCTGGTGATAGTTGATGACTACTCAAGGTTCACATGGACAAGGTTTTTAAGATTAAAATCAGAAACACTGGAAGAAGTGATAGTGTTTTTCAAAATGATTCAAACAAAATTGAATCAAGTGATTGCTGGAATTAGGTCTGATCATAGAACTGAGTTTAAAAACTCAAAAATTGATCATTTATGTATGAAAAATGGCACTAGTCACAATTTTTCTGCTCCAAGAACTCCCCAGCAAAATGGAGTAGTGGAAAGGAAAAACAGAACCTTGGTAAATATTGCAAGGACCATGATTATTGAGTCAAATCTTCCTCAAAATTTTTGGGCTGAAGCAATCAACACAACATGTCATGTTACTAAAAGATGTTTGATAAGGTCTTTATTGAATAAGACTCCCTATGAATTACTCAACAACAGAAAACCTATGTTGAGCTAATTTAGGGCATTTAGATGCAAATGTTTTGTTTTGAACAATACAAAGGATGATCTCGGAAAGTTTGATCCTAGAAGTGATGAAGGAGTGTTTGTAGGATTTTCTTCATCAAGTAAAACATACAGAGTTTTCAACAAGATAACTCAATGTATTGAAGAAAGTATTCATGTTGTGTTTGATTAAGATGGAAATCTGAAAGGTGCTGCATCAAATGATGAAGATGAGTTAATTCAGCTGTTTGAGTCTCAAAAAATGAAAGAAGTGAAGCTGAAACAAATGACCAGTTGGGGATTGACAGGTTGATCAAAGCTCATCTAAAAAGGCTGATGAAGTTGAAAACTGTGAAGAGGAACCTGATACTATTCTGAACTCAAGTTATAATATCTCTCACTCTCCAAAAAATGAAAAATTCCTTGATGAAGAAGAGTACACTGATCAGCTGAACCAGTTGACTTTGAGACCATGATGGAAACACAGTTCATCACATTCACTTGATAATATCATTTAAACTCTAAACTCTTGAATTCACACTAGATGAAAAAAAAATCTAGTTGCATTCTCAGCATTTATATAATCAATTGATCCTAAAAATGTTAAAGAGGCATTAGGTGATGCTGATTGGGTTAATTCAATGCAAGAAGAGCTCCATCAGTTTGAAAGAAGTAAGGTGTGGTACCTGGTTCCTCGACCTATTGGTAGAACTGTTATAGGAACCGGATGGGTTTTTAGAAACAAGCTTGATGAAAATACTGTAATTACTAGAAAAAAATCCAGATAAGTTGTTCAAGGATACAATCAGGAGGAAGGTATAGACTACGATGAAACCTTTGCACCTGTTGCAAGGATGGAGGATATCCAAATTCTCATAACCTTTGTTGCATTCATGGGACTCAAGCTATATCAAATGGATGGGAAGAGTGCCATCCTAAATGAATACTTAAAGGAGGAGGTGTTTGTTAAACAACCTCCTGGGTTTTAGGATGCTAAGCTACCTGATTATGCGTTCAAGTTGAATAAGGCCCTGTATGGTTTAAAACAAGCTCCCAGAGCTTGGTATGAAAGACTATCAAAGTTCCTGTTGAAAAATGATTCAAAAGGGGGAAAATAGATAATACCTTGTTCTTATTAAAAAGAGAACATGAACTGCTTATTATACAGGTATATGTGGATTACATTATCTTTGGATCTACATCGGAGCATTTGTGTGAAGAATTTTCATCATTAATGGAAAGGAGTTTGAGATAAGCATGATGGTTGAACTAACTTTCTTTTTGGGACTACAAATCAAGCAACATCTGATGGAATCTCAATCAGTCAGGAGATGTAATTAAGGAGCCGTTGAAGGAATTCAATATGTTTTATTCTAAACCTATTGATACTCATATGGGTACAAACTCCAAGCTTGTAGCAGATGAATCTGATTCTCTTGTGAATTAAAACAAGTATAGGGGAATCATTGGATCCTTGTTATATCTGACTTCTAGTAGACCTGACATTGTACATAGTGCTGGAATGTGTGCTGGATTCCAAGCATGCCCTTGTAATTCACATTTAAAGGCTGCTAAACGGATTATAAGATACTTAAAGAAAACAGGGGACCTGGTCCTCTTCTACCCAGCAGGTGACACTTTTGATCTTGTTTGTTTTGCAGATGTTGACAAGAAGAGCACTTCTGGGATGTCTCATTTCCTTGGATCTTCACTTATCTCATGGGGAACAAAGAAACAAAATCCAGCAGCTCTTTCAACAGCTGAATCTGAATATGTAGCAGCTGCTGCATTTTGATCACAATTGTTATGGATCAAACAACACTTAGAGGACTTCGGAGTAATCATCAAGATATACCTCTTATGTGTGACAATACTAGTGCAGTCAGTATGGGAAAAAATCTTGTTCACCACAATAGAACCAAGCACATTGATGTTAGACATCATTTTCTGAGAGATAATGTTTAAAAGGGAAACATTGTTCTTACATATTGCCCAACGGAGGAACAAATCGCAGACATCTTCACCAAGGCTCTTAGCAAAGATCAATTTGAGACTAATAGGTTGAAGTTGGACATGATGACTTCAAACTAATTTCAAGTCATTCAATCATTAAATTTCCTTGATGGCTAAACTTGTAGTGCAGGTATGATCTTTGTCAATAATATCTTGTCTAAGTTAGATCACTGTTGTTCTTATTTCAGGTATACATTCATAAAGGATCAGCAAAGCAAAGACATGGCTAGAACAGTTGACGAATGGTGATAAAATTGCATTATGGGACCTGGTCCTAGTCGAGGTTAGCATTTGTACATTAATTTTAAACTGAGATAAAGTGATCGTTGATCAAGACACGTGTTAGTCATGGTTATTCTGACCGTTAGTCCCATCACTTATTTTCCACGCGACGCGTCAAATCAATTGGGACCTGGCACCATTTCGTTTTCTTTTTAAACCCTCTTTTTTCTCTCTATTAATCCTTCACTCTTCTTTCAATATTCCTTCCTTCTGTTGAAAAACCCTAAACTACTTTTTCTCAATCACTACCTCTTTCATCCTTCACTACTGCTTCTCTCATCCTTCTTCTTGATAAAATATCGGAACCTTCTTCTGCTTCTAAGCAAATGCTTAAGTACTTAGTGAGATTGACCCAATTTGTTTCTACTCTACGCCATCCACACGGTCAAAATCTAATCTTCCCACAAGTTCAAAAATAAGTTCTCCCTTAGATAATCCCGAAAAACCTTTTCACTCTATAGATTTTAACAGTCCAAGTGTTCGTACTGGACCTGATCCTCATCATGAAATTCTTTTAGATGCTCTATTTGAAGGAGATTTACCAAGGAACAAAATTTTTAAGTCGAACATTCTTGTTGTGAGTGAAGAATCGGTGATCGAGAGTCTTTCCCTGATGCGAGAGGAAGTCAGGGTTGAGGAAAGTAAACCTTTTCAAAATGAAGAGATCAGAGAGACCCAACCTATCTTTGATAGCACTCCAAATTTTGGGAGATATCCATCCTCTGATTCCTCTGACTCAGCAGGTGATGACCAACCTATACAGTGGAAGGTTGAAAAGAGAGATATAAGTGCATCTAAAAAGGGAAAAGAGAAAGTGATGGGAGAAGTGTCTAAAAGGAAACCTATTACTAGATCTGACGCTAAAAAGATGATTGCTGATGCCCTGAAAGCCAGTTCTATTTCTACAATAGAAAACATGAGTGCTAGAATTTTCAAAGTGTCCAATTTTAAACTCCCTGAGTCTTGTGTGGTAGATCTGTCGGTTGAAGAGACAGAAAAAGGATAAAAGAAGAAGAGGTCAGGAAAGACAAAGACAAGAGGAACTAAGAAATATGAGCAAACAAAATCCACAAAGGAGACTGCTAATAGAAAAAGGAAAAGGTCACAGGGACCTGGTACACAGGTGCATATAAATGAAGAGCAGGTCAACAAACAAGAGATTGTTGACAATCTGAGGAAGCAGTCTGTACTGGCTAGCAGGGTTTTTGATATGGGATAATTAATCTTCCTGGGATGGACTCACTTCATGACATGGTTGAGATTCAGTCTTGGATGCATCTTTTCAACCAAAAATCTCCCATTCTTCATGAAGAGGAAGTGAGAGAATTCTACTACAACATTCAATTTCAGGAAGATGGAACTGTCAATACCAGAGTAAACAACATTGTTGTTCACCTTGACGAGACTCTACTGGGAAAAATTCTTAGGGTACCTCGAGATGGTACCAGGTCTGTGGTAGGGAATACGTGTTCTGTTGAATTTGTGACACTATGTTCGAAGCTTCCTACTACAAATTGTGCAGGGTTGTTCAAGAAATTGATGAAAAGTGAATATCAGTTTTGAATTTGTCAACGAAATTCTCCTCCCTCGAATTGAAAATAGGACCTCAGCAACTTCTGTTGATTTGTATGTGATGGAATTGTTGTGAAAGTTTGAACCTTTGAATCCGGGACATATGCTTTAGCATATGTACAAGACTTTTATTGAGCGGAAAGGCATACATGGTATGGGATATGCATACTTTCTCATTGAAGTATTCAAATACTTTAACATTCCGCTTGGTGTTGGAAAAGTTGGTACAGTGAACCAAGCCTTTTCAGAGACTACCTTGGTTGAATGTGAGTGCATTGAAGGGAAAGGAAATCCCAAGAGCAAAATGGCTCAACTCATTGAAGACCAGGACCAACTCAAGCATGAAGTTGAAGAAGTGACTATGAGGCTGAGTGGCAAGGATGCTTAAATTTCTATTATTAAGGTCGAGCTACTCACTACGCAGACAGAGGGACCTAGTATTGATGCAGTTCAAGCCCTAGAAAGGGAAACTGCAGAGCTGAGGGCCAAAACTATTGCTTTACAAGAAAAAGCAATAAAGGATAATGGTGCTGCTAATGCTAGATTCACTCTCATCATTCAGTCTCTTTCCCATCAGCCTCCCCCTTCGTAGTACGTCCCATAATCTTCCCGTGTCTTTCTTGTGTGTCTTATCTTTTTGTCCTTGGATTTCAGTTTGCTGTTAATGTATTGAATGTTAATTTTGAATGCTATTTATATTATTCCCTTGTTAATCTAGCTAGTATCTCTTGTCAAATGCTTTCTTTTATGTTTGATTGCCACAAGGCTATGATCTTCTCTGATATTATTATTGATACTGTTGGCTTACTGTATCTCTTTTTTATGATGCAAAAAGGGGTAATTTTAATTGGTTGTGACTGGACATGTTTGTGAAGGGAAATACAACTAGTGCAGTGTATATTGTGTTTCCTTTTGTTTTCGATTCTCTTCTAGGAGGGTGGACAATCAATTTAGGGGAAACTTGTCCTAAAGCTGGACTGGATCCTGGAGTATTCTTTGTCATCATCAAAAACGGGAAAAATGTTATTTGTAGTTTTGATGATGTAACAAACTCAGGGACCTTGTGAAGGTACCCGGTTCTCAATATGAATCGTTCGTTGACTGCCAGCTGGAGAAAGTACAGAAAGTTGATGCACAGTTCCCAACTGCGTCAGAAACGTCGAACCTTTCCAACCAATGGCATGGGTTTAAGGAAAGTGACTTTTCTATACAATGTCATCTTTCCTCACATTGCTCTTTAGTTTTTGCAACTTGAAAAAGCACATTCAAGAACTCTTGTAAAGGCTTAGAAAATCAATGAGAAGAATCATTCAAGAACAACCAAAACTAAGGAGTACATTGTGTAGTTGTTTGAGAATATATTCGTTCGATCTTACATTGTAAGCTGATTCTCCATCTATAAAGGAATCAGTGTGGTTGATCTGAAATTCTAAGTTAGTTACTTGAACTAATTTAGCAGGTAAACTTTGTGTTTCTTAGAAAATTCTAAGTTTTCTAGAGTGATAGCTTAGTGGGTACAGTAACATCTACTTAGGCTCATCAAGCAATAGAGTTATTGCTTGTTGGTGAGATTAAAAATTTGTCTCAATTTGTGTAACCGATTTCCTATTGCTTGTGAAGATTAGTGAAACGGTTGTGAAAATCCTGTGACATAGGTCGTAGTTTTACTTACTCCCTTAAGCAAGAAGGTTTCCACGTAAAACTCCTCTGTTGTTAAATTGCATTTACTTTCTTCTATATCCTTATTTGTGTGTCAAGGGACCTGGTTCATTGTGTGATTGTGGACGCACAGATTCAAACAAGAACCTTTGAATAGGTATGACATTGCGTCAAATAAATTTGGTTTTTTAATGTAAAATAATATGAAACAACCCTCGTGAAAGTAAGAGTAGAGAATAGAACAATGGACTATGTAAAACAGTGATTCAATTAAATTAAGTATGTATATATGACTGAATAAAATCAATGTAGTAATTGAACGCATATGAAGGATTTGGGCCTGCTGAATGCTCTGTGCAGAATCTGGTCGAGGATTGAGAGTAGAAGTAGATGCATCTATAACACACCTTGAATTGATGTTTGGGAATTAAGGCATGGGGTGTGAGAGGGAGACAGGGGGATAAACGATTTGGAATATTTAATTTGAAGAGCGCAGAGCAGCGTACGTGGAGTAAGCGCAGGAAGTTGTTGGATGGTAGGGGCGCTGAGCAATTGTGGTGAAGGCAACAGAAGAGTACGTTAGCGACGGGAAGAAGTAAAAAAGGGAATGGAAAGTTGTGCAGAGGAAGGGGTAGTTACAACAAGGGAAGGAGGAAGGTTTGATTGTGGCGCTATTTGAAACAGGGAATGGGCGGCAACAAAGAGTTACAATGGATGGGATGGGATATGTATAAATATAGGGGAAGGGGTATTTGTGAGAATTTTAAAAATTAAAGGGTTGCTGGTAAGAGTATTTGTGAAAATTTTAAAAATTAAAGTGAATGCAGGTTTGTGGTGGTGACACGTCATCGGATTGAGGTTCTCCTTGATATATGATATATGATATATATGATGTATGGTAATATGATGTATATAATTAATTATCCTTATAATTTTAAATTATTTTTACCTAAATTCACATATAATTTCTAAATTTTCTAAAAAAAAAAATTACAAAATTCCTCTATCAGATACATCTCTATCCTTTGTTAGATATATCACTATCTCCTCTAGAATATATACATATCCTCTCTTGAATACATCTTCATCACCTCTTGAATGCATCTTTATCGTCTCTTGGATACATCTCTTTCCTCTGGGGCACATCCATATTCCCTCTAAAATATAGCTATGTGTCTACAAGTTTCTTGAATAACAATTTATCATGACCGATTTATCCGCATGTCTGCTTATAAATCTAATTTTTTTGTAATTTGAAAAAGAGTAGACTAAATATAATGTAATGAACTCTCAAAACGATGAAATTTATGTCATTTTAACTTTAATTGATGTGACATATTTTTCTGTGTAGTCAATTTCAAAAGAATGATGAGTTAATATCTTTAAAATATTTTGACATTAAAATATAAATTTTATTATTAGTAAGAAGATTTATAGTCATATGAACATCTATGGTTTGTTTAGACCATGGGTTTAAATTTTTATTTTTTTAAAAAAACTTAATTTTAAGTCAAATAAACATTACATAAATCGAAAAGGGAATGAGTACAAACTTTAGTTAAGTTTTATTTTAAAAGTATTTTATTTTAACAAAGTTTAAGATGAAAATACTAAACCTTTTTCACAATTATGTTTTATAGTTTTTTTTTTATTAATATTTAGTCGATAATAACCAAAATTTTAATCTAAATAAGGTAATAAAGTAATTTGATTATGAAATTCAAGTATTAATATTAAATGAGAAAATATTTATTTATATATTGTAAAGCATTCATAATATAATATTTAATATGCTTCTTACTATCGACGAATGACATTAATTTATCATAATTCAAGATTGTAAGAAGCAGAAGACCAAGACTAAAAAGTGCAACTCACTATTATATGAAGGTCAATCCGTAGTTTATCTATTGTGGAAGTTTCCTAAGTATATGCTATATAATTCTATGACAAATTAATTTTTGATCACATATATTACACTGTTTTCAAAATTTATCCTGTTAATTGGTTATGTATATTCTTAAACTATAATTATGTGGTCATTTGTAACGACCTGTTTAGTCGTTTTGAGCAGCAGATTGAAATTCGGGAAAAACTGGCTGGGACAACGGAAGTCGCGACGGACCGTCGTAGTCACGACGGCCCGTCGTGGATGTTTCGTCCCATGACACTTAGAATTCTGAAATTGGAAACTAAAAATCGACTCTCTGTAAATTGTGACAGACCTGCAGGACGTGCCGTCACATCCACGACGAACCGTCGTGAGTTTCCGTTGCAAAACACTTCAACTTTTGAGAATTTGGTGCAAGAAACGAGTTTCTGACCGTCATGACGGAGGTACAGGACGGACCGTCACAGGTGTGACGGGCCGTCACAGACCACCTGGATTTGGGAGGGTGCGACGGCCATCGTGACGGACCGTCGCAGGCACGACGGCCCGTCACAGGCTGCGCAATCCCAGGCAGTTTAGGATTTCTCCACACGTTTTAAGGGTCGTTTTGACTATTCTTTCCTTAATTATAAGATTGAGGGTTAACATTAATAAGTCTGATACTTAGGGGTTAAAAGGGGTAACCTTAAGTTAATTAGTGGGGTTTATTGTCCTTTCACACTTAATTATATGATTAATTAGGGTAAAGGAAAGAGGGTTTTGAACATAAGAAATCAAAAAGAAAAGAACAGAAAGAGAGGAGAAACGAACGAGTAGAGAGAGAGAAACGAAGAGGATAGCAAGGATTTGAGAAGATAGCTTGTTGATTCAATTCTTCGGTGGAGGTAGGTTATGGTTTATATTACGATACTCGTAGTGAACTCTTAATAGTGAATAATATGTGTTGATGATATTGTAAACCTGTCTATATGCTTAATTGTATGCTTGCATGAACATGATTATGTGATTTTGATAAAACAAGCATGATGAAAACCATTGAATCCCAAATCTTGAAAGAAACTTTAATCTATGATATTAATGATGATGCCTTGGTATAAAGAAGGCTTGACGAATTAAAGTAATGGGATTGATGATGCCTTGGTATATAGAGAAGGCTTGATGAACGGATAGAATGAATTTAGTGGATCGGAGTGTCACGTTCCGACACATAGTATTAGTGGATCGGAGTGTCACGTTCCGACACATAGTATTAGTGGATCGGAGTGTCACGTTCCGACACATAGTATTAGTGGGACGGGTGTCACGAACCGACACGTAGATATAGGGGATCGGAGAGTGTCACGTACCGACACATATAGGGGATCGGAGTGTCACGTTCCGACACATATAGGGGATCGGAGTGTCACGTTCCGACACATATAGGGGATCGGAGTGTCACGTTCCGACACATAGTGGTAGGGGATCGGAGTGTCACGTACCGACACAAGAGGAAGAAGAAAGATAAGATCTTGAAAGATGTTAATATACTCAACATAATGAACTTAATTCCAAATGAGTATGGTATTGAGGCTTGAGTCCTCATGGATGAACTTGATGGTAATTATTGACGATTATATACTTGTTGCTACATGTTGAGTTTATAGTTGATTTATAATATTACTTGATATGTATTATCGCCTATTTTGAGTTACCGATGATATCTACTCAGTACGTGTGGTTGTACTGACCCCCTACTTTTATGTTTTCCCTTGTTATTTGTGTTATGCAGCAAACGTTCCGTCAACTTCGACTCAGCAGTAATCAAGCCAGTCTTCACTCCATCGGAAATTCAGGGTGAGCTAATGCGTCTAGCTTGGACTGGGTCTTCTTCTTCAAGTCTTGATGCCTTGAACTTCCGGCATGGACTAGCTTAGTATTTGTTTAGCTTCTTAGACAGTTTTAGTTTAGCAATTTGAGATAGATGTTCTTGTGATGATGACTTCCAGATTTGGGGATAAATAATAATAGTTTTGAGTTGTTTTTATTATGAGATTAAGTCTTCCGCATTATTTCTGTTGATATTATATTGAAATGATTAGATTTAGATGGGTTGGTTCGCTCACATAGGAGGGTAAATGTGGGTGCCAGTCGCGTCCCCGATTTGGGTCGTGACAGACTTGGTATCAGAGCATTAGGTTCGTTGGTCTCATCACACAAGAACAGGTCTAGTAGAGTCTTAAAGAACGGTAGGGGGACACCTTTACTTTTCTTTGAGAGGCTATAAGACTTTAGGAAAATTCCATTCTTTCATTCTTTCTTTCGTGCTACTACTTGAGTCCAATTGGTATCTGTGATACAAATTGGTATCTGACCATCTTCATTCGATTTGCAGATGGTTAGAACTAGAGCAAACGACAGCACACAAGCAGCAACAACGGAAAGAATGAAACGACTGAGCCAGCCACTGGGGCTGTGGCTCGAGGAAGGGTAACGACAAGAGGCCGTGGAAGAGGTCGGGGAGGACGTCGTCTAGAGGGAGAGGACGAGCCTAGCCCATCTGATACTAGGGCAGTGTGACTCCTCCACCGACCGAAGAGGTGATAAGAGAGGGTGAGGAAGGGGAGAATGAGCAAGGGCAGAATGAGGAAATGCCACCCCAACCTACCCCAGAGATGATCAACCAAGTACTTGCTTATCTTAGCGGGTTGTCTGATCAGGGTCAAGCACCTCCAGTGGTTTCTGCCCACCAACACCTCCGGTTTCAGAGATACGACATGCGGCTACTATGGCTCCCCGCATGGATGCACCATTGGAGATAGGCACATTTCCCCGTCTGACTACTGGGCCTATCATGACAAACGATCAACATGAACTTTTCAGTAAGTTCTTGAAATTGAAACCCCCAGTCTTCAAGGTGCAGAATCTGAAGATGCTTATGATTTTCTGGTTGATTGTCATGAGCTACTACACAAGATGGGGATAGTAGAACGGTTTGGCGTCGAGTTCGTGAGCTATCAGTTCCAAGGGAACGCCAAATGTGGTGGCGTTCACATGTTGAGTGTCAACCAACAGAGGCACCACCAATGACTTGGGAATCATTCTCTACCTGTTTATGGAGAAGTATATCCAAGGACTTTGAGAGATAGAAAGAGGGATGAGTTCTTGAGTCTTGAACAGGGAAGGATGACGGTTAATGCATATGAGGCTAAATTCGCGCATATCCAGATATGCCACCCAACTTTGTTTCAGTCCACAAGAACGGATCCGCCGTTTTGGAAGGGGTTGAGGTCAGAATTGCGGATTTCAGCCTTACAGATAGCGGCAACAGCGACATCCTTCCAAGAGGTGGTAGACTTTGTGATAGAGGTGGAAGGAGTGAACCAGACGACTTCACCACGACATCGACATCAAAAAGGTTCGAAGGGGAGGTGAGTTTAATGGTTCCTACTCTAGAGGACAGAACTCCGGAGGTCACTCAGTTCGACCAATTCAGTCTTCACTACAGACTGTAGTTGGGGGTCCACCTCAGAACGTTCAACACTACTCCGAGAGACCTATGCCCGATTCCAGAGAGTGCTGTATGGATGTGGGGAGATTGGACATATTAGGAGGAATTGTCCAAAACAGAGTTACAGAGCCCCCCTAGCTAGAGGTAGGGGTGGTCATGGTAGAGGTCGTTTTTCTGGAGGACGTGGTGGTCGAGGTAATGGCGGTCACCAAAACGGCAGAGGTGATGGGCAAAACGGAGCCACTACTACACAACATGGTAGGGGCAACGGACAGACAAATAATGGGGCTCATTGCTACGCTTTCCCTGGGAGATCTGAAGCGGAGACGTCTGATGCAGTTATCACAGGTAACCTTCTGATTTGTGATTGCATGGCTTCCGTGTTGTTTGATCCTGGATCCACATTTTCATATGTATCTTCCTCATTTGCTAACGGTATAAACTTACATTGTGAATTACTTGACATGCCTATTCGTGTTTCTACTCCGGTGGGTGAGTCTGTGATAGTCGAAAAAGTGTATAGGTCTTGTTTGGTGAATTTTGTGGGGAGCAACACTTATGTAGATTTAGTTATTTTAGAAATGGGTGACTTTGATGTAATTCTGGGTATGACTTGGCTTTCTCCAAACTTTGCGATTTTGGATTGTAATGCTAAAACGGTAACGTTAGCCAAGCCTGGGGCAGATCCGTTAGTGTGGGAGGGTGACTACACTCCCAATCCGATGCGTATCATCTCCTTTATTCGTGCTCAGAAGATGGTTAGTAAGGGTTGTCTAGCTTTCTTGGCACATCTCAAGGATGACACTACCCAAGTACCTTCGATCGAGTCGGTTTTCAGTGGTCTGTGAGTTTTTGGATGTGTTCCCTGCAGATCTTCCCGGTGTATGCCACCAGATAGGGATATAGACTTCTGCATTGATTTGGAACCCGGTACTCGCCCCATTTCTATACCCCCGTATAGAATGGCTCCGCCGAATTAAGAGAGTTAAAGGCACAACTTCAAGAGTTGTTGAGCAAAGGCTTCATTAGACCAAGTGCATCTCCTAGGGGTGCTCCGGTGCTATTTGTGAAGAAGAAGGATGGGAGTTTTCGAATGTGCATAGATTACCGACAGTTGAACAAAGTAACTATTAAGAACAAGTACCCCATTCCTCGCATTGATGACTTGTTCGATCAGTTACAAGGTGCTTGTGTCTTCTCAAAGATTGACTTGAGGTCCGGTTATCACCAATTGAAAATACGAGCAATGGATGTTCCAAAGACTGCTTTTCGAACTAGGTATGGGCATTATGAATTTGTGGTAATGTCGTTTGGTCTTACTAATGCCCCTGCTGCCTTCATGAGCTTGATGAACGGGATTTTCAAGCCATACTTGGACCTCTTTGTGATTGTGTTTATTGATGATATACTGATATACTCCAAAAGTAAGAAAGAACATGAGGATCATTTGAAAATGGTGTTAGAGTTTTGAGAAAGAAAAAGCTTTATGCGAAATTCTCCAAGTGTGAGTTTTGGCTAGATTCAGTGTCCTTCTTGGGGCACGTGGTTTCTAAGGATGGAGTGATGGTAGATCCTTCTAAGATTGAAACAGTGAAAAATTGGGTAAGACCCACTAATGTGTCAGAAATACGGAGTTTTGTTGGGTTAGCTAGCTACTACCGCCGATTCGTCAAGGGATTCTCTTCTATTGCTTCCCAATTGACGAACTTGACTAAGCAGAATGTTCCATTTGTATGGTCAGATGAGTGTGAGGAAAGCTTCCAGAAGCTTAAGACTTTGTTGACTACCGCGCCTATCCTCACCTTGCCGGTAGAGGGTAAAAACTTTATTGTTTATTGTGATGCATCCTATTCTGGGTTGGGTGCAGTACTAATGCAAGAGAAGAATGTGATTGCTTATGCTTCGAGGCAATTAAAGGTGCATGAACGTAACTATCCGACCCATGATTTGGAGTTGGCCGCGATAGTATTTGCACTAAAGCAATGGAGACACTACTTGTATGGGGTTAAGTGTGAAGTCTACACGGACCATCGTAGCCTACAGTATGTATTCACTCAGAAAGACTTGAACTTGAGACAGAGGAGATGGATGGAACTACTGAAGGACTACGACATCACTATTTTGTATCATCCGGGGAAGGCGAATGTTGTGGCAGATGCTTTAAGTAGAAAGGCCGGAAGCATGGGAAGTCTAGCTCATTTGCAAGCTTCTAGACGCCCATTGGCTAGAGAAGTGCAGATTTTGGCTAATGACCTTATGAGGTTAGAAATAAACGAGAAGGGAGGATTGTTAGCTTGTGTAGAGGCAAAATCCTCTTTTCTTGATCAGATTAAGGGGAAACAGTTTGATGATGAGAAACTAAGGCGAATTCGAGATAAAGTGTGCAAGGAGAGGCCAAGGAAGCAATAATCGATGGGGAAGGTATTTTGAGGATTAAGGGAAGAGTATGTGTACCCCGCATCGATGATTTGATCACCACTATTCTTACAGAAGCTCATAGTTCCGGATATTCTATACATCCTGGTGCAACCAAGATGTACCGCGACCTAAAGCAACACTTCTGGTGGAGTAGAATGAAGCGAGATATTGTTGAGTTTGTGGCCAAATGTCCAAATTGTCAACAAGTAAAGTATGAACACCATAGGCCCGGAGGAACACTTCAGAGAATGCCCATTCCTGAATGGAAGTGGGAGAGAATCGCAATGGACTTTGTGGTGGGTCTTCCAAAGACCTTGGGCAAGTATGACTCCATTTGGGTGATCGTTGATAGGTTAACTAAGTCTGCTCACTTCATTCCTGTCAAGGTGACCTACAATGCAGAGAAGTTAGCCAAGATCTACATCGCAGAGATCGTTCGGTTGCATGGAATTCCACTCTCCATCATATCTGATAGAGGTACGCAGTTTACTTCTAAGTTTTGGAGGACATTACATGCTGAATTAGGTACTAGGTTGGACCTTAGCACTGCATTTCACCTCAGACCGATGGTCAGTCTGAGCGAACGATTCAAGTGCTGGAGGATATGCTTCGTGCATGTGTGTGATAGAGTTTGGTGGCCATTGGGATAGCTTCTTACCGTTGGCAGAGTTTTCATACAATAATAGCTATCACTCCAGTATCGACATGGCTCCCTTTGAAGCATTGTATGGGAGGAGGTGTAGATCTCCCATTGGGTGGTTTGATGCATTTGAAGTTAGACCTTGGGGGACTGATCTGTAAGAGATTCTATGGAGAAGGTGAAAGCTATTCAAGAAAAGCTTTTAGCGGCTCAAAGTAGACAAAAGGAGTATGCAGACCGAAAAGTTAGAGACTTGGAGTTCATGGAAGGTGAACAAGCCTGTTGAAGGTTTCCCATGAAAGGGGTGATGCGGTTTGGAAAAAGAGGTAAGCTAAGTCCAAGGTATATTGGACCATTCGAGGTACTAAAGCGAATAGGGGAGGTGGCTTATGAATTAGCCTTGCCCCCAGGGCTGTCCGGAGTGCATCCGGTGTTTCATGTGTCCATGTTGAAGAGATACCACGGAGATGGAAACTACATTATCCGTTGGGATTCAGTGTTGTTGGATGAGAATTTGACTTATGAAGAGGAACCAATTGCTATATTAGATAGAGAAGTTCGCAAGTTGAGGTCGAGAGAAATTGCATCCATCAAGGTCCAATGGAAGAATCGACCGGTTGAAGAGGCTACTTGGGAGAAGGAGGCGGATATACAAGAAAAATACCCACATCTGTTTACAGATTCAGGTACTCCTTTTCGCCATTGTTTTTCTTCTTTTGATCGTTCGGGGACGAACGATGGGTAAATTGGTATCTATTTTAACGACCTGTTTAGTCGTTTTGAGCAGCAGATTGAAATTCGGGAAAAACTGGCTGGGACAACGGAAGTCGCGACGGACCGTCGTAGTCACGACGGCCCGTCGTGGATGTTTCGTCCTATGACACTTAGAATTCTGAAATTGGAAACTAAAAATGGACTCTCTGTAAATTGTGACGGACCTGCAGGACGTGCCGTCACATCCACGACGAACCGTCGTGAGTTTCCGTTGCAAAACACTTCAACTTTTGAGAATTGGGCAAGAAACGAGTTTCTGACCGTCATGACGGAGGTGCAGGACGGACCGTCACAGGGTTGACGGGCCGTCACAGACCACTGGATTTGGGAGGTTGCGACGGCCATCGTGACGGACCGTCGCAGGCACGACGGCCCGTCACAGGCTGCGCAATCCCAGGCAGTTTAGGATTTCTCCACACGTTTTAAGGGTCGTTTTTGACTATTCTTTCCTTAATTATAAAGATTGAGGGTTAACATTAATAAGTCTGATTACTTAGGGGTTAAAAGGGGTAACCTTAAGTTAATTAGTGGGGTTTATTGTCCTTTTTCACACTTAATTATATGATTAATTAGGGTAAAAGAAAGAGGGTTTGAACATAAGAAAACAAAAAAGAAAAGAACAGAAAGAGAGAGAGAAACGAACGAGGAGAGAGAGAGAAACGAAGAGGATAGCAAGGATTTTGAGAAGATAGCTTGTTGATTCAATTCTTCGGTGGAGGTAGGTTATGGTTTATATTACGATACTCGTAGTGAACTCTTAATAGTGAATAATATGTGTTGATGATATTGTAAACCTGTCTATATGCTTAATTGTATGCTTGCATGAACATGATTATGTGATTTTGATAAAACAAGCATGATGAAAACCATTGAATCCCAAATCTTGAAAGAAACTTTAATCTATGCTATTAATGATGATGCCTTGGTATAAAAGAAGGCTTGACGAATTAAAGTAATGGGATTGATGATGCCTTGGTATAGAGAAGGCTTGATGAACGGATAGAATGAATTTAGTGGATCGGAGTGTCACGTTGTGACACATAGTATTAGTGGATCGGAGTGTCACGTTCCGACACATAGTATTAGTGGATCGGAGTGTCACGTTCCGACACATAGCATTAGTGGGACGGGTGTCACGAACCGACACGTAGATATAGGGGATCGGAGTGTCACGTACCGACACATATAGGGGATCGGAGTGTCACGTTCCAACACATATAGGGGATCAGAGTGTCACGTTCCGACACATATAGGGGATCGGAGTGTCACGTTCCGACGCATAGTGGTAGGGGATCGGAGTGTCACGTACCGACACAAGAGGAAGAAAGATAATGAATCTTGAAAGATGTTAATATACTCAACATAATGAACTTAATTCCCAAATGAGTATGGTATTGAGGCTTGAGTCCTCATGGATGAACTTGATGGTAATTATTGACGATTATAATACTTGTTGCTACTTGTTGAGTTTATAGTTGATTTATAATATTACTTGATATGTATTATCGCCTATTTTGAGTTAACCGATGATATCTACTCAGTACGCGTGGTTGTACTGACCCCCTACTTTTATGTTTTCCCCTTGTTATTTGTGTTATGCAGCAAACGTTCCGTCAACTTCGACTCAGCAGTAGATCAAGCCAGTCTTCACTCCATCGGAAATTCAGGGTGAGCTAATGCGTCTAGCTTGGACTGGGTCTTCTTCTTCAAGTCTTGATGCCTTGAACTTCCGGCATGGACTAGCTAGTATTTGTTTTAGCTTCTTAGACAGTTTTAGTTTAGCAATTTGAGATAGATGTTCTTGTGATGATGACTTCCAGATTTTGGGGATAATATTAATAATAGTTTTGAGTTGTTTTTATTATGAGATTAAGTCTTCCGCATTATTTCTGTTGATATTATATTGAAATGATTAGATTTAGATGGGTTGGTTCGCTCACTTAGGAGGGTAAATGTGGGTGCCAGTCGCGTCCCCGATTTGGGTCGTGACATCATTATTTATCAATTTTTACATCATCAACTTTATATTGTTCTTTTTTTTCATTCTTTAAAATTGTGCTATTTTTGTTTTCTTATTTAAGTCACAATTTTAAAGATAAAATAAATATTCGGTTGGAGATAAAATAAGTTAAGTAAAATTATATGAATACTTATGTTAAAAATATATTACATATAATTAAAAAGAAAATTACATACGTGGAATTAAAAATAAATAAATATTATTTTGTAGATAAAATAGGTTAAATAAAATTATATGAATATTTATGTTTAAAAAACACTATATATAATTAAAAATGAAATTACATGCATGGATGATTATAGGATAATGTTGAATATGTTGTAGTAGTAATGAACATAGATGAACTATTTTGTAACACTTCGAATAATTATCGAACTAAGACTCGAACCATTCATCATAGTGGAGTGATATTTCCCAAAGGAACTAAAAATTTCTTAAGTCTTAAGGTCAGTTCTCTAGATTTAGATCCAAGAGTTCGAAAAAGAATTAGATTGAGAACAACAAAAATCTGAAATTTTGAGAGTTAAGCTAAGTATGTGTTTTGGGTCAACTTCAAACAACCTTAACTCCATGTACAAGATGAGTTAGGTTTTCTACTACTTACCTTTGGAAATATATTTGAATTATATTTCCAAATCCACCGAGTTTTCTAAATTTTGAGTTTGGATGAGTGAGATATGACCTTTTGAAGTTAGGTTGTCCAGTTAAGAAAAGTTTGCCGAAAATAGTGAGGGGTATTTTGATCGTTTCCTTATCCAATCAGATTTAACTCATTTTTAGTACTATATTAAGGGTTTAATCCTTTTAGGTTCAGTTTTATAATCCTAATATACACCTAGGCTTTTAGTTGAGAGTTCGAGAAGAGGCAAAAAAAGAAAAGAGGAGAAAAGGGGCAAGGATGAAGGCGTTCATCGACATTCTTGAGTATAGTTGCAGAATTTCACAATGGGTCTAATAACTAAGAGGTATATAAGCTTCCACATTTTTGGGTTATTTCACCCACACACCAATCATGTATTTTTTTCTGTGAAATTTCATGCTTAAAGTTTAAAAATTAGAGTTCCTAATGAGTTCTTGAACGGTGTTCTTGAAATTCATTCTAAATCTTGTTGTGTTGGAGTTTTGATGATTTCTTGAGATATAATTGAGTAATTTTAATGTTCTTTCCAGTAGATTAGAGTGTAATTAAGTAATCGAATCCAAGTGATTGGGGAAGAAACCGTTTGAATTTAGGCGATTTATGGTGAGAAAACGAGCAAAATTGCTCGGCAGATATTCTTGGTTGGGGCCTGGACCGGCACACCTGCCTGAGCGCCCCAAAACCATCTCTGTCCATCAAGGGTTGGGGATCCGTTCCAGCCATAGCCCCACGGTTGTCTTCCCAGTCTAGCTTTCCTCCGGTAGCTCCGTTTGAGTTCGTTTAAAGTGCACCTCAACTCGTTTTCAACTCTAACTAATCTAAGATACTTCTAAACATATAAAATCAGTTCTTACATTATCTAACCTTGAAACAATAATTTAAATTTATGGTAAAGTCAAGATTAAGTTTTGAGAGTTCTTCCAAAACATTTGAGAGAGTCCCTTCGAGTCATTTTGAGGAGTCTTCCACAACTTGTAGTAACTTGTTTCAAGACTCAAGTAAGTGAACATGAAGTTATATGAAAGTATTCATAAGTCTACCATATCACCTAGATCCTCCATGTCATGAACCAAAACTCTTGAGTTCATAATTCACATTCAACAGACAAAGTTAAGAGTAGATTTCAAGAAAGTCTCTAAGATAAATTGTGAATTCTTTGAGATCCATCATTGATTTGAACTAAGTTTTCAGGAAGTAAATAAGAGGATGCTAGAGTCATATACATTAGTTCCATCTAGTTACTTAAACCTTCGAGTCGAGTTTTTCATGCCCTTAACTTCCACATGAATTTAACAAATCGAGTATCATTGAGAAGAGTAGTATCTCCAAGTTCTAAGTCTTGAGCATCGAATTCCTTATTACTATCTTGAGTTAGGAAGTACATTCTAGTTCTCAAGTTGAGTAGTTCGTGCTCATAATTCCGCATGAACCGTCCAAGTTGAAATTCATGAAAACATCCACATGAGATCATGAACCTTGAAACCATACTTCAATGCAAGGAAGGTTAAGAGGCACGTCTATATGTTAAGAGCAAATCAGAGTAAAGTTTATAAAGTTTTATATAGTCTTTCCCAAAAGTTTTCACTTGGTTTCAAAGACTTGAAGTTCATGTCAAGAAAGAGTAAGGAGTTGAGTTAAATTCTCAAAAGCTATAAGGGAACTAAGTATTCCCTCAGAGTTAACTTTCAAGTGAAGCAAAGAGTAAGAGTTGAGTTCATTTCTCAAAAGTTATAAGGTAACTTAGTATTCCCTAAAGGTTTATATATGTTTTCACATTTAAAGTTAAAAAGGAAACCAAGAGTTCCTAAAGAGTTTTGAACAAAAGGGGAACATTGATCCCAAAAGAATCTTTTAATGTCGAAGGGTTCAATAAATTATATCAACCCAAAAGAATAAAGTTTTATTAGAAGTATGAGATAAAGTACGTATTGAGCACCGATGTGGGGATGAGAGTTCTTATTATCTCAAGTCTCCATGTAAACTATGTAGCCAAAATGGGAATTGTCGGGTCATACTTTTTATATGATCACGTAAGGAGAGATAGTGGATCCACTAAGTTTAGTAAGGTCCTATACCAATGCAATGTGTAGAATGGTCCTCTTGCAACTGAGGTAATATTTTGTACCATTACTTAGTCTCATATGATGGTTGGCGGTTAGAGAAACTCCCTCAGTATTAGTTACATGGTTCCTAAAGGAGTTCTTCTTAGTATGAATGGGGGTATGGGACTTCATTCATGCATTGTACAAGTAGACTTTGAGAGGGAGTATGATATGTATTTTATGATTCTATTATGTTGAGTTAACATCATGTTTTTAAATAACTTTTCTATATATTGCACTTTTTTTAAACTTCTTAATATCGAAATGAGTTCAGCTAAGTATCAAGAGTTAATTATTTTGAGTTGAGTAACTTAGATTGAGTATCTTGAGTTTATCTGTAATTTATTGAGTCAAGTGTCATTTCTTTGAAATCGAGTACCTAATCTTTGAGTTGAATATCAAATCTTTGAGTTGAGTATCTTATTCTTGATTTGAGTTGAGTTGAGTTGAAAAGAGGTAAGTATGTTTTATTTTTATTCAATTATCAAGCTTATGTTATACTTCAGAATTCCCCTTACATGCTCGTACATTTCACTTACTAAGTCAATTGTCCTACATGTTTTGATGATGTTGACTCAAATATTCAGGATCAGCAACAGAGTTTTGTTGTTACATCCCATAGTTTGAGTTATCCATGGTGAGCCTCCTTGTTATCAAAGGACTTCATTAACCTTTCAGTTTAGTCAGGAGGTCGTGGGTCTTATCCCTACTTCTATCATTATTAGTTTGAGGCTTCATAGATAGTCAGTATAATTGAGGAGTTTGTATTAATCATTTATTTTATTTAATGTTTTAAACACTAAAGTTTCCTATTTTATGGCTAGTTGAATAAATATTTTATTCAAAGTTGTCCATTTCAGTTTCATGAATATTTATTTAGTTTTAAGCATCTGTATGCTTAAGTTAGTCTTCCTCTTATAGTCAGCCAGAATGAGGGTTCGCTTGAGAACCAACAATGGTCTTCGAGTATCATCCACGTCCAGGGTGTACGCTTTGGTCGCGACAAACTTTGTATCAGTGCAAAGGTGAAGTGTTCTAGGGTGTCTATGAAGTCGTATCAATAAGATCTTATTTATGGTTGTGAGGGCCCCACTTCTTTGAATGAGGTACTATAGGCATTTGAGAAAAGTTTCCCTTCTTTCATACTCTTCATCTTGCAAAAGAGCTAAGTCATAGAGATCCATTCCAACTCGTGCGTTCTCATATTCATTTGACTACCCATCATACTAAAGATGGGTGAAAAGTAAAGTTTAAATATCCTTATGGATGAGTTGTTCTTAGCAAGAGTCTTGAGACAGTCATGAGACTTCATAAGGGCTTGAGAGGATCCCAAGAGTAAGTTAACCGTTTAGTTTCTGAGTAATGCACCAATATTCACATGAATCATGCGTTTGAGCTAAAAGTGAGTTGTACTCTTTCCTTTAAGCCTTGTTTCAGCTGTGGCGCTTTTTGAGAAGTATGTTTAGAGCTTGGGTATGATTTTCACCCAAAAGAGTGGAATGAGTTAGAGGAAATTATGCAAAGATTTCGTAATCTAAGTAAGGGAGGTGGTGTTGTGACAAACTATGTTACAATAGTCATGTACCTAGTAAGTTAGTAATGAGGAGTTTCCCTTGTGGTAGACTAACAAGCAATGAGTTGTGAAGGGCTTAGGATAAGAGTTAGAGTAAGATTTGCAAGTCAATATGAGTTATAGTATACCTTAACTAGAAAGGGGTTTTGATGATGTGTGTTTTAGTAATGACCAAGTGTAAGTGGTGAATATATATAGAAGAGACAGAGTATTCATAATTTGATAGATTAATATAGGCTTGTGAATGTAAAAGGAGATTCTCATGATATTCAAAGGATGGTAGAATTATTTGAGAGACAATGCAAAGTAAGTGAATAGGTGGTACTCAATTTGTGAAGTGGAATGTGATGGTAATTCGAGTATGCAAACTGAGAGGTAATGATTGACTAATTGTCATGAAGTCCTATTTGACAAGTGTTTCCAAATTTCCATAGTAGTAACGAGGTAATGTAGGTGAGCAAACATATTGATATTCGTGTTTAGTAATAAATATTAAGTTTGAATATGAAGAATGACAACATGAGGGTGATGATGTCAGTCTTTAGAGTTGATCTGGTAGACTTGACATATTGTATGTGAGTAATTACGATGCTTAGCAATGTATGAGAGTAGTACAAGTGAGAGACTCAAATCTTGAGATAAGGGGAGTGAAGTCTGGCTAGGTCACAAGTGTAAAAAGACCATTAAGAGAATGTTCACCAGTTAGAGATGTGGAATAGGTCCATAGCTTTCGAGTGTTAGCTTTATACCTTAGGGGGAGATGATAAGATGAGAAATCAAGTCAAGTGTTGAAAATTTCATAAGGAGTTGATTCATAGGAGTTCATGTAGTGGTTAGATTTCTAAGCTTGAATGTGGTAGTAAAGAGTAATAGTTTGATATGAGATTCCCTATAGAGAGGTACAAAATTGAAACTTAAAGATTTGAATTAATCTTGAATATAGTAAGAGCAAACCATTAGAATCAGACCTTAGTAAGAGTAACCCATTCCATAGTTGGTCGGTCATCATTCGAGCACAAATGATCCCAAGGGCGAGATAATATAACACCTCAAAATTTTTCGAACTAAGACTCGAATCATTCATCATAGTGAGTGATATTTCACAAAGGAATTAAAAATATCATAATTATTAAGAACAGTTCTCTAGATTTATATCCAAGAGTTTCAAAAAGAATTAGATGTGGAATAACAAAAATCTGAAATTTTGAGAGTTAAGCTAAGTATGAGTTTTAGGTCAACTTCAAACCTTAACTCCCAGTACATGATGATTTACATGTAATACAATATACCACTGGAAATTTCTTTGAATCATCTTTCCAAATCATCCTATTTTGCTAAATTTCGAGTTAGGATAAGTGAGACATGACCTTTTGAAGTTTTGTTGTCCAGTTAAGGAAAGTTAGCCGAAAATAGTGAGGGTTTTTTTGGTCCTTTCCTTAACCAATCAGACTTAACTCGTATTTAGTACTATTTCAAGGGTATGATGCTTTTAGGTTCAGTTTTATAATCCTAATATACACCTAAGGTTTTAGTTGTGAGTTCAAAAAGAGACAAGAAAAGGAAAGAGGAGAAAGAAGGCAAGGACGAAGGCGTTCATCGACGTTCTTGAGTATAGTTGCAGAATTTCGTCATGGGTCTAATCCCTAAGAGGCATGTAAGCTTCCATAGTGTTTTGGTTTATTTCACCCACACGCCAATCATGTATTTTTTTCAGCGAAATTTCATGCTTAAAGTTTAAGTAATAGAGTTCCTAATGAGTTCTAGAAAGGTGTTCTTGAAGTTCATTCTAAATCTTGTTGTGTTGGAGTTTTAATGATTTATTGAGATCAAATTGAGTAATTTTAGTGTTCTTTCAAGTATATTAGAGTTTAATTAAGTAAGTAATCGAATCCAAGTGATTGGGGAAGAAACCGTTCGAATTTAGGAGATTTACAATGAGAAAACAAGCAAAAGTGCTCGGCAGAAACTCTGTGTTGGGGCGTGGCGCGGCGCGCCTGATAGATCGACCTAAACCCATCTCTGTCTGTCAAGGGTTGGGGATCCGCGCAAGCCATATCCCTAAGGTTGTCTTCCCAGTCCATCTTGCCTCGGGTAGCTCCGTTTGAGTTCGTTTAAAGTGCCCCTTCACTCCTTTTCGAATCTAACTAATCTAAGCTACTTATAACTACCTAAAATAAGTTATAACATGACACTAACCATTAAACAATAATTCAAATTCATGGTAATTTTAAAATTAAGTTTTGAGAGTCCCTTTGAACCTTTTGAAAGAGTCCCTTCGAGTCCTTTTGAGGAGTCTTCTAAAACATCTAGTAACTTGTTTCAAGACTCAAGTAAGTGAGCATGAAGTGAGGAGAATGTATATATAAGTCTACAACATCACCTAAATCCTCTTTGTCATGAACTAAGACTCTTGAATTCATAATTCACATTCAAGAGAGAGAGAGAGTTAAGAGTAGAGTTCAAGAAAGTCTCTAAGTTAAATTGTGAATTCTTTGAGATCTATCATTGATTTGAACTAACTTTTGAGGAAATAAATAAGAGGATGAGATTCATATACATGATTTCCATCTAGTTACTTCGAACTTTGAGTCTATTTGTTCATGCCCTTAACTTCCGCATGAATTTAATAAATCGAATATCATTGAGAGGAGTAGTATCTCCAAGTTCTAAGTCTTGAGCATCGAGTTCCTTATTCCTATCTTGAGTTAGGAAGTACATTCTAGCCTTCGAGTTAAGTAGTTCATGCTCATAATTCCACATGAAACTTCCAAATTGAAAATCATGTAATCATCTACATGATATCATAAACCTTGAATCCATACTTCAATCCAAGGAAAATTAAGAGTCACATCTATAAGTTAAGAGCAAGTCAAAGTAAAGTTTATAAAGTTTTCTAATGTCTTTCACAAAAATTTTTGCTTGCTTTTAAACACTTAAGGTTCAAGTCAAGAAAGAGTAAAGAGTTGAGTTAAATTCTCAAGAGCTATAAGGGAACTAAGTATTCTCTATGAGTTAAGTTTCAAGTTAAGCAAATAGTAAGAGTTGAGTTCATTACTCAAAAGTTATAAGGGAACTAAATATTCCCTAAAGATTTATAAATGTTTTCACAGTTAAAGTTAAGAGGAAACTAAGAGTTCCAAAGGAGTTTTGAACAAAAGGGCAACATTGATTCCAAAAGGAGATTCATAAAGCTAGAGAGTTGAGTAAATTATCTAAACCCAAAGGAAGAAAGTTTTATTAAAAGTATGAGCTAAAGAACATTTTGGAAGTAGAATCGAGCACCGATGTGGGGATGAGATTTCATATTAACTCAAGTCTCCATGTAAACCATGTAGCCAACATGGGAATTGATGGGTCATACTTTTTATATGATTATGTATGGAGAGCTAGTAGATCCACTAAGTCTTATACTGATGGCAAGGTGTTAGATGGTTTTATTGAAACGTGAGGTAATATGTTGTACCATTACATAGTGTCATAGTTATGATTGTCGGTTAGAGAAACTCCCACAGTATTAATTACATGGTTCCTAAAGAATTTTTGCTTAGTATGAATGGGGGTATGAGACTTCATTCATGCATTGCACAAGTAGACTTTTAGAGAGAGCATGATATGTATTTATGATACTATTATCTTGAGTTAACATCATGCTTTTAAACAGCTTTTCTTTGTATTGCACTTGTTTTAAACTGATTTATATCGAAATGAGTTCAGTTAAGTATCAAGAGTTAAGTATTTTGAGTTAAGTAACTCAGATTGAGTATCTTGAGTTCATCTGTACTTTATTGAGTAAAGTATCATTTCTTTGAAAACGAGTATCTAATTTTTGAGTTGAATATCTAATCTTTGAGTTGAATATCTTATTCTTGATTTGAGTTGAGTTGAAAAGAGGTAATTTTTTTTATTCAAGTATCAAGATTATGTTATATTTTAGAATTTCCCTTACATGCTCGTACATTTAACCTACTGAGCTAATTGGCCTGAATCTTTTGATGATGCAGACACAGGTATTCAGGATCATCAATAGGAGCTTCGTTGATACATCCCATTGTTAGAGTTAGACATGGTGAGCCTCTGTGTTTCCAGAGGACTTCATTAACCTTTCAGTTTAGTTAGGAGGTCGTGTGTCTTGTCCCGACTTCTATCTTTATCAGTTAGAGGCTTCATAGATAGTCCATATAGTTGAGGAGTTTGTATTGATCTTATATTTTATTAAATATTTTAAACACTAAAGTTGTCTATTTTATGGCTAGTTTAATATATATTTTATTCAAAATTGTCCATTTCAGTTTCATGAATATTTATTCAGTTTTAAGATTTTGTATGCTTAAGTTAGTTTTTCGCTTGTAGTCAACAATGATGAGGGTTCGCTTGGGGACAAACAATAGTCTTCTAGTATCGGCCACGTCCAGGGTGTACGCTCAGGTCATGACAGATTTGAATTGTCACGAGTATAAAATTAAAAAAAAAATCACATTATTATTATAATCAAACAAATACAAATTAAATTTTAAAAATAAAATAAAATGAGCTTGTGGGTAACAAATTAAATAAAACTTTTTGTAACTATTGAAAATAAAATTGGGTTCTTCTAGAAAAATATTTCTACAACTAATTATACAATTATAAATTTAGAACTTTACCCAGGATAATGTTTAAATTTACAAAATTGTCATTGGGCCCAACATATTGCTTACTAATTTGTTTTTATAAACTTCACGTACTATGATATATTTGAGGTTAATTATTTGTATTACAAAGTTGTAAGAAATGCAAATTTAGAATTACAAAGATACTATGAAAGTACCTCAAATATAGAGGAACATCAATATCCCTTTAATCATTTGTTGAAAGTTTAACTAATATAGGAAACGTAAAACTTCATTACAACATTCGATTGATAAGAAAAAATCAAATAAACAATATACATTGCTGTCAGAAAACAACTCCAGCTTTATTTTAATTGTTGCTTCTCATTCAAACTACACAATATGAATAAGCATTAATGATGACCTAGCTAGTTAAGCTACCATTGAAACTTTGTTTTGGATCGTCAATAAATAATAGAATAAAAAAAATTAACTATTCAAATCGATGGGTTTAAAACACATAATATCTTTTAAGAAACCATCATATATGCATGCTCACAAAATTTCAGTACCATAATAATTTGCAACATTTCAACTTAATTGATGTCGCATAATTGATCTCCGAGAAAACCCTCATAATTTATTGCAACAACATGTAGTATAGTAACATAAAGCAAGACTGATGGATCAATTAAAAATATAACTTAAGATTGACCAAGTTCCCTTCCTAGTTTCGAAATATAAAAATGTAAGATATGTATTTCAGTAAGTTTAGCTACAATATCAGAAATGAAGATAATAATAATCATAAAATCCATTCAATAGAGATAAACCTACTTCAGGTTACCATTGATCTCTATCGTGCAATCTTAAATTGCATGATTTTTTTTTTTTTAAAAAAAACAAACACAACTATAAAATCTAAGTAAAAAGAACAAATTACAAAATTAAAAAAAATGACGATATATTTTTAAATGTTAACTTTGTTCTTTGCTAGGATTCAATATGGTTCAGTCGATTCTTAGAACCATCAGACATGATTTTTATCCTGCACAGATACAAATTATCATTTGACTTACAAAAAATGTGAAGCCAAATATGTGACTCGAGAGTCAAGAGAAAATGCATAACACAATTTTTGATGATTCGTATATGAGAGAACCTCCTTAGTGTTTGTGCCTGCAAATAGAGTTGATAGAAGCCTCCCGATGATGTGTTTCAAAGTAAATAAGAAATTCTTCTCCATAAATCTTTATTCATTCAGTTTAACACATATTTTTTTATTCAAGTCAAACAAGTTAATGATAGTATTCCTACTTTTTTCTGAACCACCCAGTAGAAAATATTTTAAAAGCTAATCTAATATATGTCATGTACAGGACATGTAGTGATAGAAACTAAAGGAGTTAATGTTACTGAACTTTTGATTTTATTTTAAATTTATACCCTTTAATGCTATGACCCTGAATTTTACAATTAGGATGGTAAATGGAGATATCGCCGCTTAAAAGTTGTTATTGAAATTAATTGAATACCCTTGATGCCTAAACCAACTATCATACATTTTATATTTCTATTTTGTTTCTTTATACATGCAAGTAATTCCATGCTTTAGCTATATCATGGTACAAGTTCTAATGCTCATTATGTTGTAATGGGAGAGAAACACTATTTCTACCTGAGCCTCCTTGTTTCCGGAGGACTTCATTAATCTTTCAGTTTAGTTAGGAGGTCGTGGGTCTTGTCCCGACTTCTATCTTTATAAGTTAGAGGCTTCATAGATAGTCAATATAGTTGAGCAGTTTTTATTAATCATTTATTTTATTAAATGTTTTAAACACTAAAGTTAACTACTTTATGGCTAGTTGAATATATATTTTATTCAAAGTTGTCCATTTCACTTTCATGAATATTTATTCACTTTTAAGCTTTTGTATGCTTAAGTTAGTCTTTCGTTTGTAGTCAGTCAGGATTAAGGTTCGCTTGGGGACCAACAATAGTCTTCTAGTGTCGGCCACGTTCAGGGTGTAGGCTCGCGTCATGACAGATTTGAATTGTCAAGAGTATAAATGTAAAATATTTTTCACATTATTATTATAATCAAAAAATACAAATTAATTTTTAAAAATAAAATAAAATGAGTTTGTGGGTGACACATGAAACAAAACTTTTTGTCTCTTGAAAAAAATGGGTTCTTCTAGAAACTATTTTGACAGTTAATTATATAAATATTCATTTTATTCTTAGTAAGATGATTTATAGTCATATGAACATCTATGGTTTGTTTTAGACTACGAGTCTTAAAAGTATTTTTTTTTAAAAAAAAAAAACTTCATGTTAAGTCAAATAAACATTACATAACTCAAAATGAAGTGAAGACAAACTTTAGATCAATTTTATATTTATGATATTTAAGTTTTTATAACTATTTTTCCGTTTAATAAACTTAAAAATGAAAATACTAAAGCTTCCACTATTTTTTAATAGTATATTTTTATCAATATTGTGCCGATAATAACCCAAACTGTAATAAAGTAAATTAATTTGAAATTCAAGTATTGATATCAATTGTGGAAACATTTCTTTTTGAGTTGTAAAACATTCATAATCTAATATTTAATATGCTCCTTACAATCGACGAATGACACTAATTTATTATAATTCAAGATTGTAAGACGTAAAAAATCAAGACTAAAAAATTCAACTCACCATTATAAGAAGGTTGTTATAAGTTAATTGTCACTTATTAGAGATATATATGTCATATGTTAATTGTCATAATGAAACAATATGAAAATTATAAGAGATAATTTATTTATAGTTAGAAAACTATTTATGAAAATTGGAGTACAAATTATATATTTTACTATGTTTATATCATATACATATTAGTGTAAAGAATTTTCACACTAAATTTATTTGCTTATATTAATATGTAATTTATTTTATGATGAAAAATTACAAAAATTTGATGTTTTATGAAAAATTGCTAAGAAAATTTTTATATGTCTTCATAGTAAGAAGTTATTTACTTTATGATATAGAGGAATATTACTTAAAGTAAGTTATCACGTCAATTATCATATTAGTTGTAATGTATTAATATAATTTTTTTAGACAAACATAACATAAATTAATTTTCTATGTCTTAACAAATCACTAATTTAGAATTACCTTTAGACCTATAAAAATCATTAGTATGTTATAAAAATAAAAATTTATCCTACATTTATTTAATTGATATTTTTGGTTTGATGAAAATTTTACAGTCTACAATAAATAAATATATACGAAGTGTATTATCTCATTAAAATAGACTAATTAAAATTAGTCTACATCATGAAAAAAGTATGATTGAAAATGTGGGTTCATATTAATGTCACATTATTGGGATAAACATGACATTTAGGAAAATATATTTGGTTGTTTGTCATTACAAATCTATTACAACTTTCTCTATATCATAACATAGAAAGAAACATTCTAGAATCTTTATAAATTGACAATTACTTTCATATACAAAGAGATGTTCTAGAATTATTTGTTTCTCTTGCTATCTTTATTAAAAGATTTTAATACGTATATAATTGCATTTTTACTCTTGATCGTTCTAACCACTTCACTCTTCTATATATATATATATATAATAATAATCTATAAAAATAGAAGTATGTTAAGTAGACATTTTTAGTAAGCATAATCAATATAAAATATTAGTAATTAATTAAAATAATATTAGAAAGAGAAATGAATAGATATCACAATAAATCATAAAAAATGTGAGTGATAACAAAATGTGTTGATAGAAATAACATTAATCAAAGATGTCTCTAGAACTATTTAATTTCTTTTATTATTCTTGGTAGATTATGTAATGACCCAAAAGCTCCTCTTTAGAATTTTTGAATATTTGTTTAACTTAAGTTAATTAAACAATAGTATATGGGCTAAAGTGATAATTTATTTAAGACCCTATACCAATTAGACTATATTTAATAAAATATGTGGGTAAAACCTATCACTTTTAGTACATAATTAATTTTTTTTTTAAAAAACAGAAAACACAAACGAAAAAGGGAGAGGAATAACGTGACCTAGCGCAACATCGATCAAAGAGGAAAAACAAAAAGAAAGCAATTTGCAGAATTCCCATCGGCCATATTCAATTCTTGGTAGGCATGCATTAATTACTTCATGTTACTTTATATACAATATAGAAAATGTATAACTATTGGATATATATATAGAATTGGAAGGAGTATATTGGTTGGAAGTTTTAGGGGAGGAACTTATACTTAAACTATGCCTAATTTAAATGCTTTTGTGCAAATGTTTTCATTAAATTGCTATATATATATATATATATATATATATATATATATATATATTATATATATATATATATATATATGAATATTATAATGGAATGGAAGGAAAAGAGATTTGGAATAGAAATGGGCAGTGTTATACGTATTGGAGTTGGGTATGAATATGGCTGATTTCTATGGTCTAATCATTGTCCAATGATGGCCTAATCATTGGACAATGATTGCCTTATCATTGGACAATGATGGCATAATCATTGGACAATGATCCTTGGGAAATTTAAGTGAGGAATAGTGATAGTTTTTCAGGTACTGCTGCACGAATATTTTATCCCTGAGCTTTCTTTTAAAATTAATATATATATATGGTATCACATTATTATTAAAGTTATGAGTTAGTGATAGAAGTAATCAAATATTAGATTAAAATGTTATATGAATATCATTAAATTTATGGTATTGGGGAATTATGCTTTAACCTTAGACTTGAAATTTGGAAATATGAGAATTTATATGTTAACTTAATTATAAAGTTGGATAAGCTTTTCGGTCTAAGCTAAACCTATATAACGTAAGTGTTGTTAGTGTCGGAATCTGATTCCAACTATATACTTGAATAGATTGCATTGGTTTGGAAGCTCAACGAAAGGGGAAAACACAAGTCCCGGAGTGATTGTTCGTTGATTTGAGGCAAGTGAATTTCTAAACTCTTGTTAAGTGTATGAAATCCGTGTATTTCCTTGTGTGGTGTTGAGAATGACTTAGAGACTTGTTGCTTAATTGTTGGTTTTGTATTCCTTGTTGTAAATTGTTGCTTTGTTATCAAAATGGTTATCTCCTCATTTTCATTTAAGCATGCCATTTGCATTGTATCTGAGACATGGTTGTGGTTAGAGGATGTTCCATTTTGAGGGTCGTATTGCGCACCGCGATGGATATTATATTTCGAGGGACATATCTCGCGCCGTGAAGGTTACTATTATCGAGGGTCGTTTCGTGCGCCGCGACAGATGCATGGACTGATATGTCCCCCATGGGTCCCGGACTGAGAGACAGCGGGTGTGTATCGTTAAGAAAGGCATGCATCACTATATTTGACATTGCATCTCATGACATTGAACATTTTATTATTGATGAACTTGAACATGTGTTTTGCTGATCTTGTGATTGTTTCTCTGTGAAGCTTGTGACTGTTGAATATTGAGTTGTTATTGAAAATGTGTAAACTGATGTAGTGTGGTTATTGAGTTGTGTGTTTGGTAAACTGTAAACTTTTAGGCTGTAGCCTGGAGATTTAGATAGGGTGTAAGGAGTACATGTATTTCATTCACTTAACTTGTGTTTAGAGGTTTGTTTGTTGGGTACCGCGTGGTTTGGTACTCACCCCTTGCTTCTACAAATTTTTTTGTAGGTTACGAGCCTTGATATTTGTGATACCTTCTATTCTCTTCGTTTGCGAGGCATCTTGTAGAGGATTGTGAGGTAGATGCTTGTCATCTCAGCGAACTTTCCTACTCCAGTTTATGATTTTGTTTTTACTTGAAAGACAACTTCATTTTAGAATTCTATTTTGTTTCAATTCTAATGTTTACATTAGAGGCTTGTGCCCGTGACAACCTGGTTTTGGGGATTGAATTAATATGACTTGGTTTCATACTAGAAATTGTTGTTGGATTGTCATTTACTTCCGCACTTTGTTAGATATTTGGTTTTAGGCTGACTTGTCTTGGTGGGATAAGACGAGTGCCATCACACCCATTTTTTGGTCGTGACAAAATGGTATCAGAGCCCAGGTTCATGGTCTCACGTGTATACAAGCCGAGTCTACGTAGAGTCTCAAGGATCAGTACAGAGACGTTTGTACTCATCTCTGAGAGGCTATAAAGATTACTAGGAAACATCCTTTTGTTCATTCTTTCTCATCGTGCGTAGCTACCTTCATGAGTACTGAGTTGTTGTATACTCTTTTGACAGATGACGAGGACTAGAACTAATGTTACTGGTGGTAGAGGGGAGGCACTTCCCGAGGCAGTTGTTGAGGCCCCAGCTAGGGGTAGGTGTAGATCTCGAGCTAGAGGTCGTGCTAGTAGTACGATAGTAGCCAGAGGTCGTGGACGTGGAGCAGCACCAGTGAGAGGTCGTGTTAGAGAGGTCTCTACAGAACCTTAGATTGATGGCAGGGAGGACCAGGTTCCTCCAGATCCTGTTGTCACACCTTTGCTTCAGGATACACTATTGAGGGTGTTAAGTGTGCTTGAGGCTTTTCTCAGGGTGGTGGTGCGACTACCACACCACATGACTCCCATACTAGAGAGGGGGCTCAGACCCAAGAGCAGCAACAAGCTCCAGCTGTTCAAGATGCAGTGGGGCAACTACAAGTAGATGTCGCGGTTCAGAATGATGTTGCACCAGCAGTTGGGGGTCAAGTTGCATCGATGGTTGTTCTGACAGAGGATGAGCAGTGTAGGTATGAGAGATTTCGAAAGATGGACCCACCTCAGTTTCAGGGTGGGAAGAGCGAGGATGCTCATGAGTTCTTCTACTACCTGCCGAGAGTTACTAGAGGTGGTTGGATTAGCTGAGTCACATGGGGTTCGATATGCTACACTCCAGCTTCGTGGACCAGCGAGAGACTGGTGGAGGACTTATTCGGGATGTTTGCCAGTTGGATCTCCTCCAGTGACTTGGGAGCAGTTTGCTAGCGCATTCCAAGATCGTTTTATATCCCATGGAGCGTGAGAGAGAGAGTCGCTTGAGGTTTGAGAGTCTGAGACAGGATGGTTTATCGGTTACAGAGTATGAGGCGCATTTTTGCAAGTTGTCTAGGCATGCGTTGGCCATTATTCCAAATGAGACAGAGAGGATCCGCAGATTTGTGAGGGGATTGACTTTCTCTATCAGGTCAGCTGTGTTTTTCGGACATCTAGGGAGGGGACTTCTTTCCATTCTGGTGAGCGCCGCCAAAGAGGCGGAATTGATGGAAGAGAGGAGTTTGGAGACACTAAAAGAGCTCGTATATCAGTCAGTTTATGGTGCCTCATCTGGAGGTAGGGGATCACAGAGAGTGAGTGGTTCTTTTCAGCAGCGGGGACCTATTCATGCATCTATGCCGACATTTGAGGGTGGCCAGACATCTAGGGGTTCTTATGGCCCGGGTCAGGCTCGTACGGTTCACAGCAGCGACCTACAGGGCGAGGCATTTAACAGTGGTTTTTGGGTCCACACAGCAGTTCCCAGGTCAGAGATTTTGTTTTACTTGTGGAGATCCGATCATCTAATGCGGCAGTGTACTTCTCAAAGGGGTCGTGGTGGGCCTCGACCTAATTCTTAATTCCAGACTAGACCACCAGCACCACAGGGTAGAGGTCGTGGCAGAGTTCAGTCAGGTAGAGGTGATAGAGTTTCTAGTAGTGGTGTTGCAGCTCAACAGAGTGGGGGTAGAGGTACGACCCAGGATGGAGGTTGACAACGAGGCCACTGCTATGCTTTCCCCGGGAGACCTGAGGCGGAGACCTCCGATGCTGTTATTACAGGTATCATCCCAGTATGCCATCGACCTGCGTCTGTGTTGTTTGATCCAGGTTCTACATTCTCTTATGTGTCTACGTATTTTGCTGCTAAATTTGATATGATATGTGATAGCATGACTGTACCTATTCGTGTTTCTACACCCGTGGGTAAGCCCTTAGTGGTGGATCGAGTGTATCGATCCTGTCTTGTTTCTTTGGCTGGGTATGACACTTGGGTAGACTTAATCATTCTGGGGATGGTAGACTTTGATGTTATCTTGGGTATGGATTGGCTTTCTCCTTATCACGTTGTCCTTGATTGTAATGCTAAGACTGTGACTTTAGCAATGCCTGGTATTCAGAGGGTTGAGTGGAACAGTGCTAGTGGTTCTTATCCTAGTAAGGTTATCTCTTTTATTCATGCTCAGATAATAGTGGAGAGGGGGTGTTTGTCTTACTTAGCGTTTATTCGGGATATTAGTGTTGAACCACCTCCCATGGACTCTGTTCCCGTGGTTCAGGAGTTTCTCGATGTATTTCCTTCTAATCTTCAAGGTGTTCCTCCCGATAGGGATATCGATTTTGCTATTGATTTGGAGCCGGGTACTAAGCCTATTTCTATCCCTCCATACGTATGGCTCCAGCAGAGTTGAAAGAATTGAAGGATCAGTTGCAGGATTTATTGAGTAAGGGTTTTATTCGCCCTAGTGTGTCACCTTGGGGTGCCCCTGTATTGTTTGTGAAGAAGAAGGATGGACTATGAGAATGTGTATTGATTACAGACAGTTGAACAAGGTAACAGTGAAGAATAAGTATCCTCTTCCGCGTATTGATGACTTATTTGATCAGTTACAGGGAGCATTATTGTTCTCTAAGATTGATTTGAGGTCTGGGTATCATCAGTTGAAGATTAGGGCATCAGATATCCCTAAGACAGCTTTTCGGACCCGGTATGGGCATTATGAGTTCCTAGTGATGTCCTTCGGATTGACTAATGCCCCTGCCATTCATGGAGTTGATGAATGGGGTGTTTTCGACATACCTTGATTCTTTTGTGATTGTATTCATCGATGACATCTTGGTTTACTCTAAGACTGAGGAGGACCATGTCCGACACCTGAGGATTGTACTTCAGAGGTTGAGAGAAGAGAAGTTGTATACCAAGTTCTCAAAGTGTGAGTTCTGGCTTACTTCTGTGACATTCTTGGGACACGTGGTGTCCAAGGAGGGTATTAGAGTAGATTCGGCCAAGATTAAGGCAGTTAAAGGCTGGACGCGACCTACTTCACCTACTGAGATTAGGAGTTTTGTGGGATTGACAGGCTATTATCGACGATTTGTTCAGGGTTTCTCTACTATTGCAGCTCCATTGACTAGATAGACTCGACAAGATGTGGGTTTTCAGTGGTCTGATGAGTGTGAGGAGAGCTTACAATAGCTCAAGACTTTGTTGACTTCTGCTCCTCTGTTGACTCTACCTGAGGAAGGTGTAGACTTTACTGTGTATTGTGATGCTTCAGGAGTAGGTTTGGGTGGTGTGTTGATGCAGAAGGGGAAAGTGATTGCTTATGCTTCTAGGCAATTGAAGTCCCATGAGAAGAACTACCCTACTCATGATCTGGAGTTAGCGGCTGTGGTATTTGTACTTAAGTTATGGCGTCATATTTGTATGGAGTGCATTGTGAGATCTTCACTGATCATCAGAGTCTTCAGTATATCTTTAGCCAGAGGGATTTGAACTTGAAGCAACGGAGATGGCTTGAGTTGCTGAAGGACTATGATGTGACCATTCTGTATCATCCAGGAAAGGCCAATGTTGTGGCCGATGCTCTGAGTAGGAAGACTCCTAACATGGGGAGTCTTGCAGCGCTTAGTATTGAGGAGAGACCATTGGCTAGAGATGTGCAGATATTAGCTAACAGTCTTGTCCGCTTGCAGATTTCAGAAGAGAGTGATGGGATGATTGCTTTTATTGAGGCTCGGTCTTCTTTAGTCGAGCAAATCCGTGCACACCAATTTGATGATGAAAAATTATGTCTCATTCGAGACAAAGTATTGAGAGGGGAAGCTAAGGAGGCTGTCCTTGATTCTGATGGTGTCTTGCGGATCGGAGGCAGAATTTGTGTGCCTAGGACAGGCTATTTGATTAGATTGATTCTTGAGGAGGCCCATTGTACTCGTATTCCATCCATCCGGGAGCGGCGAAGATGTATCATGATCTGAGTCAGCATTACTGGTGGTGTGGGATGAAGAGAGATATTTCAGACTTTGTTTTCGAGGTGTTTGACTTGCCAGCAGGTCAAGTGTGAGCACCAGCGGCCCGGGGTGTATCTCAGAGGATGCCTATTCCTACTTGGAAGTGGGAGCGGATTACTATGGACTTTGTTGTGGGTTTGCCTACCACAGTGGGTGGTTATGATCTATTTGGGTTGTTGTTGATAGGATGACCAAGTCTGCCCACTTCATCCCGGTTCGGGTAAGTATACACAGAAAAGTTAGCCGAACTATATATCAGTCAGATTGTGCGACTACATGGAGTTCCTGTTTCTATCATATCAGATCGAGGTTCACTATTTACTTCTCACTTCTGGAAGGCATTACAACATGGTCTGGGTACTCAGTTAGATATGAGTACGACATTTCACCCTCAGACAGATGGTCAATCTGAGCGGACCATTCAGGTATTGGAAGATATGCTTCAAGCGTGTGTGATTGATTTTGGTGCAAGATGGGATCGACATTTACCCTTAGCGGAGTTCGCCTATAATAACAGTTATCACTCTAGTATCCAAATGGCCTCATTTGAGGCATTGTGTGGTAGACGGTGTAGATCTCCTATTGGTTGGTTTGATTCGGCGGAGATGGACTCTTTGGATACAGACTTGCTTAGAGATGCTATGGAACAAGTCCGTATGATTCAGTTTAGACTGTTGACAGCCCAGAGTCGACAGAAGATTTATGCAGACCGGAGAGTTAGAGCCTTGGTGTTTATGGAGGGTGATCATGTTTGGATCCGAGTATCACCCATGAAGGGTGTGATGAGGTTTGGAATGAAGGGAAAGCTTAGCCCTACGTTCATTGGACCTTTTGAGATTTTGAGCTGAGTGGGAGAGGTGGCCTATAAGTTGTCCTTGCCAACTAGTTTGTCGGTAGTTCATCCTGTTTTTCATGTCTCTATGCTTCGGAAGTACATTCCGGATGAATCTCATGTGCTTTCACTTGATTCTGTGGAGTTGGGTCCAGACTTGACATTTGAAGAGGAGCCTATAGCTTTTTGGATAGGCAGGTTCGAAAGCTTAGACCAAGGAGATTGCTTCAGTGAAGGTGCAATGGAAGCACCGATCGGTGGAGAGGCAACTGGGAGACTGAGTCTGACATGCGTGCCAGATATCCTCACTTTTTGAAGCTTCAGGTAATTACTTTTACTCTATGTTCAAGTCGAACATGATTTTTAGTGGTGGATAATGTAATGACCCAAAATCTCCTCTTTAGAATTTTTGAATATTTGTTTAACTTAAGTTAATTAAACAATAGTTTATGGGCTAAAGTGATAATTTATTTAAGAACCTATACCATTTAGATTATATTTAATAAAATATGTGGGTAAAACCTATCACTTTTAGTACATAATTAATTAAAAAAAAAAGTCAGAAAACACAAACGAAAAAGAGAGAGGAATAACTTGACCTAGCGCAACATCGATCAAAGATGAAAAACAAAAAGAAAGCAATTTGCAGAATTCCCGTCGGCCATATTCAATTCTTGGTAGGCATGCATTAATTACTTCATGTTACTTTATATACAATATAGAAAATGTATAACTATTGGATATATATATAGAATTGGAAGGAGTATATTGGTTGGAAGTTTTAGGGGAGGAACTTATACTTAAACTATGCCTAATTTAAATGCTTTTGTGCAAATGTTTTCATTAAATGGCTATATATATATATATGATATGATATTATAATGGAATGGAAGGAAAAGAGATTTGGAATAGAAATGGGCAGTGTTATACGTATTGGAGTTGGGTATGAATATGGCTGATTTCTATGGTCTAATCATTGTCCAATGATGGCCTAATCATTGGAAAATGATGGCCTAATCATTGGACAATGATCCTTGGGAAATTTAAGTGAGGAATAGTGATAGTTAATTAGGTACTGCTGCACGAATATTTTATCCCTGAGCATTCTTTTAAAATTAATATTTATATATATGGTATCACATTATTATTAAAGTTATGAGTTAGTGATAGAAGTAATCAAATATTAGATTAAAATGTTATATGAATATCATTAAATTTATGGTATGGGGAATTATTTCTTTACCTTAGACTTGAAATTGAAATATGAGAATTATATGTTAACTTAATTATAAAGTTGGATAAGCTTTTCGGTCTAAGCTAAACCCTATATACGTAAGTGTTGTTAGTGTCGGAATCTGATTCCAACTATATACTTGAATAGATTGCATTGGTTTGGAAGCTCAACGAAAGGGGAAAACACAAGTCCCGGAGTGATTGTTCGTTGATTTGAGGCAAGTGAATTTCTAAACTCTTGTTAAGTGTATGAAATCCGTGTATTTCCTTGTGTGGTGTTGAGAATGACTTAGAGACTTGTTGCTTAATTGTTGGTTTTGTATTCCTTGTTGTAAATTGTGCTTTGTTATCAAAATGGTTATCTCCTCATTTTCATTTGAGCATGTCATTTGCATTGTATCTGAGACATGGTTGTGGTAAGAGGGTGTACCATTTCGAGGGTCGTATCGTGCGCCGCGATGGATATTATATTTCGAGGGACGTATCGCGCGCCGCGAAGGTTACTATTATCGAGGGTCGTGTCGTGCGCTGCGACAGATGCATGGACTGATATGTCCCCCATGGGTCCCGGTCTGAGAGACAGCGGGTGTGTATCGTTAAGAAAGGCATGCATCACTATATTTGACATTGCATCTCATGACATTGCACATTTTATTATTGATGAACTTGAACATGTGTTTTGCTGATCTTGTGATTGTTTCTCTGTGAAGCTTGTGACTGTTGAATATTGAGTTGTTATTGAAAATGTGTAAACTGATGGAGTGTGGTTATTGAGTTGTGTGTTTGGTAAACTGTAAACTGTTAGGCTGTAGCGTGGAGATTTAGATAGGGTGTAAGGAGTACCTGTATTTCGTCCACTTAACTTGTGTTTAGAGGTTTGCTTGTTGGGTACCGCATGGTTTGGTACTCACCCCTTGCTTCTACAAATTTTTTTGTAGGTTACGAGCCTGGCTCTTTGTGATACCTTCTATTCTCTTCGTTTCTGAGGCATCTTGTGGAGGATTGTGAGGTAGCTGCTTGTCATCTCAGCGAACTTTCCTACTCCAGTTTATGATTTTGTTTTTACTTGAAAGACAACTTCATTTTAGAATTCTATTTTGTTTCAATTCTAATGTTTACATTAGAGGCTTGTGCACGTGACAACCTGGTTTTGGGGATTGAATTAATGTGACTTGGTTTCATACTAGAAATTGTTGTTGGATTGTCATTTACTTCCGCACTTTGTTAGATATTTGGTTTTAGGCTGACTGTCTTGGCTGGATAAGACGAGTGCCACACACCCATTTTTGGGTCGTGACAGATTATTATATCTATGAAATTACATTTTACCCTTGATCACCATTTACTTTCATATACAAAGAGATGTTTCTAAAATTATTTATTTCTCTTGCTATCTTTATTAAAAGATCTTTTATAATTATAAAATTAAATTTTTACCCTTGATCGTCCTACCACTTCACTCTTCTATACATATAATAGAAACTAGATGAGTATTGTTTGTGCTATGCACGGGCCTAACATAAATTATCATGTCATTTTCTTTGTGTTTAATTTGAATTGTCACCTGAGATTTAGGACCTAAGTTGTATTTATATTTGAAAAAATATTAGAAAAAATAAATATATATAAATTGCTCGATTCAGAAATTTATTGATTTTCTTTTACAAAATGAAAAAGTCATCCTACTTGTTTGACACAGTAAACACTTTAACAATAATCCACAATTTTATTAAATAAATATTAAATAAATCAATAATATTTATTTAATAAATTGGTCGATACGCTTCTGTTCGATTGGTTCGGTTGATCTTTGATATTCTTTTTACATCCATACATACACTCATATATATCACACTTACCTATTACTTTCTTGCAAAATCAAACCTAAGCGCATGTGTCATTGGCTGATTACATTATCCATCATCATGTGCTACATGATTAACACAATGTATCACTTTTCTACTAGTGTTGGTACTACGAAGTTTGCACCATGAACACAAAAATCACATAGGATATTGAAAATGTTGTCCATGGCCAGAATATTTCGTTGCTTTGTACTTTTCAAAGATTTTCTTCCTATTCCAAAAAGAAAAAAAGAGATTAAATATTTTTAAATAGAAAGCGCTAAACCAATAAAAATTCATAGACGCATTTAATAATTACAATGAAGAACCATTGTGTGTCACGACCCAAAACCGAGCCGCGTCTGGCACCCACACTTACCCTACTATGTGAGCGAACCAACCAATCTAAACCCTAACATTGCAATATAATATCACAAAAGTAATGCGGAAGACTTAAACTCATTATAAAATCAATTCAAAAACTATTATTATCCCCAAAATCTGGAAGTCATCATCACAAGACATCTATCCTCAAATTACTAACTAAGAGTATCTAAGAAAGCAAAAACAAGTAAAAAGCTAGTCCATGCCGGAAGTTCAAGGCATCAAGACTTGAAGAAGAAGATCCAGTCCAAGCTAGAAGCATTAGCTCACCCTGAAGATCCGGTGTGGCGAAGACTGGCTAGAATTGCTGTTGAGTTGAAGACGACGGCACGTTTGCTGCACTCCACAAATAACAAAGAAAGAAAACATACAGTAGGGTCAGTACAAACACAAGTACTGAGTAGATATCATCGGCCAACTCAAAATAGAAACACATATATCGAATAATATCATGAAATCAACTATAATACTCAAGATGTAGCAACAAGAAATACTATAATCATCAATAAGTACTATCACGTTCATCCATAAGGACTCAATCCTCAATACTATATCATTTGGGAATTAGGTTCATTAGATTGAGTATATTTAACATCTTTCAAGATTCATTATCTTTCTTCCTCTTGTGTCGGTACGTGACACTCTGATCCCTTACTACTATCCTGGTGTCGGAACGTGACACTCCGATCCTCATATACTATCCTGGTACCGGAAGTGGGCACCCGATCCATATTCTATCCTGGTGTCGGAACGTGACACTCCGATCCTCTATACTATCCTGGTACCGGAACGTGGCACCCGATCCATATTCTAACCTAGTGTCGGAACGTGACACTCCGATCCTCATATACTATCCGTTACCCGGAACATGGCCACCGATCCTCTATTTCTTATCCTTGTTCCGGAACGTGGCACCCGATCCCCTAATTCATCAAGCCTTCATTTATAACCAAGGCATCATCATTACAAGTGAATTAGGGTTTCTTTCAAGATTTTGGATTCAATAACTTCTTCATCATGCTTATTTTATCACAATTTCATAATCCATTCATGCAAGCATACAATAAGCATATAAAAGAGTTTACAATACTATCAATACATATCATTCGCTATTAAGAGTTTACTACGAGTAGTTTAAAACCATAACCTACCTCCACCGAAGATTAGTGATCAACAAGCAATTTCCCAAGCTTTGTTTCTCTCTTTCTCATTCGATTCTCCCTCTTTCTCTTGTTCTTTCTATTTTTCTTATTCAGACCCTCTTTCATTTACCCTAATTAGTATATAATTAAGTTTAAAAGATGGAAATAATAACCCCCTAATTAACTCAAGGTTACCTCTTTTAACCCCTAAGTAATTAGACTTATTAATGTTAACCCACGAAATTTATAATTATAGCAGGAATAGTCCAAAACGCCCCTTTAAAACTTAACCAGAAATCCGACCCAGACTGGGATTATGCAACCTGTGACGGCCCGTCGCGCCTGCAACGGTCCGTCCTGCAGGTCGTCGCAAAGTTCAGAGACTAAATTTTCACTAAAGAGTCTGTGACGGTCCGTCACGCCTGTGACGGTCCGTCCTGCACTTCCGTCACGACGTTCAGAGAATTGTTTCTAGTACCAAATTGTCAAGAGTTGAAGTGTTTTGGAACGGAACCTCACAATGGTCCGTCGTGCCTGTGACGGTCCGTCCTGCAGGTCCGTCACAGAGTTCAGAGAGTCGATTTCAACACCCAATTTTCTAATTTCTAAGTGTTATGGAACGAGACCCCCTCGACGGTCCGTCGTGCACATGATGGTTTGTCGTGGGGTCCGTCGTATCAGCCAGTTTTTCCAGAAATAAAATCTGTTACTCAAAATGACTAAACAGGTCATTACAATAGATTCCAATTTACCCATCGTTCGTCCTCGAACGATCACAAGAAAAGAAACAAGGGCGAAAGGGAGTACCTGAATCTGTGAACAGATGTGGGTATTTTTCTTGCATATCAACCTCTTTCTCCCAAGTGGCCTCTTCAACTGGTCGATTCTTCCATTGAACTTTGATGGACGCAATCTCCCTTGACCTCAACTTGCGAACTAACTCTATCTAAAATAGCACAGTTCCTCCTCATAAGTCAAATTCTCATCAAGAGAACAGAATCCCAACGGATGATGTAGTTTCCATCCCATGGTATCTTTCAACATGGACACATGAAATACCGATGCACTCCGGACAGCCCTTGGGCAAGGCTAATTCATAAGCCCACCTCCCCTACTCGCTTAAGTACTTCAAATGGTCCAATATACCTTGGACTTAGTTTTACCCTTTTTACCAAACCGCATCACCCCTTTCATGGGTGAAACCTTCAATAAGACTTGTTCACCCTCCATGAACTCCAAGTCTCTAACTTTTCGATCCGCATATTCCTTTTGCCTACTTTGAGCCGCTAAAAGCATTTCTTGAATAGATTTTACCTTCTCCAAGGAATCCCTCAACAGATCAGTACCCCATGGTCTGACCTCAAATGCATCAAACCAACCAGTGGGAGACCTTCATCTCCTCCCATACAATGCTTCGAATGGATCCATATCAATACTGGAGTGATAGCTATTATTGTATGAAAACTCCGCTAAGGGTAAGAAGTTATCCCAATGACCACCAAACTCTATCACACATGCACGAAGCATATCCTCCAAGACGTGAATCGTTCGCTCAGACTGACCATCGTTTTGAGGGTGAAATGCAGTACTAAGGTCCAACCTAGTACCTAATTAAGCATGCAATGTTCTCCAAAACTTAGAAGTAAACTGTGTACCTCTATCTGATATGATGGAGAGTGGAACCCCATGCAATCGAACGCTTTCTGAGATGTAGATTTTGGCTAACTTCTCTGCATTGTAGTTCACCTTGACCGGAATAAAGTAAGCGGACTTAGTTAATCTGTCCACAATTACCCAAATGGAATCAAATTTACCCAATGTATTTGGAAGACCAACCACGAAGTCCATTGCGATTCTCTCCCACTTCCATTCAGGAATGGGGCATTCTCTGAAGTGTTTTCTTCCGGGCCTCTGGTGTTTCATACTTTACTTTTTGACAATTTGGATATTTGGCAACAAAATCAACAATGTCGCGCTTCATTCTACTCCACCAAATTGTTGTTTTAGGTGCGGTACATCTTGGTTGCACCAGGATGTATAAATATCCGGAACTATGAGCCTCTGTAAGAATAGTGTGGATCAACTCATCAACACGGGGTACACATACCCTTCCCTTAATCCAAAAACACCTTCTGCATCAATTATGGCCTCTTTATCCTCTCCTCTCAACACCATATCCCGAATTCGGCTTAGTTTCTCGTCTTCAAACTGTTTTCCTCTTGATCTTGTCAAGAAAAAAAGATCTCGCTCCACACAAAGCTAAAAATCCTCCTTCTCTCATTTACTTCTAGCCTCATAAAGTCATTAGCCAGGTTTGGATTTCTCTAGCCAATGGGCATCTAGAAACTTGCAAACTGAGCTAGACTTCCCATGCTTCCGGCCTTTCTACTTAAGGCGTCTGCCACAACATTCGCCTTTCCCGGATGATACAGAATAGTGATATCGTAGTCCTTCAGTAGTTCCATCCATCTCCTCTGTCTCAAATTCAAATCCTTCTGAGTGAAGATAACTGTAGGCTACGATGGTCCGTATAGACTTCACATTTAACCCCATACAAATAGTGTCTCCATTGCTTTTAGTGCAATACTACCGCGGCCAACTCCAAATCATGGGTCGGATAGTTACGTTCATGCACCTTTATTGCCTCGAAGCATAAGCAATTACCTTCTTCTCTTGCATTAGCACTGCACCCAAACCCGAATAGGATGCATCACAATAAACGATGAAGTCCTTACCTCTCTACTGGCAAGTAAGAATTGGTGCAGTAGTCAACAAGGTCTTGAGTTTCTGAAAGCTTTCCTCACACTCATCCGACCATACAAATGGAACATTCTGCTTAGTCAAGTTCGTTAATTGGGAAGCAATAGAAGAGAATCCCTTGACGAATCGGCGATAGTAGCTAGCTAAACAAAAAACTCCTTATTCTGACACGTTTGTAGGTCTCACCCAATTCTTCACTGTCTCAATCTTAGATGGATCCACCATCACTCCATCCTTAGAAACTACGTGTCCCATGAAGGACACTGAATCTAGCCAAAACTCACACTTGGAGAATTTGGCATAAGCTTCTTCTTTCTCAATAACTCTAACACCATTCTCAATGCTCCTCATGTCCTTCTTACTCCGTGAGTATATCAGTATATCATCAATAAATATGATCACAAAAGAGATCCAGATATGGCTTGAGATCCGTTCATCAAGCTCATGAAAGCAGCAAGGGCATTCGTAAAGACCAAAAGACATTACCACAAATTCGTAATGCCCATACCTAGTTTGAAAATCAGTCTTTGGCACATCCGTTGCCCGTATTTTCAATTGATGATAACCGGATCTCAAATCAATCTTAGAGAAGACACAAGCACCTTGTAACTGATCAAACAAGTCATCAATGCGAGGAATGGGATACTTTTTATGAATAGTTACCTTGTTCAACTGTCGGTAATCTATGCACATCCGAAAACTCCCATCCTTCTTCTTCACAAATAGCACCGGAGCACCCCAGGAGATGCACTTGGTCTAATGAAGCCTTTGCTCAACAACTCTTGAAGTTGGGCCTTTAACTCTCTTATCTCCGCGGGAGCCATTCTATAAGGGGGTATAGAAATGGGGCGAGTACCCGGTTCCAAATCGATGCAAAAATCAATATCTCTATCTGGTGGCATAACAAGAAGATCTGCAGGGAACACATCCAGAAACTCATGGACTACCAAAACCGACTCAATTGGAGGTACTGGGGTAGTGTCATCCCTGAGATGTGCCAAGAAAACTAAACACCCTTTACTAACCATTCTCTTAGCACGAAGGAAGGAGATGATACGAACCGGAGTGGAAGTGTAGTCGCCCTCCCACACTAACTGATCTGTCCCAGGCTTGGCTAACGTCACATTTTAGCATTACAATCCAAGATTGCAAAATTTGGAGAAAGCCAAGTCATACCCGAATTACATCGAATCAACCATTTCTAAGATAACCAAATCTACATAAGTGTTGCTCCCCACAAAAGTCACCAAGCAAGACCTATATACTTTTTCAACTATCACAGACTCACCCACTGGAGTAGACACACGAATAGGTATGTCAAGCAATTCACAAGGTAAATTAAGACCAGTAGCAAATGAAGAAGATACATAAGAAAATGTGGATCCGGGATCAAACAATACAGAAGCCATGCAATCACAAACCAAAAGATTACCTGTGATACAACATCAGATGTCTCTGCTTCAGATCTCCCAGGGAAAGCGTAACAATTGGCCCCATTACTTGTCTGTCCGTTTCCCCTACCATGTTGTGTTGTAGTGGCTCCAGTTTGCCCATCACCTCTGCCGTTTTGGTGACCACCATTACCTCGAACACCACGCCCTCCAGAATAACGGCCTCTACCATGACCACCTCTACCTCTGACTATGGGAGGTCTGTGACTCTGCCTTGGACAATACCTCTTAATGTGTCCAGTCTCCCCACATCCATAACACTCTCTGGATTCAAGCATTGGTCTCCTGGAGAAGTGTTGACCGGTCTGAGGTGGACCCCCAACTACAGTCTGTAGTGAAGACTGAATTGGTCGGGCCGAGTAACCTCCTGAGCCTTGCCCTCTGGAGTAAGAACCATTAAACTCACCTCCCTTTTGAAACCTTTTTGATGTCGATGTCATGGTGAAGTCATCTGGCTTCACTCCCTCACCCTCTTCACGAAGTCTAACCTTCTTGGAAGGATTTTGCCGTAGCCGCTACCTGTAAGGCCGAATCCGCAATTCTGACCTCAACCCTTTCACAAAACGGCGAATCCTCTTGTGGACTGAAATAAAGTTGGGTGGCATACCGGGATAATGCACGAAATTTAGCCTCATATGCATTAACCGTCATCCTACCTTGCTCTAGGCTCAAGAAATCATCTCTTTTCCTATCCCTCAAAGTCCGTGGGAAATAATTCTCCATAAACAAACTAGAGAATGATGCCCAAGTCATAGGTGGTGCCTTTGTTGGTTGACACTCAACATGTAACCGCCACCACATTTTGGCGTTTCCTTGAAATTGATAACTCACGAACTCAACACCAAACCGTTCTACGATACCTATCTTGTGTAGTAGCTCATGACAGTCAACCAGAAAATCGTAAGCATCCTCAGATTCAGCACCCTTGAAGATTGGAGGTTTCAATTTCAAGAACTTACTGAAAAGTTCATGCTGATCATTTTCCATTATAGGCCCTGTAGTCAGACGAGGAAATGTGCCTATTTCCATTGAGGCATCCATGCGGGGAGCCATAGTAGCCGCATGTTGTACCTCTGGAACCTGAGGTGCTGGTGTAGAAAACACTGGAGGTGTCTGACCCTGATCAGATAACCCGCTAACATAAGCAAGAACCTGATTGATCATCTCTGGGGTAGGTTGGGGTGGCAATTCCTAATTCTGTACTTTTCATTCTCCCCTTCCTCCCCTCTCTCACCCTCTCCTACCTCACTCCTCAGTTGGTGGGGAGTCACCGCCCTAGTATCAGATGGGCTAGGTGCTTGTCCTCTTCCTCTAGAGGAGTCCTCCCACGACCTCTACCACGGCCTCTTGCCACTGTTCCTCTCCGAGCTACAGCCCCAGTGGCTGGCTCAGACGCATCCTGTCTTGCCGGTGTTGGTGTTGGCGCAGTCGTTGCTCTAGTTCTAACCATCTGCAAAATAGAGTGATGATTGTCAGATACCAATTTGTATCACCTAGATACCAATTTGATCCAAGTAATAGCACGAAAGAAAGAATGAAAGAATGGAATTTTCCTAAAGTCTTATAGCGTCTCAAAGAAAAGTAAAGGCGTCCCACTACCATTCCTTAAGACTCTACTAGACTCGTTCTTGTGTGATGAGACCAACGAACCTAATTCTCTGATACCAAGTTTGTCACGACCCAAAACCGAGCCACGACTGCCACCCACACTTACCCTCTTATGTGAGCGAACCAACAAATCTAAACCCTAACATATCAATATAATATCAACTGAAAGTAATGCGGAAGACTTAAACTCATTAATAAAATCAATTCAAAAACTAATATTATCCCCAAAATCTGGAAGTCATCATCACAAGAACATCTATCCTCAAATTACTAACTAAGAGTATCTAAGAAAGCAAAAAACAAGTAAAAAGCTAGTCCATGCCGGAAGTTCAAGGCATCAAGACTTGAAAAAGAAAGATCCAGTCCAAGCTAGAACCATTAGCTCACCCTGAAATCCGGTGTGTAGACGAAGACTGGCTAGATTACTGTTGAGTTGAAGACGACGGCACGTTTGCTGCACTCCACAAATAACAAAGAAAGAAACATACAAGTAGGGGTCAGTACAAACACAAGTACTAAGTAGATATCATCGGCCAACTCAAAATAGAAAACAACACATATCGAATAATATCATGAAATCAACTATAATACTCAACATGTAGCAACAACAAATACTATAATCATCAATAAGTACTATCACGTTTATCCATGAGGACTCAAGCCTCAATACTATACTCATGTGGGAATTAGGTTCATTAGATTGAGTATATTTAACATCTTTCAAGATTCATTATCTTTCTTCCTCTTGTGTCGGTACGTGACACTCCGATCCTCTACTACTATCCTGGTGTCAGAACGTGACACTCCAATCCTCATATACTATCCTGGTACCGGAATGTGGCACCCGATCAATATTCTATCCTGGTGTCGGAACGTGACACTCCGATCCTCATACACTATCCTAGTACTGGAACGTGGCACCCGATCCATATTCTATCCTGGTGTCGGAACGTGACACTCCGATCCTCATATACTATCCTGGTACCGGAACGTGGCACCCGATCCTCTATGTCTATCCTGGTACCGGAACGTGGCACCCGATCCCCTAATTCATCAAGCCTTCTTTTATACCAAGGCATCATCATTAACAAGTGAATTAGGGTTTCTTTCAAGATTTTGGATTCAATAACTTCATCATGCTTATTTTATCACAATTTCATAATCACATTCATGCAAGCATACAATTAAGCATTTAGAAGAGTTTACAATACTATCAATACATATCATTCGCTATTAAGAGTTTACTACGAGTAGTTTAAAACCATAAACTACCTCCACCGAATATTAGTGATCAACAAGCAATTTCCCAAGCTTTGTTTCTCTCTTCCTCGTTTGATTCTCCCTCTTTCTCTTGTTCTTTGTATTTTTCTTATTCAAACCCTCTTTCTTTTACCCTAATTAGTATGTAATTAAGTTTAAAAGATGGCAATAATAACCCCCTAATTAACTCAAGGTTACCTCTTTTAACCCCTAAGTAATTAGACTTATTAATGTTAACCCACGAAATTTATAATTATAGCAGGAATAGTCCAAAATGCCCCTTTAAAACTTAACCAGAAATCCGACCCAGACTGGGATTACGCAACCTGTGATGGCCCGTCGTGCCTGCGACGGTCCGTCCTGCAGGTCGTTGCAAAGTTCAGAGACTAAATTTTCACTAAAGAGTCTGTGACGGTCCGTCACGCCTGTGACGGTCCGTCCTGCACTTCCGTCACGACGTTCAGAGAATTGTTCCCTGTACCAAATTCTCAAGATTTGAAGTGTTTTGGAACGGAACCTCACAATGGTCCGTCGTGCCTGTGACGGTCCATCCTGCAGGTCCGTCACAGAGTTCAGAGAGTCGATTTCAGCATCCAATTTTCTAATTTCTAAGTGTTATGGAACGAGACCCCCTCGACGGTCCGTCGTGTCCATGACGGTCCGTCGTATCAGCCTGTTTTTCCAGAAATAAAATCTGTTACTTAAAACGACTAAACAGGTCGTTACAGTGTGTGTGAGAGAGAAAGCAAGACAACGTATTCGATTAAATCAAGGAACAGTGAGAAAATACTACTTATGAGTACTATAGCCAATAGTGTAGACTTCAAGTTATACTTCCTTAGAGAGGGGTCGAGGAGGGCACAAAGTTAATAAAGGTCAAAAAATATTTTTGCAACCTAGGAATACATCAAAAATTTAGTTCTTTCTCAAAAATTCAAATATGAAAATTATTTTTGACATTTTCAAATAAACATGATAAGTAATAATAATAAAATATCAGATGTTTCCGTGATTATTTTAACATCGTGTCAAACATATATATTCGAATTAAATAATTAATTTATTGATATTCATTTTCTAGGTTATTTGAAAATCATTCAAGAAAATAGATTAAAATTATGTGTTTCAATATATTAAAAAATTTTCGTACCGATCCATCTGTAGATTAATTTTGAGTACACTTATAAATTTATTTTATAGGTGTTTAACAAATAAAACATTGACCTAATTGATATAAATTAAAATGAATCATCTCATTCTTTACAAAATGATAAAAGGATAAAAAAAATTATGACTTTACATTTTACCTTTATATTCATTAAAATTAGGAGAACAATTTAGCATAGTAAGGAAAGAACTTTTTTTAAAACTAATTTATATACCTAATGGATGAATGTTTTATCTCAAACAATGAGAATTTAAAATATTAACAAAAGATAATATCATATATATTGTAAGTAATTTAACATAAGGTAGTTAAAATAATAATTTATATAACTTTCCTAAAATGATTTTAGATTATGATAAAATAGTAGTAATAAATAAATATGTGTTTCTAAATTGATTAGACAATGACATATGTTTTGGGATTATACATAAAAAGAGAAATCAAATAAATTAGATACTTCAAAAATTAATTTTACAATCCAAAAACAAAAACAACACCATGAAATTTAAAAGTCTAAAGAGAACAAAAGGAAAGGTCATAACATGCTCTGAATTTTTTGAAAATTATGTTCTTAAAGAGCTTGTTCAATGGATGCATTCCTTATGAATCAGGCCTTTTGAGGATTGCAATCGTTATTGATTTTGAATTTAACATGTTAACTGGTCCTTATCATATTCATAAGAATATTTTAAAAATGTGGATCAATTGTATTTTGTTAAAACATTTGTCATATGTACGTACAAATCTCAAAAATGAGGTGTTCACACTAAGAAATAGTGAGTTTTACCTTTCTTATAATTGTTTTACAAAAGTAGGATCATCATGTAGGGAATTAATTAAAATTGAAGTTCTTAATGTTGAAAAAGAAAAACTGCATTATAATCTTCCTTATAAGAGATCCATACCCGAAACATGTATTATTTAGGATGCAAATTACAAATTAAGGGTGACAAATTTTTATTGGTATATGAGATGAGAGGGAAAAAAATTGAGGAGTGAATGAAACAAAGGATGTGTTAATGTCTGTTTACTTGAGTCTTGGACTTAGTTATAGAAAAATCTTATAATTTATAGTTTCTAAAATAATAATGTAACTTGAAATTTAGGCAATTGAAAAAATATTTTGATAAATTTAAAATAGAATTTATAAAATTTTAAAATAAAATATATATGAAATGACCACATATTTTCCTTGATTGTCCTCAACTTCATATTTAATATAATAGAAAAATATCAACTTTTGACTTGTCAACTTTAAATTTAAATCAAACTTACGTTAGTTCACTTGTCAGGTTAATATGTATGAAATTAAATAAAAATAAAAATTTGATTATATATTTTAATGAAGAACTGCTCATTTATAATCTATTAAACATTTTTAGTTTACTTTAAATACAAATATATCATCGAATTCATTTTATCTACAAAGTTACTTTTTCTACATTTTTTAAAATATTAGTGTTTTAATATCACAACTAATTTTACTTATTCTTTAAATTCAATATAATATATATTTTTAATTTATTACATTTAATTTCTTTTTAGGTACATTAATTAGAGAAAAAATAAAATTAAATGTAATTAACCATATTTTTAAATAATGAATTGTGGGAAATATAATGAATAGAAAAAATGTCAATAATTAAAGTAAAGTGATAGTAAAATAGAGTAATGAGTAAATATCACAATAAGTCTGTCACGACCCACAATGAGCCGCGAGTGGCACCCACATTTATCCTCCTATGTGAGCAAACCAACCAATCTAAACCCAGTCATTTACCAATATTTCAACCATAATGAACAAAATACAATGCGGAAGACTTAAAACTCATTAATATAACCAATAAATAACTTCTAAAATTTAATACTTATTATTCCCAAAATCTGGTCAATCACACCACAAGAACATCTATCCTCAAATTACTAAATCTAAGAGTATCTAAGAAGCTAAAATAAATAAACAGCTAGTCCATGCCCGAACTTCAAGGCATCAAGACGTGAAAAAGAACATCCAGTCCAAGCTAGAAGTAATAGCTCACCCTGAAATCTGGTGTGATGAAGACTGGCTAGAGTTGCGGACGAGTCGAAATCGATGGCACGTTTGCTGCACTCCACAATAACAAAAAAAAAATTTACAAGTAGGGGTCAGTACAAGGAACACGTACTGAGTAGGTATCATTGGCCAACTCAGAATAGAAAGCAATATATATTGAACAATAACATAAAATTGACCACAAAACCTAACAGGTGACAATCAACAAGTCAAGAATCGTTTGCAACAACACCAAACACACCTATGAGAACTCAAGCCTCCACACCATACTCATTTAGGAATTAGGTTCTTCAAATTGAGTATATTAACATAATTCAAGATTCATTCTCTTTATTCCTCTTTTATCGGTACGTGACACTCCGCTCCCCTACTACTACGTGTCGGAACGTGACACTCCGATCCCCTAATTCTATGTGCGGGTTCATGAATTCTACGTGTTGGTTCGTTTTAAACCCGATCCCCTAATTCTACGTGTCGATTCGTGACACCCGATCCCCTAATTCTACGTGTAGGTTCGTGACACCCGATCCCCTAATTCTACGTGCCGATTCGTGACACCCGATCCCCTAATCTCATTCTTTTAGTTCATCAACCCTTCTTTATGCCAAGTCGTCATCTTAATAGAGAGATTTTAGAATTAAAGATTCAATAACCTCAACCTTCTAATCCATCACAATTACATAATCACATCATAAAACACACAATCAAGCATATAGAAGATTTTACAGAATCACCCAATACATATCAATAGCTATGTAGAGTTTACTACGGAATAGCATAAACCATAACCTACCTCCACCGAAGAATCGTGATCAAGCAAGCTATCTTCCCAAAACCTTTGCTTCCCTCTGCGTTCTTCTCTTTCTCTCGCTCGTTTCTCTCTCTTTTTCTTTTTATTTTTCCTCTCCCAATTCTTTCTCTTTTACCCTAATTATCCTATAACTCATTATGATGAAAGTAGCCCATTATTTAGGTTTAAGTTGTCTCCTTTAACCCCCAAATGAATAATTTATTAGCATTAACCCACTAACTTTATAATTATAATCATGAATAGTCCAAAACACCCCATTAAAAACTTTACCAGAATTTCGACCCGAGTGGACTTACGGAGCCTATGACGGTCCGTCATGACTGTGACGGTCCGTCCTGCAGGTGCGTCACAAAGTTCAGAGAGTTAATTCTGTGGAAAGATTTGTGACGGTCCGTCGTGCCCGACGGTCCGTCCTGCAGTTCCGTCGCGAGGTTCAGAGAGTCGATCTCAGTACCCAAATTTCAGAATCTAAGTGTCTTGGAATGACACCCCCTCGACGGTCCGTCGTGCGCATGACGGTCCATCGTGGGATCCGTCGACCTAGACAGTTATTACCAGAAATAAACTCTACTGCTCAAAACGACTAAACAGGTCGGTACAATAGATACCAATTTACCCATAGTTCGTCCTCGAACGACCACAGGAAGAACAACATGGGCGAGAAAGAGTACCTGAGTCTGTAAAGAGACGTGGATATTTTTCTTGCATATCAGCCTCATTCTCCCAAGTGGACTCTTCAACTGGCCGATTCTTCCACTGAACCTTGATAGATGCAATCTCCTTTGATCTCAACTTGCGGACTTCTCTATCTAAAATAGCAACAGGATCCTCCTCATAAGACAAATTTTCATAAAAAAGAACTGAATCCCAACGAATAATGTAGTTCCCATCCCCATGGTATTTCCTCAGCATAGACACATGAAATACCGGGTGCACTCCTGAGAGTCCTGGAGGCAAGGATAATTCATAAGCCACCTCCCCTACTCGCTTAAGTATTTCAAATGGTCCAATATACCTCGGATTTAGCTTACCTCTCTTACCAAACTGCATTACACCCTTCATGGGTGAAACCTTCAGCAAGACTTGTTCACCCTCCATGAACTCCAAGTCTCTAACCTTTCAATCTGCATATTCCTTCTGCCTACTCTAAGCTGCTAAAAGCTTTTCTTGAATAGATTTCACTTTCTCTAATGAATCCCTCAAAAGATCAGTACCCCAAGGTCTAACCTCAAATGCATCAAACCAACCAATGGGGGACCTACATCTCCTCCCATACAGTGCGTCAAATGAAGCCATATCAATACTTGAGTGATAGCTATTATTGTATGAAAACTCTGCTAAGGGTAAGAAGTTATCCCAATGACCACCAAATTCTATCACACATGCACGAAGCATATCCTCCAATACCTGAATCGTTCGCTCAGACTGACCATCGGTCTGAGGGTGGAAGGCAGTACTAAGATCCAACATAGGACCTAATTCAGCATGCAATGTTCTCCAAAACATAGAAGTAAATTGCGTACCTCTATATGATATGATGGAAAGTGGAACTCCATGCAATTGAACAATCTCTGAGTTATAGAGTTTTGTTAACTTCTCTGCATTGTAAGTCGTCTTGACCGGGATGAAGTGAGCAGACTTAGTTAACCTGTCAACAATCACCCAAATAGAATCAAACTTACCCAATTTCTTTGGAAGACCAACCACGAAGTCCATTGCAATTCTTTCCCACTTCCATTCAGGAATGGGCATTCTCTGAAGTGTTCCTCCGGGCCTCTGGTGTTCATATTTTACTTGCTGACAATTTGGACATTTGGCAACAAAATCAACAATGTTACGCTTCATTCTACTCCACCAAAAGTGTTGCTTTAGGTCACGGTACATCTTTGTTGCACCAGGATGTATAGAATATCCGGAACTATAAGCCTGTGTAAGGATAGTGTGGATCAAATCATCAACACAGGGCACACATAGCCTTCCCTTAATCCTTAAAACACCTTCCTCATCAATTATTGCTTCTTTAGCCTCTCGTCGCAACACCATATCCCGAATTCGGCTCAGCTTCTCATCATCAAACTGTTTTCCCTTGATCTTTTCAAGAAAAGAAGATCTTGCCTCCATACAGGCCAAAAATCCTCCCTTTTCTAGTACTTCCAGCCTCATAAAGTCGTTGGCCAAAATTTGAACCTCTCTAGCCAATGGGCATCTAGAAACCTGTAAGTGAGCTAGACTTCCCATGCTCCCTGCTTTTCTACTTAAAACATCAGCCACCACATTTGCTTTTCCTGGGCGATAAGGAATAGTAATATCATAGTCCTTCAACAGTTCCATCCACCTTCTCTGCCTCAAATTCAAGTCTTTCTCGGTAAAGACATACTGTAAACTACAATGATCTGTGTAGACTTCACACTTGACCCCATATAGATAATGTCTCCATTGCTTTAATGCAAACACAACTGTAGCCAATTCCAAATCATGGGTTGGATAGTTACGTTCATGCACCTTTAGTTGCCTCGAAGCATAAGCGATTACATTCCTCTCTTGCATTAGCACTGCACCCAACCCAGAATAAGACGCATCGCAATAAACAATGAAATTCTTACCCTCTACTGGCAAGGTAAGAATAGGTGCAGTAGTCAGCAAGGTCTTGAGTTTCTGGAAGCTTTCTTCACATTCGTCCGACCATACAAATGGAATGTTCTGCTTAGTCAAATTTGTCAGCGGGGAAGCAATAGAAGAAAATCCCTTGACAAATCGACGGTAGTAGCTAGCTAAACCAACAAAGCTCCTTACCTCTGACACATTAGTAGGTCTTACCCAATTCCTCACTGTTTCAATCTTGGAAGGATCCACCATCACTCCATCCTTAGAAACCACGTGCCCCAAGAAGGACACTGAATCTAGCCAAAACTCACACTTGGAGAATTTGGCATAAAGCTTTTCCCTCCTCAACAACTCCAATACGATTCTCAAATGCTCCTCATGTTCCTTCCTGCTCTTTGAGTATATCATTATATCATCAATAAATACGATAACAAAAAGATCCAGATATGGCTTAAAAATCCCGTTCATCAGGCTCATGAAAGCAGCAGGGGCATTTGTAAGACCAAATGAAATTACTACGAATTCATAATGCCCATACCAGGTTCGAAAGGCGGTCTTTGGCACATCAGTTGCCCGTATTTTCAATTGATGATAACCGGATCTCAAGTCGATTTTAGAGAACACACAAGCACCATGTAACTGATCGAACAAGTTATCAATGCGAGGAATGGGATACTTGTTCTTAATAGTTACTTTATTCAACTGCCGGTAGTCTATGCACATACGGAAACTCCCATCCTTCTTATTCACAAATAACACCGGAGCACCCCAAGGGGATGCACTCGGTCTAATAAAACCTTTACCTAGCAACTCCTGAAGTTGAGCCTTTAACTCCCTTAACTCTGCCGGGGCCATTCTATAAGTGGGTATAGAATTGGGGCGAGTATCCGACTCCAAATCAATACAGAAATCAATCTCCCTATCCGGTGGCATACCAGGAAGGTCTGCAGGAAACACATCTAGGAACTCACGGACTACCGAGCCAGACTCAATCGAAGGTACTTGGGAAGTATCATCCCTGAGATGGGCCAAGAAGGCTAAACAACCCTTACTAACCATTCTCTTAGCACGAAGGAAAGAAACGATACGAACTGGAGTGAAAATATAGTCACCCTCCCACACTAGCGGATCTGTCCCAGGCTTGGCCAATGTCACAGATTTTGCATTACAATCTAAGATTGCAAAATTTGGTGGAAGCCAAGTCATACCCAAAATCACATCGAAATCGACCATCTCTAGAATAATCAGATCTACATAAGTATTGCTCCCCAGAAAAGTCACAAGACAAGATCTATACACCTTCTCAACTATCACAGACTCACCCACAGGAGTAGACACACGTATAGGTATGTCAAGCAATTCACAATGTAAATTAAGACCAGTAGAAAATGAGGAAGATACATATGAAAATGTGGATCCAGGGTCAAATAATACAGAAGCCATGCAATCACAAACCAAAAGATTACCTGTGATAACAACATCAGATGTCTTTGCTTCAGACCTCCCGGGGAAAGCATAAAATGGGCCCTATTACCTGTCTGCCCGTTGCCCCTGCCATGTTGCGCTACAGTCGTTCCAACTTGCCCGCCACCCCGACTGGTTTGGTGACCACCATTTCCTTGGCCACCACGTCCTCCAGAATGACGGCCTCTACCATGACCACCTCTACCTCTAGCTATTGGGGTTCTGTAACTCTGTTTTGGACAATTCCTCCTAATATGTCCAGTCTCCCCACATCCATAACATTCTCTGGGGTCAAGCATAGGTCTCTGTGAAAATGATGAATTCCGGGGGTAACATTCAAACTCAGAGAAATGTTGACTGGTCTGCGACGGACCCCCAGCTATAGCCTGTAGTGAAGACTGAATGGGTCGGGATGGGTAACCTCCTGAACTCTGCCCTCTGGAGTAGGACCCACTAAACTCACCTCCTTTACGGAACCTCTTAGATGCCGATGCTGTGGTGAAATCGCTTGCCTTCACCCCCTCTACGTCTATCACAAAATCAACTACTTCCTGAAAAGATTTTGCTGCAGCAGCTACTTGTAAGGCAGAAATCTGAAAATATGACCTCAATCCTTTCACAAAGCGACGAATCCACTCTTGTGGACTGAAGCAAAGCTGAGTGGCATATCTGGATAATGCACGAAACTTAGCCTCATAAGCAGCAATCGACATCCTTCCTTGCTCTATGCTCAGGAACTCATCTCTCCTCCTATCGCTCAAGGTCCGGGGTATATACTTTTCCATAAATAAGTTAGAAAATGATGCCCAAGTCAGGGGTGGTGCCTGTGCTGGTTGACACTCAACATACGACCGCCACCACATTTTGGCATCCCCCTGAAACTGATAGGTCACAAACTCAACACCGAATCATTCTACTATGTCCATCTTATGTAGTAGTTCATGACAATCAACCAGAAAATCATAGGCATCCTCAGATTCAGCACCCTTGAAGACTGGAGGTTTCAACTTCAAGAATTTAGTGAAGAGTTCATGCTGATCACTCGTCATTATAGGCCCTGTAGTCAATCGAGGAAACGTGCCTATTTCAAATGAGGCATCCATGCGGGGAGCCACAGTAGCTGTACGTTGTACTTCCGGAACCTAAGGTGCTGGCGCAGAAAACACTGGAGGCATCTGACCCTAATCAGATAACCCACTGAGATAAGCAAGAACCTGGTTAATCATCTCTGGGGTAGGTTGGGGTGGTAATTCCTCATCTTGCACCTGTTCATTTTCCCCTTCCTCACCCTCTCTTACTACCTCGTTAGTTAGTGGAGGAGTCACCGCCCTATTACTAGCTGGACCAGGTGTTCGTCCTCTACCTCTAGAGGACGTTCCCCTGCGACCTCTACCGCGACCTCTTGCCATAGCTCCTCTTCGAGCTACAGCCCCAGTGGCTGGCTCAGACGCATCCTGTATTGCCGGTGTTGGTGTTGGCAGAGTTGTTGCTCTTGTTCTAACCATTTGCGAAATAGAGTGAGGATGTCAGATACAAATTTGTATCAACTAGATACCAATTGGATCCAAGTAATAGCATGAAAGAAAGAAAGAATGGAATTTTCCTAAAGTCCTATAGCCTCTCAAAGAAAAGTATAGGCGTCCCCCTACCGTTCTTTAAGATTCTACTAGACTCGTTCTTGTGTGATGAGACCAACGAACCTAATGCTCTGATACCAAGTTTGTCACGACCCAAAACGAGCCGCGAGTGGCATCCATATTTATCCTCCTATGTGAGCGAACCAACCAATCTAAACCCCAGTCATTTACCAATATTTCAACCATAATGAACAAAATACAATGCGGAAGACTTAAAACTCATTAATATAACCAATAAACAATTTCTAAAATTTAATACTTATTATTCCCAAAATCTGGAAGTCATCACCACAAGAACATCCATCCTTAAATTACTAAATCTAAGAGTATCTAAGAAGCTAAAATAAATAAACAGCTAGTCCACGCCCGAACTTCAAGGCACCAAGACGTGAAGAAGAAGATCCATTCCAAGCTAGAAGTAATAGCTCACCCTAAAATCTGGTGTGATGAAGACTGGCTAGAGTTGCGGACGAGTCGAAGTCGATTGCTCGTTTGCTGCACTCCACAATAACAAAGAAAACAATTTACAAGTAGGGGTCAGTACAAGGAACACGTACTGAGTAGGTATCATCGGCCAACTCAGAATAGAAAGCAATATATATTGAACAATAACATAAAATCGACCACAATACTTAACAGATGACAATCAACAAGTCAAGAATCATTTGCAACAACACCAAACACACCTATGAGAACTCAAGCCTCCACACCATACTCATTTAGGAATTACGTTCTTCAAATTGAGTATATTAACATAATTCAAGATTCATTCTCTTTATTCCTCTTGTGTCGGTACGTGACACTCCGCTCCCCTACTACTACGCGTCGGAACATGACACTCCGATCCCCTAATTCTATGTGCCGGTTCATGACACCCGATCCCCTAATTCTACATGTCAGTTCGTGACACCCGATCCCCTAATTCTACGTGTCGATTCGTGACACCCGATCCCCCTATTTTACGTGTCGGTTCGTGACACCCGATTCCCTAATTCTACGTGCCGGTTCGTGACACCCGATACCCTAATCTCATTCTTTTAGTTCATCAACCCTTCTTTATGCCAAGTCGTCATCTTAATAGAGAGATTTTAGAATTAAAGATTCAATAACCTCAACCTTCTAATCCATCACAATTACATAATCACATCATACAACACACAATCAAGCATATAGAAGATTTTACAGAATCACCCAATACATATCAATCGCTATTTAGAGTTTACTACGGAATAGCATAAACCGTAACCTACCTCCACCGAAGAATCGTTATCAAGCAAGCTATCTTTCCAAAACCTTTGCTTCCCTCTGCGTTCTTCTCTTTCTCTCGCTCGTTTCTCTCTCTTTTTATTTTATTTTTCCTCTCCCAATTCTTTATCTTTTGTCCTAATTATCCTATAACTCATTATGATGAAAGTAGCCCATTATTTATGTTTAAGTTGTCTCCTTTAACCCCCAATAAATAATTTATTAGCATTAACCCACTAACTTTATAATTATAATCATGAATAGTCAAAAACACCCCTTTAAAAACTTTTGCAGAATTCCGACCTGAGTGGACTTACGGAGCCTATGACTGTCCGTCATGACTGTGACGGTCCTTCCTGCAGGTCCGTCACAAAGTTCAGAGAGTTAATTCTGTGGAAAGATTTATGACGGTCCGTCGTGCCTACGACGGTCCATCCTGCAGTTCCGTCGCGAAGTTCAGAGAGTCAATCTCAGTACACTAATTTCAAAATCTAAGTGTTTTGGAACGACACCCCCTCGACGGTCCGTCGTGCCCATGACGGTCCGTCGTGGGTTCCGTCGACCCAGATAGTTATTACCAGATATAAACTCTACTGCTCAAAACAACTAAACAGGTCGTTACACAGTCATAAAAAATGAAGTAATAACAAAACGAGTTAATGGTAATGATAATGATTAAAAATATTTCTAGAACTATTTAGTTTTCTTGTTATCATTCTTTATAGATTTTTGTTCGCGTGAAGTCATGCTTTTACCTTTAATCAGCATTCGCTTTATATATAGAAAGACGTTTCTAGAATTATTCATTGTTCTTACTATATTTCTTAACAGATTTTTGTTAGAATGAAGTTATATTTTTTTTTGTGGTTGTCTTAAATACAAATATATCATCCTATTCGTAATATTTGTAAAATAATTTTAAACATATTTTTCTTTATTTCAAGCTAATATTGTAACGACCCGCTGGTCGTTTTGAAAACTAGGACTATTTTGGCTCTTTTTAAAAAATTTAAAGGGAGTATTTTAACTATCTGGTAACTACGAGCACCTAGTTGATAAAACTTTTATTAAATAAGTAATATAGATAATGGGTTAGTGGGGTTTCACAGTTAATAAACTCTTGCTTGGAAAATAAAAGAGTTGGAGGGAGAAACTTACCGTAGACGACGAACGAGATGAAAAACAATAAGAATGCTCTAGTGAACACAAGCAATTTCCATTCATTTTCAATTCTTATTATTTATATATTCTTATGTTGTTTATTAAGGGTGTTTTATTTATTTTCATGGGCAAAAGGCAGTGTATAGTTGAATTGAGATTATATTTGTTGTCACGATTAGGGATTCTTGGGGACGTTAGTGTGGTTATTAAGTGATAGTCTAATGATTTCCTAATCGCTTATGTTTGTCCTATGTAATATTATGTAAAATTTGAATTTAGGTTACGGACGTAATGTGAATTCTGGGATTTGGTCTGCAAATTTTTCTCCCTTATTATATTTTTGTATATGAATGATGGGGGAAAGATTGAGTCAATCATTGGGCAATGATTGCCAATCATTGGCATTTGACAAACAATTTGGAAAAAATGACACTTGTTACAGAATGGAAATTAGGAGGAAAAAAATAAATAAACAAGGGTCATGTTGCAGGCTTGCAACTTCTGTTGTGCACTTTTAATGGGTGAAATTATTCTTATTTTATTCATTTATCAAATTAAGTTACTAGTTTTTGATATATTGAGATAGGTAATTGATTAATGAGCATAAATTATATGATTTAACATTGAATTCTAGGGTATTTAAGTGATTAAGATTAAATTCTTGGCTTTAAATTTGAAAACTAGGATATAATTTGGCATATAAATTATATTAAGATTTGGGGTTTGATTACAGATATGAGTGAGTTTTATGGTCTATGATATACCTATAATAATTTGAATGTCTACAAACTCGCTTACTTATGAATATTGCATCATTGGTAGATCGTGAACATTCCTAAACTTTGCAAAAAGTGAAGGAACTATCTTGAGGATTCGTGATACGAGCTCGGCACTTGAGGTATGTTTAGACTTTTTAGACTTGTTGAAGGACGTTTTCCTAGTTAAATATTAAAAATAAAAATAGACAAAGAGATAAGGGCGAAAGATGGGGGTCTCGTATCAATGGTATGACGAGGATTGGTACGAGTACTGGTGTTATAAAACGGAAATTTACTACTATAGAATGCGTATTGTAATTTGAGAATTTCCAAAGCATGTGGGCATTAGATTATATATTATTAACTTGAAAATATTGTGTGATTGTGTTTTCTTTATTACACCCGTATAGTTGTGATAATTGAGGTGGTCATGTATTATGTTGATATTGATTGAGTGAGATGCATAATCATCCCTAATATTGAAAAAATATTATCTACATGTATTGACATTAGATTGAGTATAAGTTGGAAATGTGGAGATCGTCCAAGCTGGGGATGGTGAGATGGTAAGATTGTAATTTGAGCACGTGGAGACCGTCCTTGCGGAAATTGTTTGATATTATGATAGTGCATTGAGATCGTCCACACAGACACATAGAGATCGTCTATGTCAGTATATGGACCTCGCTAGTCCCCCATGGGTCATGATCTCTCTATGTATTTTCGAGGAGTATCATGTCTATACGGTTGAGTGAGTGCTGGATATTCTGATACATATCATTACATGGTATCATATTGCATTTCATTTCATCACATCATTCATTCTTGATGATTATGTGTTTTGTTTGGTGTTTGGAAAGTACTTGATTTTTGATTAACTTTATTAACGAAACTTAAATAGTAAGTGTAATATATATGTACTTGTATAATTTAAGAATTTATTTTTCTTATATAAACTCCTATCACTACATCTTCTTCGTCGGTCAATGAGACATAGTGGGTACACGTGGTTTCAAACTCATACTATACTTGTTGTACTGTTTGTGGTGCAGATTCGATTATGAGTAGGAGCACATCTCAAGGAGAAGTTTGAGTCCGGGTTTGGAGTGTCTTGGATTTGTGGTGAGCTGCTTGGTTGTTGCGTGGCCCATACCTCCCTCTATCTTCTACTTATTTTTTAATTCAGTATTCAAACAGGATATCCCATATGTTGATTTGTCATTTTTGTTTCAGACTTGCATCGTATTTTTGAAGCTTTTGTACTTATGACAACAATTGTTGGGTAGTACCCTTTTTCAGTTTTCCGCATTCGTACTTAGAAGGAAATTGGTGTTGGAGACGTGGCTAATTGTTGTCTTATCACTCGTTAATTAGTTGAGTTTGTTAAAATATTTTGGTTGGCTTACCTATTGGTTTGGAACACAGCTGACATCACTACTCGTGATTTTTGGGTCGTGATAATTTGGTAACAGAGACCTAGGTTTATTGGTCTCACGAGTACAAGAGCAATGTCTAGTACAGTCTTGCGGATCGGTATGAAGACGTACATACCTATATTTTAGTGGCTATAGGAAATTTAGGAAATATTATGTTCTTTCATTCACTATCGTGCACACTTGATCTTGTTGAAATTCTAATCTCGATATCTCATTCCCTCAGATGGGGAGGATTCGTACACCGACAAGTGGTTGTCAGGATCCTATTCTTGCGCCTACTTCTGAGAACACTACACGAGGTAGAGGTAGGGGACGAGCTTGAGGTCGGGGTAGGGGCCGTATTGCCGAACCTGTGGAAGGTCAAGGACCAATAGCTACCCAGGGTCGTAATAGGACTGTACATCCTAATGCAGAGGTTGTTCATGGGGATGTGCAAAATCGTGTCGAGGGGGATGGGACAACTCATGCTCCACCCAATACTATTTTCACCCCACTGCTTCAAGATACCTTGGCTCATATGTTGGGACTCCTAGAGGGGATGGCTCAAGTAGAAGCTTTTCCTAGTCACTTCTGATGGTTCACAGACCCGTGTTGGAAGTCAGATTCCAGATCCAATAGTTGCTCCAGATTCTCAGACTCCCAGGACTCAACTAGCTATTGTTGTAGCTCCTCGTTTGGATAGTATGGAGTTTCAATATATTGCATCACATTTGGCGAGCAGACCTTGTATGACCATTGATGAGCAAAAGATGTTTGGCAGGTTCAGACTAATGAATCCTCCTACTTATACTTGTGACTTAATTGAGGATGCATATGAATTTATAGTTAGTTGTCATGAGAGGTTGCATAATCTTGGATTATTGGAGTCTCATGGAATTGACTACACACCATTTCAGATGACTGGCTCTGCCATGCAGTAGTGGAGGGATTATATTAGAAGTAGGCCAGCTGGATCTCCTCCACTCCCAGACTCAGTTTACTTAGGTATTTCTATCATAATTTGTTCCACGCAGTGAGAGGGAGCACAAGAGGCCGATTTTGAGGGTTTGTAGCAAGGTGGTATATCATTTGCAGAGTATGAGGGTAAATTTCACACCTTGGCTAGGCATGCTTCGATGATACTTCCCACAGAGGCTGAGAGAGTGAGGAGTTTTGTTAAGGGGCTAATTATTCTGATTCTTCTAGGAGAGTCTCAGGTTGCTGGTCTTGTGTTTCATTCGAGAAAGTGGTGGATGCTACTAAGGAGTTGGAGATGATTCGACGTGAGGGATTTGAGAGCGTGAGGGCAAGAGAACCCATTATTCAGGTGATTTTGGTGGTGCTCTGCCTAGGAGTCGAGGTTATGTAGAGAGAAGTTATCACTGTCAGTCCAGCACACCCATTCATGCTGCTATACCTACGTTTGAGGCGGGTTACACTAGGCATAGTTCTTCGAGCTCAGTGCATACTTCAGAGGGTTCATCTTCTAGGCCTATAGTTCGTGGAGGGTATTCTTGTCATTCAAGTTCCTCTCATTAGCTTGCGTCTCATAGTGGCTGTTTTGAGTGTGGTTATATGGGAAACTTTGTGAGAGATTTCTCACAGACCAGACGTGATGGATTACATCAGGGTTCTCCGACTTCGACTTCCAAGGCTGCACAACCTCAAGCTAGGGGAAGTGCACAAAATGGTAGAAGTGGTTCTAATTTAGGTAGAGATGGTTCTCCTTCTGGTCGAGGTGGTGGTCGTGGAGGTTCACAATCTGAGGGAGGTCATTCTCATTGTTATACTTTCTCGGTAGGCTAGAGGCTGAGGCTTCAGATGTTTTTATCACATGTATTATTCCGGTATGGATTAGTTATCTTCTTACCACGCAATTTTATATTGCCATGCCAAGACAATCACTTTAGCTATCCCTGGAATTCCTATAGTAGAATAGAGAGATTCTCTTACCTTCCTAAGAGTGTGATATCATTTCTTAAGGCTCATCAGTTTGTACGGAGAGGATGTTTGTCTTACTTGCCACACATTCGAGATACTAGTGTTGAGACTCTTATGCTTGAGATTATTCCAGTGGTGAGTGAATTTTCGGAGGTATTCCCAACAGATTTGCCAGGTCTTCCACCAGATCGTGATATTGATTTTTGTATTAATGTTGAGACAGACACTCAGCCTATTTCCATTCCTCCTTGTCGTATGGCACTGGCTGAATTGAAAGAGTTGAAGCAGTTGCAGGATTTGTTGAGCAAAGGTTTTATTAGACAGAATGTATCTCCTTGGGGTGCTTCAGTATTATTTGTGAAGAAGAACGATGGATCTATGCGTATGTGTATTTACTATCGATTGTTGAACAAGGTAACCATCAGAAATAAGTACCCGATACCTCATATTGATGACTTATTTGATCAGTTGCACGGTGTTTTGGTTTTCTCCAAGATTGATTTGAGATCTAGCTATCACCAGCTGTAGGTTAGGGCGAGGATATCCCTAAGACAGCTTTTCGAACACGTTATGGCCATTACGAGTTTTTGGTGATGTCTTTTGGATTGACTAATGCCCCTGCATCTTTTATGGACTTGATGATGGAGTTTTCAGACTGTATTTGTATTCCTTTGTTATTGTCTTCATAGATGATATACTGATATACTCACGCACTAAGGATCATTTGAGGATCGTGCTTGGTATTCTACAGGAGAAGAAGCTTTATGCAAATTTTCGAAGTGTGAGTTCTGGATCAGTTCGGTATCATTCTTGGGACATGTAGTGTCCAAGGAGGGTAATATGGTGGACACAATGAAGATTGAGGCAATTAGAGAGTGGGTCAGAACTTCTTTAGTCCCTGAGATTCAGAGTTTGTTAGGCCTTGCTGGTTATTTTAGACGGTTTATAGAGGGTTTCTCATGCATTGCATCACCACTAACTAGATAAACACAGAAGGAAGTGACTTTTTAGTTGTCCGACGAGTGTGAGGTTAGTTTTTAAAAGCTCAAATTTTTATTAACTACTGCTCTGATTTTGACCCTACCCGTGGAAGGAGGGGGTTTTGTTGTATATTGTGATGCTTCTTGGATTGGTCTGTATTGTGTATTGATGTAAAAGGAAAAGGTGATAGCTTATGCTTCGAGGCAGTTGAAGGTTCATAAGAAGAAGTATCCTATTCACGATTTAGAGTTGGCGGCTGTTGTGTTTGCATTGATGATTTGGAGGCATTATCTATATGGTGTGCATTGTGAGGTGTTCACAGATCATCATAGTCTCCTGTATATATTCAATAGAGAGATCT